>CP097507.1:51794093-51871092 GCA_023547065.1 Musa troglodytarum | reverse complement strand
GATGGCTCCGCCCCCGCCCCGACTAAAGGCAGCCCACGCCAAGTCGGAACGACGGCAAAGAAGGCGGCCTGATGCTCCGCCTCCACCCTCCGGACGCTGTCGCCCTCGCCGTCACCGAGCTCCCTGCAGAATGTGCCGTGGTCGTGTTCGAGTCTACTCACCTCGGAGTGTTTCCTCACCATGCGCTCGCCTTTTACCCATTCAGCCTTAAATAGGCCTGACGGACGGGATGCTTCCGCCATGCGGGTGGCGACGGGCTCGACTCGCAGCCTGCCGTGGTCAACTTGGCGGGTAGTATGATGGCGCAGGAGAAGCGACGCGCGATCAAATCGTAGGAGTAATGGAGCGCAGGAGGGGCGATGACGTCATCCGGGTGTACGACCCAAGACCAGGTGTCACGTCATACTTAATACCCCTAACATATGGCATATTGATAATATTTTGCATGTGATAAATAAAGATTCAATTATTATTCTTAGATATTTGTTTGATTATTCATATGCATATATTTAAAATTATAAAATAATATTTAATTTTCACATAAAGATATGATTTATGTTTTATTATGATTACACTTATCATATAAGTTTTTTATGGTTATTAATATTTAATAATTATTAAGATTATTATTATTATTAAACTATTTTAGCATAAACTAGATTAAAAAAATTTATAAATATTATTTGTAACTCATATCCATTAGTTTTATTTGATTGGTAGTTGCTAAAGTAACCTAAGACAGTAAGTTTATCGAATATGAATTATAATAAAAATTTTATTATTTATAAAATTATTTAAATTATATTTTATATTATTATATTAGTCTTGTAGTTGTTAAAGTAATATAAACAATAACTTATAAAATTATAGTAAGAAATTAATCATAAATGATATTAAGAAAAATAATATTTATAATCGCACACATAATTAAAAAGATTTAGATAATCACAAATGAGAATATGTGAACCACTTGTAAAAGTCTGTAAGAATGGTGTTTGGTCCTTTATCTTTGAGAAGAATTGATAGTGAAAGCCGAAAACCTCATCAAAAGTGGACGTAAGTCATTTGATCGAACCACTATAAATCACTACGTACTTCTCTTGGTACAAGTTTTTAAATTGCTATATTTCAATTTTTACTTAGTTACAATCTCTCATCTCCTTCTCTCAACTCTCTTTCGTATTCAATCAAAACATTCATTTTTCGTTGGACCGAAACTTCTCAACGCATAACTCTTTTCGGAATTGATTTGAATTTACGATTTTCATATCTGTTGCACTAATTCACCACATCCCCCACCTCTCTTAGTGTCGTCGCTCTAGATCCTAACATTTGGTATTAGAGCAAGATCACTCTTATTTGGTTTAAAACCCAAGAGAGATGATATTTTTCAATATGCAAGAGGGTCATTCAATTACACGTCTGCCTATGTTTAATGGGTCAGATTACACCTATTGAAAGACTCACATGAAGATTTTTCTTATTTTCATGGATTTTAAACTTTGGAATATTGTTGAAAATGGCTTCGAAAAATCTTTTCTTCCGATGAACGAATTGAATGAATCGAAGAAGAAGGTTTTTGCTCTTAATGTAAAGGCTATGAATACTTTATTTTGCTCTCTTGATAAAAATGAATTTAATCGTGTCTCGATTTATGAATCGACTTTTGATATTTGGCATACTCTTGAAATCACTTATGAAGGTACTAGCCGAGTGAAAGAGTCCAAAATCAACTTTTTGGTGTATTCTTACGAATTATTTTAGATGAAACCAAGTGAGTCCATCGGAGACATATGCACTCGTTTTACGGATGTCGTCAATGGATTCAAAGCACTTGAGAAAGATTTTTTTAATTTTGAACTTATAACTAAAATCTTAATATCGCTCCCAAAAAATTGGGATCCAAAAGTTATGATTATTCAAGAGGTTAAGGACCTAAAGAATTTTTCTCTCAAAGAACTCATTGGGTCAATGATAACCTATGAAATGACATAACATGCTCATAATGAGCTCGAGAACCCCCTTCCAAAGAACGAGAAGGATATGGTATTGAGAACACAAAAAGACCACTTGAAAGAATCTTCAAGTGATGAAGACCTTGATGATGAACTTGCACTCTTGACTCGAAAATTCAAAAAATTTATAAGAATGAATAAATTTAAAAATGATTCTAAAAATAAACTTGAACTTGAAAAGAAACAAGTAATATGCTATGAATGCAAGAAGCTGGGGCACTTCAAAAGTGAATACCCCCAAGTCAAGAAGAAGCAACCAAAGAAGAAGAAGACTCTAAAAGCAATATGGGATGACTCAAGTGGCTCCGAAAATAAAGAAGCAAAGCACCAAGGAGGTGGCTAACTTTGCTTTAGTGGATTTTGGAGAAGAGGTATATGATTTAGTTAATGAAAATTTAACTTTTGACGAGCTTTCAAATGACTTCCATGAATTATTTGATGAGTGTAGAGTTATTAGTAAAAAGTTTAATTTGCTAAAAAAGGAGCATGCTCTCTTAGTTGATAAACTTGATAGTCTTAAACTTGATACTCCCTCTTTACCTCCATGCTCTAAGTATGAATACTTAAAGGCAATTAAAAAGTAGAACTTACTGCTCAAAGAGACCTTAAATAAATTTAAGATCGATAACAAGAGCTTCGACATGATCCTTACAAATAAGGGTCATGTCAGAAAAAAAAATGAAATTGGATTTATGAGTGGATCTCACCGAAATCCAACTACGTTCATTAAAGGATTCACACTACATATATCATCTCACTCAAAGTGTAATTTTTGTTACAAACCCGGATATGTTATTTACAAATATCCGTATAAGAAACTTAGCCCATATAAGTTGATATAGGTTCCTAAAGGGACCATAATTAATTCAATACAAAATAACAAAACAAGTAGATCAATTTTGGGACACCCAAGGTCGGATGGGTACCCAAAATATTCTTATGTAGGAATCTTAGCCATCACAAGGGAGCGGATAACGATACCTCCATGATATATAATTAAGCTCACTAGCTTGGTAATGAAAGACTTTTGAGTTATATATTATTTATGTACTAAAATTATTAAGGCTAAAACATGCTAGCACTAAGTCTCTTAAAAATGATTTCGATGAAAAAGTGTATCATGCTTGATTTTACAATTTGGAATTCTATGTTTTGAAATGATGTGGTTTTAGTCGTGATGTTTTTTATGAAATCTTGTTTCAGAACTATACGATGATACTAGGCTTTTATAAAAAAAAATTATTTTTCTCTTTGAACATTCCTATGAGAAGTCAAATCACTTAAATTGAAATATCTAAAAGAAAATACTTTTTCTATCTATTCGAGATCTATAAGTTTATTTTGTAAATCTCGTATGTGATTTTAATAATGAATTTAGATTTGATGAATTAAGCTAGAATGATATTCCTCAAAATGATTCATGACTTCAAAATTTTTGAAATCACAACTTTATTTTGATTAAAATCATGACTTATTGTGCATTGATGACTTGAATGCATTTGATTACTCAAATTTTCTTTTAAACTTGATGACTCGATTCTCCTAATGCATGAATCATATTCTCATTTGATGATGCATTCAAATGAGTTACTTATCGATAGTTACGATTGCAATATATTCTCCTTGAAATATCTTTCGGAGATGATTCGAGTGATGCATGCTTTGAATCATGTTTAACGATCTTTTACTTATATTGAAATTATATATGATGAGTAATGCATGAATCGATAATTTGTTTTTATTCCCGACTTAAAAATTTCCTTCCCTTGATCTATATATCTTGGATGTATAACTTAAGATAATATGATGAAGATATCTTTTGGTTGAATTATACTTTCTTCATGATTTCATGAATTGATCATTGTCGATTTTGATAGGCAAATTTTTGTAACCTTCAGAAATCACCCCTCCTTTATCATTCAAGTTTTCTTATCTTTACGTTATTATTCTCTCTCGATTCTCTCAAGGATAAAATTTCCAATGTCTCTTGATTATAATATTTTATAATAATTAATTATTTAAATGATTTGATAAGTGATTGTGCTTAATAAAATTATCTCATGATTAATATAAGATTGAAAGTGATTCAATGATATCATTTTATTTCAATCAAATACATGATGATCAAATTAGACATCTGTGAGATGGATGTTAAATAAAAAAACAAAATAAATTAATCCAATGATCAGTGTTCCAGCCCCCCCCTAAAATTGTTTAAGTCTAGGTGTTCGCGATGGCACCACCCGAACTGGCGATAGCACCACCTGAACTGGCGATAGCATCGCTTGAACTAGCGATAGCACCGCTTGAGCATTCTATTCCCAGGTGATGGTACCGCCTGAGAGGCCCCTTATATAAAGGGGCTTTTGGATCGATGGAACCGACCCTAACTATTCTGCTGCCTCTAAAACTACTCTCCCACCTCTCCATCTCTATTTTTCCTCTCAAGAAGACCAAGAGAGGCGTCCATCCTCTCAAATCTTGGATTAAGGTTACTATTTCTCAAGAAATCTCTATTAAGGTAATCTTTGATGGCTTTTTGTTATTCTTCTTGATGGCTTTATCCTTCTCTTTTTTTTGTCATTTTTTATAAAAACTCTAATCATAATATTTGGCATCTAGGCTCATTTCCTTTTTGTTGATGACAAAGGGAGAGAAAAATGTGACAAGTTAAATTGATAACTTGATGGAATGATAAATGCTTTGTATGTATCATATTGTAATATGTATCGCAATTGTCATGCTGTGTATTGGAAATTGATTCCTATCTTTAAAAATATCGCAATGTATCACAATTATATGTAGTGTATCACACTTGTATTGGAACACATGTTTCATGAATACTTAAAATGGAAATTACTCTATGATCATTATCGTATCATGCTACTTGAATTTGATATCTTGCCTTGACACGATAAGCTTTCATTTGAGTACGATTTGATGATATATCGCAAAATAAAATCATGCCTTGGATTTATGCATTTTATTTTGATATCATTTGATCCTTGCTACATTTCAAAATTTTAGTTGGTATCATGTGTCGAAATGATGATTGTCCATCATTATTCGACATTGAACTTGAAAATAGGTATCATGCCTTGACATCATTTTCGGATTATGAAAAATTTAAAGTTTCGTATTTATAGATAAAAGTTCATGCTTATTAAGCATGACGATAAGTTCAACGAATGCAACTTATCGGTTTCGGCTTGAATTCAAGGAGATTGAATTCAAGTGTTTCCTTTCTCAAAATATGACATATAAATAGAGAGAGTTAACTCCATCATCAATTGATTGTCATCATAAAAAAGTGAGAGATTGTTGAATCTCATAGTTTGATGATAAAGTCAATTGATAGGTTATTTGATCTAATCCATATTATTAAGATAAGTGTGCAGGATTAACTACGATAGCAATGAAGACATAAAGCAAATTATCGGAGTTAAGTATGTTGGGAGTTCAAGAATCCGTCGGAAGTCCAAGGTTTATCTAAGTCTTGTGGAACTAACCGAGAATGAATTGGGGACTTGCCGAAGGAGTGTCGAAAGTTCACTGGATGGTTCGTCAAAGGTTCATAGAGCTCACCGAGATAGTCTGAAGCTTACCAAAAGATTCATCGGAACTCGCTATAAAGTCTGAGAGCCTGCTGGAAGTCCACTAGAAGATATCCGAGGGTGTGTTGGAAGTCTACCGGAAACTCACCGGAAGAAGACCTGATGTGCTGATTTATGTTTTTGCTTAGAATATATTTTTAATTTCATAGTTAGCATGTAATTAGGGTTAGGATTAGGTGATAATCTTAATTAATCCTAGTATGGCTAATTGGGTCTTAATTGGACTAGATTGGGCCAGATTCAAGGCTCATTCAATAGTGTTGGACTATGTTTGGAGGTAGCACTGCTGGATTGGGGTGGTGGCATCACCCCAAAAACATGTTCTTAGGTGGCCTGGGCGGTGGTACCGCCTTAGTTCAACGATGGTATCGTTGACAGTTATTACCTATTAGTGGTGGTACCGCTTGATAAGCAGTGGTACCACCCCTCCATAGAGCCTGAGAACCCTGTTAGGTGGTAGTAACGTCAAATTGGGTGGTGGTACCGCCTAGTACACTAACAAAGCAGGGTCAACTGGTGGTGGTACCACCAGTGCTAGGTAGTGGTACCACTAGTGCCAGGTAGTGGTACCGCTAGTACCCGAAAATCTAGAATGTAACTCTTTTTTGCTCTAATTCTAAAGCCAATTGAGCTTATAAATGCCACTTACTTCTCAACTGACTAAGCATATTGAGAAGTGATAAGAATTGAGTCAAAACTCTAGTAAAATTATTTTCAAAAAATTGAGTGTTCCCCTCCCAAAGTCTCATTTATAAAAGTTCTGTAAGAGAGTATGAACCATTTGTAAAAGTCTATAAGAGGGGTGTTTGGTCCTTCCCCTTCAAGAAAAATTGATAGTGGAAGCCGGAAACCTCATCGGAGGAGGTTTCGGAAGTGGACGTAGGTCATTTGATCGAATGACCTATGTCCTTCTCTCAACTCTCTTTCGTATTCAATCAAAACATTTATTTTATCGAAATCATTTTTCATCAGACCGAAACTTCTGAATGCACAACTCTTTTAAGAATTCATTTAAATTTATGGTTTTTATCGGCAGCACTAATTCAACACCCCCCCTCTTAGTGTTGTTCTAGATCCTAACAGAATTTTACTTCTAAATAATTATGTGATGGGATAGGATGAAACTATTTTGGATATCCTTGTAGTTTAAGATTGTATACCTAAAGGTAACAATACTATCTTACGAGAATGATATTAGTTTTCTATAAATAATTTTGTATAAATACTAGATATATCAATATTTTACCTAAAGATGAAATAGAGATAATATCAATTGTTCAACATTATCTAAAAAACTCAAAGCATCAATATTATATTATTACAATGGTACTTTCTTCATTATATTCTTGTAAATATCAATATATTATCTGAATTAAATTATTATAAATAGTTTGAGTATATATAATTTACACTATATGTGTTGGACCTTGATTAGATTAGTTAAAAGAATTACAGACTTAATTACTAAAAGTTTTATAGAATAAATAATTATGATAACTAATCAGAAAAAAAATTAAAAAACTTAGTTTTCTGATAATTGTTAATAATATTTAGACTTTATTATAGACTATAATTAATATATTAAAATATTTTAAATATTAATTTAAATTTACTGACAAGTTGATATATTAATGAAAGAACTAACTAAAATTCAGTATAATAATATTTGAAGAATTCAAGATTATATACTTAATATATGACACAGCTATAAGCTTAAAAATATTGAGTGTGAATATAGTTGAGTCATTTTTTATATAATTTATTTTTAATTTTATTTCTTCTTAGTTTGGTTAATTTAAAATTTACTACAATAAAATTAAGGATAAGTAAAATTTTAATGAGTTAACTAGTATATATGTTTAGAAAGAATTAAGATTAAAGTATGAAAGACTCATAATATGTTGGGCACTACAAAAGGAGTGAATAATAAAAAAAAATCAAAGTATAAATATGAGTTTATAAATATTATATAAACTCATAAAAAAATATTCATAATAAAGTGTTATATCTATTATAAGGATTATAAAGTTTGGTTTGAAAGAAAAATATATAAGTCTTACCTTTATATGTTTTAAATAAAATGGTAAAGAAAATTTTTTAATACTTGGTGAATTAATTTTGATATTTTATCATATGTTACTACTAATAGAGATTCATTTTATTTGAAAACCAAAAGATAATGAAATATTTATCGTTATAAGGAATCATCTTAAAGTGAAAACGATAGTAGTTAGTACTTATCACCTATGCCTAAAGACAATTCATTTAATGAATCTTAAGGATACATGTTATTTTCTTATAATTCTAAAAATTTAGATTCTTTATCTAGAATTGTCAGGATATTATCTCTCGTGGTGTTCGTAAACTTAGTATAATTCAATAAAAGTTAATCTTTGAATTTGTATGATAGTTCATATAAAATTAATGTGAATTTTAAGTTTACAATGATTATGTAATCAAATATTATGATAAAATATAGCTTTATAAACTCCTTGAGATTATATGCCTATATTTGTGAATCGCTCTATGTTTTTGTTTTCATAAATAGAGATATTTTATCACATTTATAGATAACATACTTAGAGACAATTCATATTAGGTTTTAGGCTATTGGTATATTTAAGTATACATAAATAAAATCAAGAGATAATTAGATATATAAAGTCAAAATTATATTATGGTAATAAATTTCATGATAATTATGATGAATCCAATCATAATTATAGTTCTCATACTAGATTCCTTAAAAACTATGGTATTTGTATTTATTATGATTTATCAAATACGTCACAACATAATAGGATGTAGATGAAATCATACTCTTATAAATGTGGTTAGAAGCATGATAAGTTATTTTTTTATATTATAATCAATATAAGGAAAAGCTCTAAGGATGATTATGTAAATCTTGAACAGTATTACTAATAAGTTAATTCCATCAACTTTTATTAAGTTATGAACTAATAGGAAACCCAACTTAAGATATTTATATATTTAAGATTTTCCTATAAAGATAAAGGTCTTTAATTCATATGAAAAGAAATTAGATTCATGGATTATTTTAAAATATTTTATTATTTATTAAAAAATTCAAAGTTGTACATATTTTATTATCCTAGTCATAGTAAGAAGATAGTTGAATATAGTAATATAAGATTCTTAAAAAATAGTGAATCAATAAGAGTGAAAATCTCAAAATTTAATCTTGACATTAAGAAGATGCAGATTGATACTCCTTTATCATTCTAGATATTATTGTTACTTAAATGATTAAATAATTTGATAAAAGTAAATAATAAAATAATATTAATGAACTCCCACATAATATTAATATCTTCACTAATGATCTTATAGAACAACCATAATTGATAGTTTTGAGTATATCTTAAAGGGAAAGAAACTTGTCATTTATGATTATTATATGGTATATCTATAAGAATTATATTATTATATAGGAATCAAAATAATCTTTTATTATTTTCACAAGTTATTAAAAGTAGTGATTTTAAAAAGTGATATGTTACAATAAGTAAAGAGTTGAAATCAATGACTAAAATAGGGTTGAGAACACATTGAATTATCTAATAATTGTAAAAGAGTCTATTATATAAATATTATTAAAAGGATAATACCAAACAATATAACGGTCAAACTTATTATCAAATATTTTACTCATAAAGAATGAATTGAGCATAACTAGATATCTTCTTTGGTTTTTTTAAATGAACTCGTTAAGAATCATCATGATATTAGTAACTCATAATAATTTTAAGTTATATCATAAGTATGTGAAAATAAGTTTTCTGATTGGGGATATAGATTATATAGATTAACTTAAACGATTCGAGAAAATTAAAAATATAAAATTTGATATACAAATTTAGAAAATCTATTTATGACCTTAAACAAGCTTTTAGAGTATATAAAGTTTTTAATATCATTATTTTTTAATTTAAGAAAATATTATTGATCGATTTATATATAAAGATCTGGGAGCAAGTTTATTATATCGGTCTTATATATGAATAATATTTTGCTTGCCAATAGTAATCTTGATTTACTACATTGAACCAATAAATTTCAGATAGAATTTTAAGATAATTGATATAAATGAGTCATCTTATATTATTAGTATTAACATATTCAACAATAGATCTCAAGGATTTTTAAGACTATCTCAGAAAGAATATATTAATCGAATCTTAGAGAAATGTAGTATACAACTTTATTTAGCAAATAATAAAAATAAATATTTTAGTTAAAATAAGTATTTTTTTAAATAACTTAGTAAATAGTCAGACAAAAAAATTCTTTATGTATGCACAATTAAAAGTTAATTATATTCTTAAGTTTATACCAAATCAGATATCAGTTTTATAGTTAAAATATTAGGTAGATACTAGAGTTACCTAAGAATAAAAATACTAAAAGACTATAAGGAAAATAATAAGATATCTAAAATAGACGAATGATTATATGCTTACATATATGAAATTAGATTAGCTTGAAATGATGATATTTTTTAGGTATTAATTTTATAAATTATCTCGATAACAGGAAGTTCACTTTATAATTTATATCTATATTAGTTTGAGGGGCAATCTATAAAAAAATATTATTATATTATTATATTATTAATAATATAAGCTAATTTTGTGACATGCTTTGAGGCTACTAATCAAGTTTTATAATTGTAAAATTTTATCTTAGGATTTGGTATGGTCAAACTCAATTGTCAAGTCAGTGAAGATATTTTATGACATGTAATAATTTTCTTCTCTAAGAATGATAAGTACTAATATAGCTCTATGTATTATGATATAAAATACTTAATTGTTGGGAAAAAAAAGTTTAGAAACAACCAATGTCCATTGATAACTTGAGTTTCACTATAGTCAATCCATTCACTTTGAATTTATAGCATAAAGTGTTTGAAAGAATATACTATTATGATTGAGTTTGTAAGTAGAGTTATGATGACATTCTTAATTATGTATTTAAGTAACTCATAAAAAATATGATGATACATATTTTAGTAGACGTTATAATCGATATTCTTAATTATGTATTTAAGATTATTTATTTTTGCTATCCTATATATATATATTATAATTGAATATGATAATATAATTGTTTTAACAAAATAAATTATAAAAGTGATTTTGGATTACATTAGGAAGGGCTAATAGTGTCGTGGTATATAGAAGAAAATATGACATTGATGATATATAACTACTATGACTCGCATTGTTAATCAGACTTATTTTAGTATTATTATATTTATTAGACTTATTAGCCCTTTTTAAAATTCATGCATGTATAAATAATTTTTAAAAATTTAAAATATAATTAGATAAAATTATTTTAAATAAATTTTATTTTATTTATTTTAAATATTTTTTAACTTACTAATAATAAACTAAATGAGAGTATATTAGATTATATGATTATATCTAATTAGGTAAGATATATTATAGATATGATTTTGATTATAATTATTAGAAAGTAAGTCCAAATTACTTTGATGGAAGTAACTCTTATACTTATTTATTCTAGAGTCTTATAGTTTGATGGGAGTATCTGTTTCGTCTGGTAAGATCTTTTAAAAATAGTACGAATAATTAAATATATTTATATGATATTATTAAGAGATTATATATCTTTTTTTTATCTTTTATTGGTCACATGAATATACGATTATATAAATTTTTAAAAAAAAACCATACTAAATTTAGATCTTTTGCAGGCACGCAAGCATTGAATGACCGCGCAACGCATTATGTTGATATAGGCATATAATTATTTTTATAAGAAATTGATGTGAAAACTCGCAATCGCAAACAAATGATTTCGGTACTCCTTTTGATTGCGTATGAGATGGGTTTCGAGAGGAAAAGAATGCATGGAATCGGACATCTGTTCGAAATCGTAAACGGCTCAGTAACAGCTTTGCGTCAGAATCACGGGTGTGTGTAACGTAACGACTTCGAGATGGTTTGATGCCGGTGCGAGTCTCGGGGTCATACATGCGACAGTCTCGTTTTAGATTTCGACACGTATGCTAACGTTGGCCGTCATCCGGCTCCGATGCCACGCAACCCAATCAGTACTCTCCGCGTCATCATCAGAAAAAAGCTTTGAAAAATCATTTAACACCTCCAGATCAGATCAAGAGATGCCCAACAGTGGTCGTGGAGACGACAACACGTGTGACACGCGTTTCTCTATTTTGTAATGCATCTAAAATAGATGAGATTTTCACAATTTCCATTCTCAAAATTATGAAATGACATAGTTACCCCTACTCTATTCTTTCTTCTAATTAAGAAAATTTGAAATATAGATAAAAAATTATTCGTCAATATATTTAAATTTAAAAAATATTTTAATTATTTCAAAAATGCAATTCAAAAGTAGCCTTTGTATTATACAACTCGGGTGGTCTCCCATCCTTTCAAATCTTATACACGTTAGCCTTTCTTGCAAAGGCTGCCAACTAATTGGCCACCTTATTTGTTTATATATAATTTATAAGTATTTTAATATTCTTTAAAAGGTCAAAATAATTTCTAACAAGATTAATGACCTCCCACGTAGGTTCTAAGTACATCAACCACCTATTTTCTTATGAATGATTGACCCATTCCTTTATTATTAGCATCACAAATTTATTGTTTTGAAGTTGTAAACCTTTACATAATATATACATCTCAGTCCTTCTCATTCATCCAAAATACTTTATTTAATGATGCCTAATTATAATAAATATTAATTAGTTTATATTTAGAAAATAAAGAAATGTTTAAAAATATATTTTAAAAAATTAACCTAACTGTCAAATGTAGATCTATTTGCTATCCCAAAATTTAGAGCGATGAGGGATATATGTGTAATTTTGTTGACATTATGTTTTCTTCTTTTTATCATTGGATTGGAGGAGAGGCATCGCGATCTATCTATCTATCGTGAGGCGGTTCGACGGTTCCTGCACATATTACAACCCTAGTTTGTTGGGGGTTGTCTGGAGGGGCGATCGATTCCACCGATCCAAGGGCAGAGAGAGAGAGAGAGAGGGGTGGGAGGAATGGGGGACTACCGTGGGCTCAACGTGCGGCGGGACCGAGGCGGGTGCTGCCCGCCGACGGATCTGATGCGGTCGGAGGCGATGCAGCTGGTTCGGATCATCGTCCCCGTCGAGTCCGCCCATCTTACCCTCTCCTACCTCGGCGACCTCGGCCTTTTCCAATTCAAAGATGTATGCCGGATCTTTAACGCTTTCCTGGTTCAATTCCCGGTTGTTCTTTGGTTCCCGTCTGTTCGCTGCCGAATAATGAATGATCCGATCTCTGATTGCCTCTCTGATTCTGTCGGGGTATGGGTTCTCCGCTGTGACCGACGGCGAATCTTGAACAATTTTACCTGAAAGTAAATAATTGTTGAATTTTCCTCCTCCTGACATCCCTTTTTCGAGATTCTTTCGTGTTTGACTCGGTAACCCTTGGATGAACGATCGTATGTTGGCAATTGGATCCTCCGAAGGTCCAGCTGATCTGATCTTTGGGGCATCTTAGAAACGTGTCTTTTCATCCATTTTCTTGAAATTAGTTTGAGTTACTACATGTGTTGCCTCGCATGTCTGGAAAATAACTATTTGTCAAATAATCAATTGCTTCAGGATGTATGACAAAGCCTATCTGTCCCAGATTGCCACGACATATCTACCCTTGCCCTATAGATGATTTCTTTTGCTGATACATACTGGAAGGCTTTGACCCAGGCTTATTAATATTACCAGAATTGAGTATATTGAACAATGCAATCGCATCTTTTTTAATTAAAAGACTTTTCTGTTGTATATTGATATCCTGACAGTATCTTGGTTTACATCCATGAACCTGCAGCTCTCTCTAAACTAGATTCTTTTCATCCATTTTTATTCAAAACGATTTAATTATGATGCTGGAAAATTAGTTGGTCTATATTTGTGTGTCATTACTTTGCCACTTCATTTATTTCAGACTTTGCTTTTCAGCAGAATTTGCTAATATTGCTTATGCTACAAACTTTGGTGCTTTCTGCGCCTCATTCTGTTGAGCACCATATTTCCTTGCACAAGTCTCTACTCTCTAAGACAAGAAAAAACTATTTCAATGGACTATGCAATTCTTTTATTTTTAATTTTTTTAAATTTAGCAGAGTCCTCCTAGCAGTCATACATTTACTATCTTCTAAGATTATAATTCATTTCTCAAAGTACTTTTTGATTGATAAGTATGTAGCATTCTTGCAAGATACAATTTACATATATACTGGAATTTCATCTATATTTCTAAATTTAGTTTAAGCTATAAAAAAATGCACCAGTATGTGATACAAACAAAACATATATTTTTGATAATTTACAACAGTAATTTTCTTTTTAGTTTCTTCCATGATTTTTAATCAACAATATGAAACTTTGCTAATTTAGACTCTAAAATTGGGTCAAAACTATTAAATTTTCATAACTGGTCGAAAATAGAGCTGCATACTGGGCAAAATTTGGCTATGCAATAAGTTATTGCATTTATTATACAATCATTATGTACTTAAATATCTTCTTGGTAAGCAATGTATCCAAATCAGTATATTACTATTTTAGAATGCATTTATGGTGATAATAATCATTTTATTAGTCTGAAATTTCTAATTCATTTGAAAAGAAAAATTGCAGAAAAATTATGTTTATGTGATGGAGAAGGAAAATTGTCTTCTGAAATTAAAATTGACAGTGTGTCTGCCATATTTAATATGCTTTCCTTCCATTATTTGTAATTATACAACATTACCTCACATATTTAATTCAAATTTTATTCTTTTGCTACAAAGCATGTCATTCATTATAATAAACTATAAATTTTATTTTATTGTAATGCTAGATACCAAAGGAAGTGATAGCTTATGCTAGAGGCAGCTGTTCTTATGTTTTATTTTCTTTTTTTGTTTTTGTATTTGAAGTTTATATTTGATGGAATAAGTTTTCTCAGAGTGATTGTCTTATAGGATTTTAGCCTTAAAATTCTTTGATGCGGCAGCTGGTCTTAACATTATGGTTTACGTCTTTCAAAAGTATAACAATAAGAAGCCATAATTTCTAGATATTTGGGAGTTTATACTTCTCTAAAGCATGAGACATTTATGTCATGGACTATTCACAATTTAAAGTTTTATTTTTCATCACATATATGCAAAATTTTAATTTTTTTTAATCTAATGTGCAATTATTTCAGCTTAATGCGGATAAAAGTCCTTTCCAGCGGACATATGCTAACCAGGTACCATCATTTCTTTTAGTTATCATCAGGATTTTCTTTGTAGATCTCATATTGTGTAATTCTTTTCATTAGTTTGGAGTTTTCTTGGTTATTATTTGAATTTGTGTACTTATTTGTTTTCATACTTAAGGGTTTCTGCATGAATTATGAAATCCTTGTATAAAAGAACTACTTAGCGTTTGTATATGAATCTGATTATGTTCTCCAGCTTCATGATTTTTTCTTGATCAAATGTTTGCAGTCAAGTGGCAAGCCACTCGTGTTAAATTATGTTGCAGTCAAGAATGTAACCAATA
Organism: Musa troglodytarum; assembly: GCA_023547065.1. Lineage (NCBI taxonomy): Eukaryota > Viridiplantae > Streptophyta > Magnoliopsida > Zingiberales > Musaceae > Musa > Musa troglodytarum. The sequence goes on along the minus strand of CP097507.1, from coordinate 51,855,853 downwards.
TATGTTCTTTGCTTCAATAAGAAACCCTTTTATAGTTCGCCAGTTGATTTTATGGTTGGAAATGTTTATAGTGCTTTATATTTTATAGTTCGCATTAGTTCGTACCATTGTATCGAGCAGCTGTTGGTATGGTATGTACTGAGCTTTACTGAGCATACCAACACACAGTACACTGGGGTGTACCAATGTACCACACATATCGGTCCTCTGTCGGATTGGTACGTACCACCCGTATCGAGCAGTACACTTCGGTACATCAAACCTTATGATATATCCAACTTCTGATATGAACCAAAAGATCTCATAAACTTCTGATCAGCACTGTGTTTTTGTCTGATGTTGGAAAAAGGGTTCTGCTTGCTTGCTGTGTCTGTACTAGTCTGCCACTAGGGTTGGAAATGGTTCAGTTCAAGATTGGATGTTGAAAATTGAAAATTTGTATCCTTTCCACTTTTAATCAGTTGATATGAATTTGAAAATGATACAAAAGTGATTCAAATTATATTCTCATAATTGATTCTAGAAGATACAGATACAAAAATGGATACATGATGGGTACATGTTCCAATAGGATCTAAGGAGAATTTGGAATTGGATATATCACCAACAAATAAGACACTAACCCAAACTTATGTTGTTTCTTGGATTGAAATGGTATGTCCTAGCATACAAGGTTCCGCCGATACTATATTCAGAGAGAGTTAATATTTGCAACTTTACCCAGACAAACAAAGAGGTTATATTTGGGGTATGAATGAGTAACCTTACCTTGGCACTAAGTTTCGCGCTCTCATGATATTTTATGGATGGGAAGACTTTGAAGCAGACCTGAACAGGAGAATTAGAACAAGACAGTATATTATGTTTAAAATATAGCCAAATAACACCTTTTTTCATGTCATTATATGTAAATTTAACATTGGGATGTTATCAAATTTTATGTATTTGAATATGAATGGAATGGAACCCATGTCATTTGTGGAAAATTTTCACAGGAGACTAACTTGGGTATGACTATGACATTTACGTAATGCATCTTCCAATCAAAAGTTTTGAGCCATTGTTAATTTAATGGTATAGGTGCATATTTATTTATTTTTTGTTTTACATGGTACTCATCCATGCCACTTACCCTTCTGATGCTGCCGTGAGGGATATTCTTTTCAAGAGAGTGATGAGGGCATTTTTAGATGATCTGGCAAGTCAGTTTTCTACCTCTAACTACAACTACTGAATTGCATATTCTACAGTTTAAAATATTATTTCTTTTATGACATCTGTATAGTTGCATCAGAACCAATAAAGTTTTGGAAGTGTTGGACTGTTTTTCTGTGAGTCCATGCTTTGACATGATTAAGTTTATGCTTGGACATTATAGCTTTAGCTACTTGTAATTGTTGTTGTTGTATCATCATTACTAGAGTTACTTGTTTTTCAGATCAAAAGATGCGGTGAAATGGCACGGAAGTTAAGATTGTTTAAAGAACAAATGGCAAAGGCAGGTATATCACATTCAGAAATGGTGATGACACAAACTCGTATTGATTTTGATGAAATGGAGGTAAATATGTTGTTGGTTAAGTGCTATTTGTCTCTTTTCTTTCTTTTGATATGTAAATTCTATGCTTTGCATTGAGCTTTCTTACTTGTTACAGATAAAACTCGGAGAACTTGAGGCTGAGCTAATTGAAGTTAATTCAAACAATGAGAAGCTGCAAAGATCTTATAATGAATTACTGGAGTACATGTTAGTTCTAAAAAAGGTAAAGATTTCTTTCACTTGCACTGTGCCAGAAGTTACACAATACCCATTGCAATCCTTGTGTCAATGTGCCCTTCGATACACTTGTGTTCTTCATTTGATGTGCTTGTCATTCATACACAAAATCTAAGTAAACTTTGGTGATTGTCACTTAAGTTTCACTATTGTACTAATATCAGCTTGTTCTAACATGATTTTATCAATACTACATTAAAATTCTAAAGTCCATCTGCATGATGACAATTAAAAGATAAATAAAGGAAGTTTGCATCATATGGGGGCAAATGGGAGACTACCATGTGGGTTTCATGCGTTCAGGTAGTAATAGCGAACATCAATCTGCATGTGTTTAATTATGATTATTTGGCTCTTTGAACAAATGTTTTTGTAACTTCTTTCTTGGCTTGAGTTTGATGGGATTGCAGTGATTAATAAGGTAATAAGGAGAAGAAGAGTACAGATAGGATTTAGTGAAAACGCAGCAAGGGTTAGAACAGAAGCAGAGGAGAAGTGAAGATTCTCATAGTTTTTCTTTTATTTGTCTTTTCTGATGGTTACCAATCGATGCCCTGCATGACAAATTATAATTGAAGTATTGGACTTGTAGCACTCCCGTCTCAGGTTGGTTCCTGTCCAGCTTACCGCTGGTAGCAATTGACAGAAAAATAGTAAAAATATAGGAAAGCCATAAAAGCAAAAAAGTTCTCTACAAACTTGTAACCTTCTAATCACTGCCGTAGGCAAAGGTTACAAGCAAAGGCCTTATTATCCTTTTCATGACCCACACATGCTACCTGGAGTAAGAAGAGACAAGCAATGTGATTTCTCAGAAAAAGTCATGGCGGATGACCTTTTTATTTTTTTTTAACTAAATTGTGTGGTTGAATCATTGTTCAGGGATACACACTTTTTTGAATTTTGTTTAATGCAATTATTTTGTGCAGCTTGAAGCCTTGAACAATATACCTAGATAATTGACTGGTTGGATCACAATCAAATGAATTGGATGATCTCTGGGTCCTTGCCTGATCTGCATGTTTTGCCTTTACAGGCACTATAAAATAATTTTCAGAGGCTATGATTATCTTTGCATTCGTTTATAGCTTAATTTCAGAGCATGTACAAAGTTGAGTCAGATATCTTATTAGCAAAGGCAATCAACATTTGGTGTCCTTAAAGTTCCTATTCCTTGTTCTCTTATGTTATAAATTTCTTTATTGTAACACTTCAAAGTTGAAAGGGGCTCATTGAATTTTATTTGATAAGGTAGTTTGATTGCTTTGATACTATAATTTAAAGTGGACATGCTATGCCACAGAGTAGTATAATTTAAGGTGTGCAATTTTTTCATTACATATTGGTGAAGAATGACAAAGAATATATCAAACTCTTTCATTTGATGGATATCTTTGGTAAGGGTTTCATTTAAAGATGAATGGTTTGCTTGAATATGTGGAAAAGAATTCAATGGTACTGCTCTGGTTATGATTTGGTGAGAATACAATGATGTGTTCCGTGTACGCATTTCATTATGTTTATCTGGTAATGAACTTATGCTGTATGTAGGATCTTATGAGATTCTCCAATTTCTAGATATAGCTAATTTAAAAAGAGAAGATAAACTAATGATGTTATTTCCATTTTGTGTTTGAAAATGCAATTGTTCATTAAAGATGTGCAAATTGGTTGCATTTATGGAAATTTTCCATTACATCTTCATCTTTTGAATCTGGACTCCCTGTGATTCCTGTTAAAACTTACTAGCAAATTGACTTTTAAAGTTTCTCAAATGCATTGTATGCCTTATTTTCAGGCTGGTGAGTTTTTCTACTCAGCCCAAAGTAGTGCTACAGCCCAGCAAAGAGAAATCGAGGCACGTCAAATTGGAGATGGTTCTCTTGATAGCCCTTTGTTGTTGGAACAAGTATTATGACTCATCTTCCTGTGATTTGCTCTTTGGTTTTTGAAATAGTAAGTAACTCCTTGAAATATTATTGCTCAGGAGATGCTTACAGATCCATCAAAGCAAGTAAAGCTTGGCTTTGTTAGTGGACTTGTGCCCAAAGAGAAGGCAATGGCTTTTGAAAGAATTTTATTTCGTGCTACTAGGGGCAACATGTATCTAAGACAAGCTGCAGTTGATGATCCTGTTATTGACCCAATTTCAGGAGAGAAGGTCAGCCTCCTCACAGAAAGTCTAAGAATAATACTGCATTAAGAATGCAGATTGTCTTTCCCAAATTAATTAGAGTTCTGTTGGTGTATTAATAATTGATCAGCAAATACTGATAGGTGATGGAACTTAAACATGACTTATCTAACATGTTTATTCGATGAACTTCACTTAAATTTCATCAATATGTGCCTATATGTTTTCTCACGCATCTGGTCTGCAGATTGCCAAAAATGTATTTGTTGTGTTCTACTCTGGGGAAAGAGCAAAGACCAAAATTCTAAAGATATGTGAAGCTTTTGGAGCAAATCGATATCCATTTACAGATGACATAGGAAAACAAATGCAGATGATATCTGAGGTTTGCATCTGATCATTGTACTGTTTTTTATGCTAAATGCCAGTGTAGTGTCTCACTCTATGATATTAAGTTCTCCATGCATTTATTTCTCTTCAATAAATTATGAAGTCTACTTCATGTGGAGCCCTAAGTTGCACGGCATTGTCTATTTCTTTGATAGGTTTTCTTTGTCTTTTCTTCTTTGACATTGCCTTTCCCTTAAACATTGTTCAATAAAATTGTTTTATCATTTTGTGATGTTAATTACAATTTTGATTTTGATTGCTGCTGACATGGATATACGGTCTAGAATACTGGAATCAAGAATTTTTTGTAGGACTGGTAGGCAAGATGGTATGTGATTTTAATAATCTTAATTGCTCTTACATTCTGAATTTCTTGTTAAGTTGTTCTACAGTTGGGTCCAAGGCCTACTACTGATCAAAATGTGGAGTGTTTGTCACGTAAAGTTAAGTCTGAAATTTACTAACCTACTTTTCTATGCAGAATGTGGCATTGGCCATGTTTTATCAGTCATCTAATTATGAGCAGTGTTTGTACTTTGTATTATCCTGAACACTTGCTGTCCTTATTGGTACCTTGACAGATTTTGATATTCCGTATTGTACATGGTAATTGTCTCTAATTATATAGATACATATTATTTCTGATGCTCTGCTTGAAAGTGACATGTATACATGTAAATATTTCTTGTGAGTTTCTTGAACTGACAATTAGATTTTGTTTTAAACATTGTGCATAGCATACAATGCATCGCTTGACTAATGTGTCATATAGATGACAGAACTAATGGGTTATCTGTTTCCATGATGAATCACAACAAGAACAATAGTTACATCCAAGGTTCGTAATTTCATACGGCATTTTGAGCTTTTCGGTATGCGAGCATATCGGCGTCTTGCATCGATATATATATAATATAAAAAATATAAAAAATAAAAAATAAAAAGGAGGCGTATGTTGCCATGGCGACATCGCCTCCTTTTCTTCTCCTCGTCGCATAAGACGAGGAGCAGATGCAGTCTTCTCCTCATCTACGGTGTTCGAAGGCGTCGCAGACGTCTCGGCCTTTGGCGAAGAACACGGCAAAGCGCCGCAGCGTCTTTGGCCTTTGGTGAAGAACGCAACGAAGAAGAGCGAGCCATTGCCTTTCCGTTATGTCACGGATCGAATCGTCGAGGAGGGCGACGCTTGATTGGGAAGCATCGAGGTTCTCCCAATTCTCCCTCTTCTTTGAGCACCTTCTCCTCGATGCTTCTTCTTCTCGGCCAAGTTGATACCGCTAGTAGCGAAATCGATCGTTACCGACATTTGCCGAAATATCAACCCAACTGTCACGAACTTAGTTGGTTTTGCCTAAGTCATGCGGTACCCTTGCATGTCCGTCCGTAAAGGTTAGCCTCCCCGAAACCTCCTATGATCCCTTAGGACCAACAAAAGAGAAGACGGGACAGAGAAAGCGCTTTACACGGGATCCACAAGCAATCCTTTCAGCAAACACTTTATAGCCAATGCAAATTCCAACCATGGATATCACAAGCTCAGAACGGTTGCACAACAAAAGTATAAAATTGGTCCACTACAAACTGAAATCTAGTACAAGTGTCCACCTGACGCGAACTTTATGTACAAGCCTACAATGGCCGCCAACTCACTCAAATGAGGCTGTTAAGCCTTTGGCTAGCCTTTTACAAGCTTTACAAAGCTAGAACAAACCGAGAAGACATGAACATGCATAAGCATTACAGCGAAAAAGTCATTTACAATTTGTCCGTGACACAATAGATCGCTCGTAGCGAAGCGGTCCGCGGACCGATCTGTGGCGGACGATAAATATCGTCTGCACTGGCGGTATCATTCAAAATTAAAATCCTTGGTTAGAATCCCTTAGGACCTGCAAAAGAGAAGACGGGACAGAGAAAGCGCTTCACACGGGATCCACAAGCAATCCTTTCAGCAAACACTTTATAGCCAATGCAAATTCCAACCATGGATATCACAAGCTCAAAACGGTTGCACAATAAAAGTATAAAATTGGTCTACAGATCGAAATCTAGTACAAGTGTCCACCTGACGCGAACTTTATGTACAAGCCTACAATGGCCTTCAACTCACTTAAATGGGGCTGTTAAGCCTTTGGCTAGCCTTTTACAAGCTTTACAAAGCTAGAACAAACCGAAAAGACACGGACATGCATAAGCATTACACCGAAAAAGTCGTTTACAATTTGTCCGTGACACAATAGTACTGTCTGGTAGCGAGCGGTTCGCGTACCGATCTGCTGGCGGACCGGTACGTATCGTCTGGTACGAGCGGTATCATTCAAAATTAAAATCCTTGGTTAGAATCCCTTAGGACCTGCAAAAGAGAAGACGGGACAGAGAAAGCGCTTCACACGGGATCCACAAGCAATCCTTTCAGCAAACACTTTATAGCCAATGCAAATTCCAACCATGGATATCACAAGCTCAGAACGGTTGCACAACAAAAGTATAAAATTGGTCTCCGCAGATCGAAATCTAGTACAAGTGTCCACCGACGCGAACTTTATGTACAAGCCTACAATGGCCTTCAACTCGTAAATAGAACATTAAGCCTTTGGCTAGCCTTTTACAAGCTTTACAAAGCTAGAACAAACCGAAAAGACTCGGACATGCATAAGCATTACACCGAAAAAGTCGTTTACAATTTGTCCGTGACACAACGATCTTGTTCGGTAGCAAGCGGTTCGCTGCACGACGTCCACGGGGACGTGCGTATTGCGTCTGAGCGGTATCATTCAAAATTAAAATCCTTGGTTACATCAGAATCATACTTTATGTACTCTTCTTTTTTACTTTCTTACGTTGATTTGTAAATTTCTAGGCCTTAATTTGTTTGAATTACAGGATGTTTTAATGCTCTTTGGCATTTCTTATTTCTAAATCTGTTTGTATTCGTTATATATGATAAAGTTATGTTGTCAATTTTTTTAAAAAATTTTATAGGTTCAGTTGATGTAAAAACTGCTTTCTTGTAAATATTCTACATAATCTTTTTGAAATCTGATGATGTCTGTAACTATCCTCAGTTGTCATATGCTTGCTGAAATTTCTAATACTCTTTTGTGTCAATAGTAATCAGACTCGTACAGTTTCAGCTTAACATGAAGCTTTTTTTTTTTAATTCAGGTTTCTGGGAAAATCACTGAGCTGAAGACAACTATAGATCTTGGAATGCTACATCGTGATAACATACTGAAAAATATTAGCCACCAATTTGAGCAGTGGAATAACTTGGTCAGTCTGTAACTTTCTCTTTTTTTTATTTGTCACTAAATTAGTAAGAGAGTGCTGAACCTTACCACCATGATAAAGTATATCCTTTATAAACTTGAATGACCAGGGTTTAGATTATGGAAATAGACTTCCTGCCTGCAGGGATAAGGCTGCTTAAAGTGACCTTTTCTAGATCCCAGATAGGTGGAATCGTCATTATCTGGGTCACCCTTTTTATTTTTTTACAACTGAGTGAGAAACTTTTATTTTATGTTTGTTATGATACAGAGTAAACTTTTATTTTAATCTGCTATTTAGAGACATTGTCAGAAAACATTCCATGGTGGGATTTCCTTGCGCACTGTAATGAAAATCATTGACATACGATATGTAACCTATTCCAGGTAAGGACAGAGAAAGCCATTTATCACACTTTAAACATGCTCAGCCTTGATGTGACAAAGAAATGTTTAGTTGCTGAGGGTTGGAGCCCTGTTTTTGCGACAAGTCAGGTATTTCATCCTAATTTCTATCTTTTTGCATTTATCTATACATGATATAGACAAATTTTTAAGTTCTGTATGGTTTTTTGTGAGGCATTTATCTTTACATGATATAGACAAATCAGGCTCTTTATCACAGATTCAGGATGCATTGCAGCGAGCTACATATGATAGCAACTCCCAAGTCGGTTCCATTTTCCAGGTTCTTCATACAAAAGAATCTCCACCCACTTACTTCCAGACAAACAAATTTACTTCTGCTTTTCAAGAAATTGTCGATGCTTATGGGTAAGTACTTTACATAAATGAAAGAGATATAGCTGTAAACTTTTATGCTTAAGCGCTAAGTATAATCACCTATCTTTCTGTTGGTATTGCAAATTGTTTAAATAACAAGTGGATATTCTCTACCATTTAACCTCACATAGTACAACATTTATAGTTAAATCAAGAGCAATTAAATCTCCATTTCTTGTTACTAGTAGGTTTTTTTGAGATACTCCATTTCTTGTTACTAATAGGTTTCTTTGAGATACTCCTCGACTTCTTCATATGTCACTAATGCGTATCTGACTTGCCATCTTCAACCATGACATCTTTGTCTCTTTTGAATGTGTCAATGCTATCTTAGATGTTAACATTTTTTTCCTTGTCCTCTATTTGAACCACAGTTCTTATTGCAAATCAGTGGTTGCAAAGGGAGAAATCTACAAGAATTTAACTAATTCTATGTTAATTTCCATTTTTTTTCTTTGGCTTTTAATATCAATTGTAAATTATCATTTTTATTTTAGGTACATTGTGTTTCTTCTTTTCTAGGGTTCCAATTTATACACGATTGGCTTATGAAGTTACTCATCTTGTACAACAAACAAGTACAAGAATGTAATTTTATGTTTTTATCACTTTTTGGGTTGTAGAACCTGGATTTGATAGGTATTGCCCATATGGGGTGTCAGTCTTCAAAATTCAGTTTATTTATTTTAGACGGATATGACAAGGATCGAGGTATAGCATGACGACACATGTGTTAAGCTTGCTAATTCTGAGGTTACTTCATCTTCTAGAGTTTTGACGATGTGTCCGGCGTGCCAGCTTTGTTATGGTCTAATATTGCTGCTGTTATTAGGACTGATTCTATATTGTAGTTTGTGGATTGATTTGAACTTTCTTGAGAGCTTGTGCAGATCGACCCTGGACAACATATTGCAATATCAATCCACTAGTTAGTGGAGGACCAATACACAAAGTAGATGAGATGGAAAATGATGTTTCAAGTTTCAACATCATTGTAATAAGCCTATAACATGGTTAACTAATCTTCGTAGTCATACCTTTTGTACTGAATTTTTTTCTGTACATATTAGTTTTTTTAATTTCCGTAGTTGTTTCTATTCCACAGCATAACTGATTAAATGCTTGGCTTTTCTTTTCTTGTGCTATTTCTTTTGCATGGAGGGTATTTATAATTTTTGAATTTCATGGTTTATGAATCCTTTTGATCAAGTCATGGGCTATGGGTGCCTTAAGCTAGGTCTAGACTGCACAGTCTGTCTTCACATATGTTATCGGTGCTTGCCCATGCCAGTATGTGTGCCTGTTGCTGCATGCACTGAACAGACCTTCACATATGTTATCAGTGCTGGTTCATGCCAGTATGTGCCTGTTGCTGCATGTACTAGAAAGACCAGCACAGTGATTCTTGGTCATATGTGCATTTTCATCATGTGGTGCAGCATGCAGGATGGATTAGCATAGAATGGTCAAATAAATCTTGCTTTCATGTGCCTTTTCCTACCATTGTTACTTGATTGGTGCTTTTCTTTATACAGTAAAGATGCTCTGTGTTTCTGGAAGTCTTTTTATTCTGTTTTATCATGCGACATTGGAACAGTGGAATGTGAAGTTGTGAACCACCTAAGAGCATAAATTTTGGTGTTTATTGCTCAGTTGTGCCAATCGAATCTTAAAGTTCATGTGTATTTGCAGGATTGCTAAATACCAAGAGGCAAATCCTGGTGTCTACACTATTATTACATTTCCTTTCTTGTTTGCGGTCATGTTTGGTGACTGGGGTCATGGTATGTGCTTATTACTTGCAACGTTGCTGCTTATATTCCGAGAAAAGAAACTATCTTCTCAAGTGAGCTCTCACCTCTTCTAGCATTTGTTTACATGCTTTAGTTTTATGAAGTTTTAGAACTTTCTAATTTCTCTTATTCTGTTCTTAAATTTTTCCTTTTATTCTTTTCTTAAGTTGGCAAGTGTAAAGTATTTTAACATGTACCGATAATAACAACATCAACAAAACCATAAGTTCCAACTATTTGGGGTCGGTTATATGGATCTTTTGTCGCCATTGAGATATGTAAAACGCTGTATGTTTAGTTAAGTTTAAAATACTTAGATCTTTATTTATAGTTTCTATTAAAGTCTTTTTAGGTTTTCCTTTGCCTCTCCTCATATCACTAATATTAATTATTTTATCTTTTCTAACTATAGCATCTTGAGGTCTTCTAAGCATATGCCTATATCATCTTAAATGATTTTTTTTCATTTTATCCTCTATCAAAGCAATACCTAATTGTTCACGAATAAAAATAGTTCTTTTTCTATCTTTCTTAGTAATTGCGCATATCTATCTCAACATTCTTATCTCGATAACACAAACCTTTTGTTTATATTGTTTCATAGTTGCCTAACACTTAGATCCATAAAGGATTGTTAGTCTCACAACTATCTTATAAAATTTTTCTTTTAATCTCAATAGTATCCGATAGTCACATAAGACTCCTGATGCCCCTTGCTATCTTAATCATCATGTTTTCACTCTATGAATAATATCTCAAACTCTCAAAGGTACCCAATGATTATCGGATATTTTAACATGTATTTGTGATGCTAAATTTACACAATTCCAGTTCTTAATTTTGTTTTTCCTTATCATGTTTGGTCGCTTATATTTGTATGGAGTTCGACAATCAAACCATTTTACGGCCACATTTCATTATCTACATCTACAAACTTGAAGCAGCATCCTGAATAACACCTGATAATCATGTTCATTGAATATTTGAATTAAATCTTGAAAGATACGCTTGTGTTGGATGATTGTCTCTCTTGTGCTAACATAAATTGCTGATTTTTCTGATTTTTTTTACTATAAAATTCAAGTTCCCTCTGATGCTTTTATGGAAGGAAAGAAATTTACCAGTATATTTACGTATAAAGGATAATTTCTAAATAGTTTTATCCTTAAGGAGGCCTTGCAATTGGCAGAGTTATGCATTTTTTTTGCTATTTTTTCAAATGATTCTTTAGAAAAGTGTCTTTTAAGTTTTTTCCTTCTACACTATATAGGAATTCAAAAATTGGATAGCTAAAGAAATTGTGTTTGGACCGAAGCTATATTCTCAGTTCGTTAGTATGAGGTCGCAAACTAGTATCTAGATTAAAGCTTCAAACTAGTATCTTGAGGTTTTGATGGTAGAATGTGAACCAGGATTCACAAATCAGAATCAGGATCAATTATATATATATATATATATATATATATATATATATATTAAAAATGTTGGAACTTTCTATACAAGCTTGTCTATTGGCTAAAGTTTTCTTTAAGAATGTTTTATGATCAATATTTATCTGACTCACCAGAAAATTTGAGTCTGCAGGAAGCTTTTCTAGCCACTGTTGGATGAATATCTGCTTGTAATTTGCATATATTATTTTATGTAACACCCTTCCTTGACAGTCATCAAAAGAAAGATTTTCTATTATCAACTTTTGATTGTGTAGAGATGACTATGTAGCCCAATTAAATTAAAGAATTAATTTTTATGGTGACCCTCCCCGCATTCCGCATTAGCAGGAGCCTGCATTGAGTATGTCCTTTCTAAAAAGGATGTTGAAAACTTGGTTTGAGCTTTCTGTCAATCACCCTTTTGGTAGATTATTCCTTGTGAGTGCTGGTTTGTTTTATTTTTCTTTTGGGTTCTTATATCTGATCTTGCTTGACAATATTTTCTAATGCAAAACTATTGAGTCTTTAACATTTGACTCTTTGGTCTCAATCTTTAGCACATTTTACTCTTCATTTGCTGGTGCTGTTAATGCTGAAATTTCAGTACCCATGTTTCTGTAATTTGCATCTTTCCTAGCACAGAGGAAGCTTCTTGTGTGGAATCATGGTTTCACACAACAAAGTCCAGGTTATGTATACGCAGAACGGGTAACTCATTTCCTGGTATTGAGGATCAAAGGATCCTGTCCAATGCAGTTGATTTGGAGTGAACGAACCAGATCTGTCACAATTCATTAGGTTTGTTCACCCAGGGACAAGCCAATAACAATGTTTATATAGGTCTGTATCGGATTTCAATTTGTTGTTGAACCTAACCAGCAATGAACAAGTCACACTGTGTGTAGAATATTTGGTCTATTTCACCTACATATCTAGCAGAAATGACCGCTAAATTTTTTTGACAAGGACATCAGGTGATGGTAATGCTGCTAGTCTAATGTCTAAAACCTTGAGTCAATTTCACCTACACAAGCTTGTATCTAGCAATATTGAACTTTCGTTTTATGCTAATAGAAATTTGCTATCTTAATGCTGCTAGTCTTGTTATGCACATAAATGAGATTTCCCAGGATATAGATCTACTGATCGTAATTTGTATATAGTTCTCTACTGAGTGTATTTTTATTGAATTCATTATCTGAATTCATTCTTCTGTTAAAAAGTGCATCTGGTGTCATGGTATCCTAGTATGCTCCCACAGTTTTTTCTGGTGTTTTCTTTTTAATGCACATTATTTTTTTCACCGGACGAGTCTTAATACATTGGTAAAGTTGCTTCTTTGTTACTTGGGTGGCTTGTCCTTGAGATATGGAAATAATCTCTTTCCTCGTAGAGGGTAAAACCACGTGTTGACCCTCTCCAATGGCCTTGTGCATTGGCTTTGCCCTTCTATTCATTCTTTTGTTAGCCTAAATCCCTTTATCTAGTCACACCATCATTCAAGATCTTGTTTCTTGATATCTTTAGATTTACTGTTCTGTCTAGCCAACTTCTAGAAACTGCTTTAGCATAGGGAATTAAGTCTTTTATTTCGTGCAGAAACTTGGTGACATTATGGAGATGATGTTTGGTGGCGTTATGTGATTTTGATGATGGCATTATTCTCGATTTACACTGGACTGATCTACAATGAATTCTTCTCTGTCCCGTTTGAGATGTTTGGTCGATCTGCCTATGCATGTCGTGATCCTTCATGCAGGTATGTCATCATGCAGTTCTCCATTTATTTAATTCGAAACCATATGGTATTTATTGTTCCTGTTAATAGGGATGCTACTACAGAAGGCTTGGTTAAAGTGAGAGAAGCCTACCCATTTGGTGTGGATCCCAAATGGCATGGCAGCAGAAGTGAGTTACCATTCCTTAACTCGTTGAAGATGAAGATGTCTATCCTTCTTGGAGTTGCACAAATGAACCTTGGCATTATTTTGAGTTATTTCAATGCAAAGTTCTTCAATAACAGTCTCAATACCTGGTAATTTCTTATTTCAGTTGTCTTTAAGGTGTGTAACTTGTAGTGTGAATCATAATTCAACACTCGCTATCTTTGTATGTATCTGAATATTTATTAGCAATTAGTAGTGTTATTGCCTTTACAAGTAATCTTATAGTGATTATCTCACTACTTTTAGGTGATTTCTATTTTGATATATGAAATCAAAAGGACTTTTGACATGTTTGTTAACTTTTTGATGTTACTTAGAATTGAAAATTCAGTATGCGAGCAATCTTTACTGTAGTGCTAAAAATGTCGTCATGTTTTGCCACCTTTGGGAAGGTTGTCAGATTATGTTTGCAGACCAGTATAACACTGCATATCTGACAGAGATAGCACCCTCTTGCTACCTATCTCGATAGAAAATTTGAAATCTTTTTATTTTGTACAAAACATTTACCGTTGTGTTCTTAAATAATACAGCTTATGTGCAAGATCTTGGCATGTTATATCTTGATATCAGGATTTTTATTGCATTGTTGAATTTAATTTTTACCATTACAAGAGTGCAAGCAAAGTTTTAGGATAATGAGGCATATTAGACTTGGACTTATCAGTATTTATGTCAATTCTATAATGCAAAGTTAATATTAGCTCCAAAGTGTACCTAGTGATAAAATCTGTGCTAGAAAGATCCTGTTGGTGACTAAAAATTGATTTTGAAGTCATCACTATTTCTGGTTAATAGTCTTCTAATTTTCCTTCCTCTGCCTATTAATTCTGTTGCAGGTATCAGTTCATTCCGCAGTTGATCTTTTTGAACAGTTTGTTCGGATACCTTTCACTCCTCATAATTGTAAAATGGTGTACTGGATCACAAGCAGATCTGTACCATGTAATGATATACATGTTTCTTAGTCCAACAGATGATTTAGGTGAGAACCAGCTATTTCCTGGTCAGAAAACACTTCAGGTTAGTCCTTTGTGTTTCACTTTCCTGTTATCTTCATGTTGGCCAACATACTCATCAAGTTCCCAGTTTGGATGAATGAATACTAATTATTTTTCATTGTGTTTCCAGCTTGTGTTGCTCCTTCTGGCCCTTATTTCAGTTCCCTGGATGCTATTTCCAAAGCCCGTTCTTTTGAGGAAGCAACACAATGAGGTATTTTGAAATTTCCCCTAGTCTCTTGTTCTGTTTTTTTTTTTTTTTTGCTTGTTCTGATTATTTGTATTTTTTGATAATTCAGAGACACCAAGGTCAATCATACACCATGCTCCATAACACCGAAGAGTCACTCGAGATTGAGGAAGATCATGATTCGCATGACCATGAGGAGTTTGAGTTCAGTGAAGTGTTTGTTCACCAACTGATACACACTATAGAATTTGTCCTTGGAGCAGTCTCGAATACTGCCTCATATCTTCGTCTATGGGCCCTCAGGTATACTCATCACATTAGGACATTCCATGTTAGTGCGCCCAAGTAATGATCCTGACCTTTGCCATGATGTGGCTGCAAGTTTTCTTCATCACTTGTCATGCATCATTTTTCACATGAATTTCGCTGTTTTGATTTGGTTAAATGATGACTGTTCTCGACTTATTCTTCACCAATGATGGTGTTATATTCCATTTTATCTGCACTAATTGTCGGATTTGGCTCTGCCCTACTGCTTTAATCTAGAACTACAGAGATTAAAGCAGATTTTAATCTTGCACTATTGATTTATGTTATAAACTAAGATTTCTAGTGTGAGGTATAAAATGCTTTTTAAATTTAACAACACTAGTTTAGGAAATGATAGGAGAGGTAAAATAGATTGCTTAAGAAGCACTGCTGGTATCTCACATTCTATCATTATGAACAAATAATTAGAGTTTCAAATGGATACTGCAGCTATTGTTTCTGTCATAATTTGCTCGAGTTTAAAGATATTTTGCCGTTTACACGTTAGAATGCTTGCATCTAGAAAAATAATCGCATTGGTAATGAGTATATTGAGCTCGTGTGTGTACCATTGTGAGGAATAATTAATAATAAGAATCCAGTGTGTAAGAGACATGTGAGTACATTTTCTAAGGTCACATGGACGTGTCCAAAGATGATCATCTGCATTGATGATAGCCTTAAGTCAACTTAGTAAACTGTCAGAAGATATGATTCTCGTAGTAGAACTGAAGGAGATTTGCCTTTAATAGAGTTGAGTAAATGCTTTTTTCTTGTGTCTAGGCAGGTAACCTACTCATGTTGATAATCTGTCTCCTTTTTTGCAGTCTTGCCCATTCAGAACTGTCTAGTGTGTTCTATGAGAAGGTTCTTCTTCTTGCTTGGGGGTAAGTTCGTCTACTCGTAGTTGATTTTTAGTTGTTTGTATGCCCACTATGCTTTGACTGAAGGAGCTGGCTGTGGATCAGATTCAACAACATCGCCATTCTCATCATTGGCATCGTCGTGTTCGTCTGTGCCACCATTGGTGTTCTACTTGTGATGGAAACATTAAGTGCATTCTTGCACGCATTGAGGCTTCACTGGGTGGAGTTCCAGAACAAGTTCTACGAGGGAGATGGATACAAGTTCGCCCCATTCTCATTCGCACTGCTCGCTGACGAGGAAGACTGAAAAGAGTGGTTTTGATGTGCTTAATATGTAGATTTCTGCTGGAATTTAGCAATTCTTGTTCTTCTGTCTTGCTCGAGACCGATGTAAAACCGTGATGTGTTCTTGTTCCACGAGCGTATCATAACGACAGATGGGTCGTAGTTTCCTTGCATTATGATGATCGCGATGAAACCATTTATTTCTTGATAATAATTTATTGAAAACATCAGATGATGTAATGTTCCCGATCTATATAATAAGTGAGTATTCATCTGGTTTCTTGAATCACCTGTGATTGTGTATTATCTCAATCTATCAACTTGTTGGCTTTCGGCTGAAGTTTTTTCTGAAGGATGGCTATCATTCGACACAGACTTGTGGTTTGGTGGTGTGTGCTAGAATTATGTAGGAGCATCAAACCAGTAGTCCATGCTTTGTTGGGACCCGTGGTGATTCGGACTGGTTGATTGGAACTATCGTCACCATGAAAGGTATTTTTGCGAAACTGGGATAAGTAGTATGGTATTTTGTAATGGGTGGCAAAGTGACCTTAAAAGGCTTTTCTTCTCGCCGTTGGGCAGGAGCGAGGATGAGGATGCGAAGACCATGCGGTGTGCTTCCCTATGGCGGGCCAGATGATAAAATGGCTCCAAAATACATTTTAGGCGGTCGGATCGCTCGTTTTCCCTCACTGCGGTGAACGGAATCGAGAGATGAAGAGAAGTGGGAACGATAAACTAATCCCAAAAATAATGTTTACACAATTTGTTCCCTTTTTTTTTTCAGCTACCTTCTCGTCACAAACGGTGAGTGGGACCGGAGGGGAACAGAGGTTCGGAGACCTTACGGTGAGGTAACCTCCTCGTCAGTCGACGACAAAACGGCCCCAAAAAGATATTTTGGGAGGGAATTCTTCGTTTTCCCGTTATCTTATTCTCACTGCCGGTGACGGGGCTTGAGCGAGGAAGACGGGCACAACGACCTCGTATTAATCGCCGCCGTCTTCTTCTCCATAGTCCATTCAGCCGCAGGCGTCCACCATCCCTCGCCTCCGTTCTCTTCCTGTCCCAGGGTGCTGCCTCCCGTCGGCTACCGCGTTCGCCGTCCAAAGCTACCGCGTCCCACATTTTGCCGCCGTCGGCCGGAATTGGCCCCATCCAACACCGGTGTGTCCGGCTTCCTATCCGTGCTCTCCGTCTCCCAGCTCGGTTACGGAGGAGAAGCCGGCGGCTGGCAGTGGAGGTGGTGGACGGCGGTGGGAGGGTGGAACGGGAAGGAGTTGAAAAACCTAGATAGAAAAAAATTGGAGTTTTTAGGACAAAATCAACTTTCTATTTTTCTCTCAAATTTTTTTTTACAATTTCACAAACTCTATCTCCGGTTTATATCATTCCCAAAATATATCATATTTATTGTATTCATATCATTCTATTTCAAGAAATCTTTCAAGAATCAATATTCATTTTGACTTATTTTTTCATAAACATCTAATCTATTTTTTCTTTTTAATAGAATGAATCTTCCTCTTGATATCATGAATCTTTCTCTTGTTAAAATTAACTTCTTTATGATATTGGAATAAGTTTATTTTTAACATTATCCCCCCTTAAACTTGTTCCATCTAACATGTCAAGTTTTCTTCGAAATTATTAAAATATTTATTTCTTCTTTAAAAATTTTATTAAGAAATACTAATTTGACATTCATTTGTAAAATTTTTTATTTCATTTGAGCTGTTAGAGAGATAAGTAATCTTACTGTTTCCAATCGAACAACTGGTGCAAATACTTCTTCATAGTCGATCCCATATTGTTATTTGTATCCCTTTGCAACCAATCGTGTTTTATATTTCTCTACCTCTCCTTGTGTATTCCTTTTTGTTTTGAAGATCCACTTAACACCGATCGCTTGGTGGTCTTCTAGAAGTGTAGTAAGCTCCCATGTATCATTTTTGTTAATTGCATGAATCTCTTTATTCATTACTTACTGTTATTTTTCTTCATTACAAGCTTCTTCGAAGGTTAATGGATCATATCCTGCAAAAAGATAAAATAAAGAGAGTTCATCGTTATTAGTATCAATCCTTCAAGTCACATTATAGATCTCATGAATCGGTCTTATCCTTCTTATAATCGGACTTCTTGAATCATGTGACCTAGCTGATCTAGGTGATGATTCCAGTAAAACTTCTTCGGTGTTTGCTTGTATTATATCATCTTATTCTGAAGCTATAGTTTTCTTATGCTGCTTATCACTTTTTTAGTTCCAAATCTGTTGTTCATCAAACTCAACATCTCTTGACATCACAATTTTATTTGTGATAGGATTATAGAGTTTGTAACCACTAGAATTTTCAAAGATAACCTAACAAAATATATTTCTGACCTTTATCCTCTAGTTTTGTTCTCTTTTCCTTTGGTATCTTAGCAAATGCAATACTTCCAAAAATTCTCAAATGATCGACTCTTGATTTTTGTAAGCTCCATGCTTCTTCTGGTGTAATATTTCCAATTCACTTTATTAGAAACCTGTTAAACAAATAAACTGCAGAGGCAACAGTATCTCTCCAAAATTCTTTAGGAATTTTTCTTTCCTTTAACATGTATCGGACCATATTAAGTATAGTCCTATTTTTTTCTTTCTGAGTGACCATTTTGTGGAGGTGTGTATGACATAGTGAATTGATATAAAATCCCATTATTTTTACAAAAGCTTTTAAATTCATTTGATGTATATTCATCACCTCTATTTGTTCTTAAACATTTAATCCTACAACCACATTGTCTTTCAACCAACTCCTTAAATCTTTGAATTTATCAAAACTTCTTTCTTTTCTTTTAATATATAAACCCAAGTTTTTTCACTATGATCATGAAGGTAAGGAAATACCTGCTTCCTCCAAGTTATACTAGACTGATAGGACTACAAACATCTGAGTGTATCAAATCAAGCCGATGTCATGATCTTCTTATTCTTCTGACTTTGAAATGCTTTTTTTCTTGCTTACCCATAACACATACTTCATATAGTTTTGATGAGTGATCAATTCTTGGCATTCCTGTCACTATATTATACTTCTCTAGAAGTTTTAAAGCTTCAAAATTTAAATGAGCATATCTAAGATGTCATAGTGTAGAAATATTCTCAATATCAGTCTTAAAATAATTTGATCGATAAAAAATACATAAATGTAGAGGAAACAATCTGTTCTGTACCATTTTTACATGTGATATCAATATTCTATTCTTGTCATGAATTTAAAGAGCCATATCTTTCATCTTAATATTATAATATTTTTCAAGTAATTATCCCAAACTCAAAATATTATTTTTCATATCATGAACATAATAAACATCTGAAGTGCATAACTCTTTATCATTATTTAATTCAAGAAGAATTTGACCTTTGCCTCTTACTGATCTCTGAGACATCACCAGATATAATATTTCCAGAATAAGTTGTATCTATTTCTGAAAATAAATCTTTAATACCACACATATGATTTGAAGCTCCAGATTTAAATATCATGTCATAAATTGATCTTCTTCGCTTTATCATATGTCATCAGCAAAACTTGATTTTCATTCTTTTCTTTCTCAACAAAATTTGCCTTATCACCTTGGTTGTTAGGATTGTAATAACATTCAAAAGAATAATGTTCGTACCTTTTGCAAATATAGCATTGTATTTCAAACCTTTTAAAATTTCTGTCACGTCCACGGCCTCGGCCACGTCCTCGACTATAACCTCGGCCTCTTTAGCTAGAATTTTCTCCACCACCTTCATTGTTTAGATATTCTTGATTGGTCTGATTTCTGCCTCCTCTTCCTCTTTGTCTACGACCTCTTCCTCTTTGAAATTTTGATTCATCTCTATTTTCATGAGTAAACTTGGTTTGCAATACTTACTCCAAAATTTTATCTTCTCCTCATTTTGTAATCATTTGTTCATGAACTTGAAGAGAACCCATAAGTTGTTCTAAAGATATTTTTTTTCAAATCTTTAGATTCTTCAATCGCAACAACAATAAAATCAAATTTTGGATCTAAAATCTCTATTTTTCTATTACTCTTTGATCACTTATTTGTTCACCATTTCGTCTTATTTAATGAACAATAGAAATGACCTTTGAAAAGTAATCAGAAATAGTTTCAAAAGTATCTTTTTGTAATTTTTCAAAGTCGGCTCGTAAAACTTGTAGACAAAGTTTCTTTACCTTATCAACACCACCAAATACTTTTTGAAGCATTTCCCAAGCCTCCTTTGAAGTATTTGCTAGAGCGATGATCTCGAACATTGTATCATCAAGTCTTTGGTAGATTATGAACAAAGTCTTTTTCTTCTTCTTCCTTCAATCTTTGAGTTATTTTCTTGCTTCTACATTCATTGCTCCTTTTGTTGGATTTGGCTCAACAAATCCATCTTCTACAAATTCTCATACATCTTGGGAGCCTAGAAGAACCTTCATTTGTATGCACCATATATCATAATTTTCCTTTGTCAATCTAGGGATCTGAATTTGGATGGTATTTGGGGAAGAGGCCATCACTTTAACATAGGCTCTGATACCAAATGTTGAAAAACCTAGATAGAAAGAAGAAAGAGTATTTAAACAAAGAAAAAATAGGACAAGATTAACTTTCTATTTTTCTGTCAAAAGACTCTTTACAATTTCACAAACTCTATATCTCATAACCTAACATATGGGGTTTATATAGTTCCCAAAGATACATCATATTTATTGTATTCAGAATGAATCATTCTGAAACTTCTTTAAGAACTAATAATCATTTTGACTTTTTTTTTCATTGACATCTAATCTATTTTTTCTTTTTGATAGAATGAATCTCGATATCATGAACCTTTATCTTGTTGAAATTAATATTTTTATGATATTAAAATAAGTTTATTTCGGAAGGAAGGCTTAACAAAAAATAATAATTATAATTACATATAATTATCATTATAAGAAAGGAAGAAAAAAGACATGGCCGTTTGACCCCACCGAACTCCTACCAACCTAAACCGAGGGTGCAAAGACCGTCGGCGAGTTTCCCGAATGCCTCTTAGATTACAAAACGGGCCAAAATTTTATTTTTCTGTTGTAAAATCCTTCGTTTTCCGCGTTCCTATACTCACCCGCATTGACCAGAATC
This sequence comes from Musa troglodytarum, assembly GCA_023547065.1. Classification (NCBI taxonomy): domain Eukaryota; kingdom Viridiplantae; phylum Streptophyta; class Magnoliopsida; order Zingiberales; family Musaceae; genus Musa; species Musa troglodytarum. The sequence continues at coordinate 51,834,520 of CP097507.1, read as the reverse complement.
GGAACATGTCCTCCGGTGCGGTTCACGGATCGACTGAGCACGAATCTTAAAGCAACTGACGGGTCAACAGGTTCGACCCGAGCATTACCACACGGGTTACGGAGAACTTCCGTGAGGTTAGCGTACGACGCTTAGATGACAAAAAAGGGGACCAAAAAGAGTTTTTTGGGCGTCAAATCCTCCGTTTTCCGCTTTCCTATCGTAACCGGAGCCGGGCAGAATTCCAAGATGTCCTCCAACGCCCTTTCTCGCGAAAAGCGAGCCGGTAAAGGAGCCCCTGTAGCATGTAGATGAGCTCGTAAGATGGCACGCGTCTGCGCACGAATCTTAAGCAGCTACCTCGAACACAACTATAATCACAAGGCTGACATGGGAGGTAACAAGGCTCGACCGGACCATACACGATGGAAAAGGCCAAAAGCATCAAATCCTTCGTTTTCCGTGTTCCTATTCACACCTACCGTGAGCGGAGCCCCAAGTCGTCCTAAATCGGTAAGAACTCATAAGATGAAGCGTGTCGACCTCTCAAGTTCGTTCCGATCCTATACCGCACTTGAAATGAGGGTATGGAGACGTTCGGTTGTAGTTACCGTGCAGAAAATTTGAAACACATTCTGCTACTCATTGTACATTGTAAAATTTGGCGTGCATTTCTTTGTCATATAAACAATTGCAGTAATAAACATTTGAATAAATGGTGAGTGTGAGCTGACATAGCCATTTGTTATGGATAGATTCTCTGGCTCAGTCCATATGAGAATGAAAATTAATTGTGAGAGAGAGATTGAGAAATAATTAATGCTTGGACCAGAAGAAAAAAAGTACAAATACTTGTAGTGAAGAAACAGTCATCTTGTGGTTACATATTTGCATTAATGTGACACATGATGATGCATGACATTTTTGGTCAAACTTGACAAGAGAACAAGTAAGCCACCACCACCCACACCAGCAGCAAATAGCGTTGGAAACTTGATCTGAAACTGAGTCTATTGAGTCCTCGACAAAAGTTTGGTTGCTCTCTTCCAAATGACAAACTTATGACGTATGAAAGGTTTCTTGGTTACCTGAGACACATGAAAGAAGGTGCATTTCTCCGTTCTTCATGAGCACAACTTCCGACGATCATGAGCAGTAGATTGACGAGGCACGCTGCGGGGTTTCATGCTTGCAGTTTTTAGAAGTCTGCGGAATTCATCCAAGCTTATTTTCCCATCCTTGTCAATGTCAACCTCCTCTAATAGTGGATCGATGGAGCCCTTTAGACCTGTGTGCTGTAGTTATCGAAATATCGTTAGATTCTAATCCTCAAGCAAATATTAACTATGGTATATGTGAAGTTAATGCAGCTCAAGATTGATATGATCTCAATTTTTCAATGTTACCGAGCAAGAAAAACAGGCTACACAAACTATTGCTGGAATAGAAAAGCATGCATGCAGAACCAAAAAGGATTCACAAGAAACTGTACCATTCGAAGTTCGTCAGGTGTGATATATCCATTCTTGTCCACGTCAAACTTATCAAAGCAGCCGTTGAAAGTGAGCGCCACTTTCCATTGTCATGCTCAACCAATTGATGCACATGTAAAGTAGCTGCCACAAATTCCTCAAAGTCGATAAATCCATCTGTATTGCTGTCCATCTGCTCCAGAAGAATAGTATCAACTTTTATAATTCCAATACCAACGGAGGAAAAGAGTTGTTGGTATCCAGATACATGTCGACAATCACTTAAGCAAAAGAAAGCATACAACAATCAATAGGAATATTAGCAGAAAATCATGTAAAAAAAGGTTAAATCCCTAATGGTATACATTTCTTTCCAATTTAAAGTGCAGAAGAATGCCACCAAACTAACTTCCAATGTGACTAAGAAGCTAGAAATCATAATAAACACTTATTTTAAGTTCCTTTGAATAGCATTTCTGGAATTCTTCTGTCTTTTGCTTGTTATGGGAAGAATCCATATTACAAGGAAATGATGGAAAGATTAGACTTTACAAAAATTTGCTTAAATTTCTTAGGTATTGTCTAGAGAAGGAGCAGCAAAATAACTGCCACCAACATTCTTGAGATATCACTCGATTTGGTTAGCAAAGGAAATATCAAGAAACCTTCAGCAATAAAAAAAAGCAAACAGTTTAACAAGTGACAAACAGCAGGACAAAAGTTTAGTAAAGATTGTAGCCTACGGCTTGAACAATCTCCAAAACACGAGGCTCCTTCAATTTCCAAGGAAGATCTTTACCAAGAGCCTGCACAACAATTAACATGACTCATGGTGTTGATATAATACACGACATTGGTTACAATTACATGCATATAATAAGATGAGGATAATAACTAACTACAGATTAGCTGCTACTAATAGTCATAAAACAGACTAACTTTGATCAAGCTCCAACACAAAAAAAATCTATGTAACACAGATGGTGGACCCACAACAAGTCCAGATCTGTTCATTAAAAAGGAAAGTTTAAACCAAAAATCGAGCAGGTTAAACGGTCTGATCAGCATGACCAATCAACCCGTACTTTTGGTACAGATCACCTACAACTAGGGAGATATCATAAAGAAGTATTCAACAATAGATATGGAAACCCAGGTGAGCCGAACCACTCAAAACCACCAAGTGGCTAGTTCAAAACATACTAATAAAGAGGAACATGAAAGAAAACCTTCCAAGTTTATGTAAAATTCCAAATTACTTCAAAAATCAGTCAATTCACTGTTCTGCAGGGATGGCGGTCCGATAGAATAACCTGGCTGAATCGAGGGGCTTAGCTAGTGAAGAGAACATTCAGGAAAAATTGCATACGTTAGCTGTTTGTGCTAACAGAAAGGGCAAGATGAGTTTGATGGTTAAATCATAGCTAAGCAATCAAGCATCACGTTTTAGCAATTGCAATCAAAATTGAATGGCTAAACATTTTGTTTAATAATACTAGCTACATTTTAAAAATAAAATCCTGCCAAGAGCAATGCTGACAACGCAAGCTTTTCTAGCAATGAATTGATAGAATCAAATGGCAGTACCTAAAGATCTTTCTTGAATAATTAACTAAAGAAAGAGTGAAACATACAATCCAGAATGACAGTAATGAACAAAATTTCATGATAAAAGCATGTACGTGATTAGTTGATGATAGGTGAAATCTCTTGAATCGAAGGAAGCATATTTACATAATATCATTATGATTTTTTCATTTATAAAAGAAGTTCCAGATTTCTGAAACCGAGTGTAAAGTAAAATACATGTCTCATTTCTTCAACACTGATTGCACCACTTTTATCAACATCAATTGTGTGAAACTGATCTTTGAGATCAGCCAGCTCCTCCTCGTTAAGAGTACTTGCTAGTGCCTGCATATGCCATGGTATAATTCAGGTTCCAAATAAGCAATTTGCAATGCATGAGAAAAGGCACCGCATCAAATTTATTTACCCGGAGTGCAAATTGCTTAAACCGACTGTACTTTACAAATTGGCGCATGTTAGACAACACAGATATATCCAGTGGAATTTCTAATGCATCCCCTTCTCTTGCCCATGGATGTGCTGCAAAATAAAACAAAGCTTTTGTCAAACCACAACAAGAATATCAGGAAGCAAACGGTGCAGTAGGAAAAACAGAACTAGTGAAGCGAACTTACAAAGATCATTCTTATCCATCTCCTCACAATATAGTATAAAATAAGAAAAAAGAATAGAAACAAATAGCAGGTAACGTTGTCATATGAATATTATCGGCAACCCATGGCATTCATTTAGCTAGTTGAAGAGGGGACCAAACTTGGTACATACACAAAGCCTGAGCAGCGGTTAGTCTTGCACGTGGATCCTTAACCAATAACTTCTTAACAAAATCTTTGGCACACTCGCTTATGTTTGGCCATGGCTTTCGTCGAAAATCAGGCTCGGTTCTTAACACCTACAGACAATCATCGTATGGTATGATATTATTGCTCCTGCATTCATATAGAAACAGTAAACTAAAAGTAATAATGATTTTTTACACTATATTTGTCAACGATACGCAAGAATAGTAAAAGCATTTGAACTGGTTCTGTAAGTACCGGTTATAAATAAAACCCCATTATCACAGTTTTCAAAGACCCAAATAGCAAAGTGTCAAAGGTTAGTGACCTGAAAGAAATGTTGAATAGAAACCCATATGCTTGGATCAAAATTTGGTACAAGGAGCATAACTCAAGATGGAGATTTTATTTAGGTAAAGATGAAGGCAATAAGCTACCAAGAAAATGATTCGACCAAGTGATGCCATAATGGGTGCAAGTACAAATATCAGGATATGCTAGCAACCTAGAGGCACTAACAGTTAATTGTGGAAAGCATTTTTATACCCTGAAGTGTTAAAATTAAAGAAGCACATGAAAGTTATTTTATAAATTGTTTGCAAATAATATTATAATAGGTTTTTAGAAATAAGTCAAACAACCATAGGCTCTTTTAGCAGTATACTAGAAGAATGATCACACTTGCACTTCAATGAGAAAAATATAATTGTAAACCTGAAAATCTGGCAAAGAAATGGTTTTATAACAAGATTTGTACCCTAAAAACACAAGGGATGGTACCTCCTTATATATTCCATCTTCAGTTTTATCCCAAAAGGGACGCTGTCCACAAAGCAAAATGTAGGTTATGACACCTATGCTCCAAGCATCTGACTCAGGCCCAGACCTCCGTTTCAGTACCTGGAGCAACATAGTATGCACTGCCAACAATATCATGAAATTTCTTTCCTGCAACAAGTGATAACATCAGTCAAAGCTAGTTCATCTTTTCACTTGTCCAAATTTACATTACATGAACAAGCTACACCTCAGACACACCTGGCCTTATAAAGTCTGACAGGCCAAAATCTGTTGCCTTCAGAGGACAATCCTCTTCTGTAGATTTAAAAGGAAGTTCTGTAATTATCAAAAGAAAAATCTGTCAAGATGCCTCTGCTTTTATAACACTACATAGAAAGCAAACTTAAAGATATTCCAATACACCCAATTAATGTTTGAGTTTACCTCTGGTTTCATGTCTCGATGAACCAGACCATGCAAATGGCACTCAGCTGCAACTTTAAGCATCTGCCGTACTACCACTGCAGCATCTTTCTCTGTATAACGGCTCTCTTTCTGTAAAGAAGATTCAGTCGGAATATGATTAGTTCAAAAGCCAATCTCCACACAGAAAACTCTCGAAATAGATTAGCAAATACATGAACAACAGAAGAACACAAGCCGGATTATTATGAGGAATAAGATATCTCTTTCCCCATTTAAACTCAAAGGAAATTGTTTTCAGGATCAACAGGTAAAAAAAATTTTGAATGTCTTACTTGGCCAATATCCGATCAAGAAGTTCACCACCCTCGCATAATCTAGTAAGGACACACACACACACACACCCCAGAACTTAACATTAGATTATTGCTTAGGAAAAAAGAAGGCAAAATTTTAGCAGTTACTGAAACTGAAAGTATCCATAGTTATAGCAGGACCATGCTCACATCATATGTTTAAATATAATAAAAACACATCAAAATTCATCATGATCTAATTGCCTAACAATAGGAACAAAACAAAAAATTCTAGCAGTTAAAGAAAGTGCAAAAAAGCAATCTTATGTTTCACTTTTTCAGAACTGAGACAAACAACAAGAACTATACAAAATTATCCTAATCACATGCCCATCTAGTTGCTTTATTAAATATGAAAAAAAAAAGATGACCACTGCATGACACATCCACCAAATTGGGGCCTGGTATGTATATATATGTAAATCAATGTATATATATATATATATATATATATATGGGGCCTGGTATATATATGTATATCTATGACCACTGCATGATACATCCACCATATATATATATATATATATATATGTATATATATATATGTATATATATATATGTATATATATATATGTATATATATATGTGTGTGCATAACATATATACATATACATAGATATACAAATGTATACATATATATACGTATATACATATACATATTTATATATACATACATATGTATATATACATATGTACGTACGTATGTATGTATGTATATGTATATATGTATGTATGTATACAAACATATGTATATCTATGTATATGTATATATTTTATGCATATATATATATATATGCATATATGCATATGCATAGATATACATATATATATATATGCATATATGTCTTGGGTAGATTATGAACAAAGTCTTTTTCTTCTTCTTCCTTCAATCTTTGAGTTATTTTCTTGCTTCTACATTCATTGCTCCTTTTGTTGGATTTGGCTCAACAAATCCATCTTCTACAAATTCTCATACATCTTAGGAGCCTAGAAGAACCTTCATTTGGATGCACCATATATCATAATTTTCCTTCACAATCTAGGGATCCGAATTTGGATGGTATTTGGGAAGAGGCCATCACTTTAACATAGGCTGATACCAAATGTTGAAAAACCTAGATAGGAAGAAGAGAGAGTATTTAAACAAAGAAAAAATAGGACAAGATTAACTTTCTATTTTTCTCTCAAAAGACTCTTTACAATTTCACAAACTCTATATCTCATAACCTAACATATGAGGTTTATATAGTTCCCAAAGATACATCATATTTATTGTATTCAGAATGAATCATTCTCTTTCAAGAAACTTCTTTAAGAACTAATAGTCATTTTGACTTTTTCTTTCATTGACATCTAATCTATTTTTTCTTCTTGATAGAATGAATCTCGATACCATGAACCTTTATCTTGTTGAAATTAATATTTTTATGATATTGAAATAAGTTTATTTCGGAAGGAAGGCTTAATAAAAAAAAATAATTATAATTACATATAATTATCATTATAAGAAAGGAAGAAAAAAGACATGGCCGTTTGACCCCACCCAACTCCTACCAACCTAAACCGAGGGTGCAAAGACCGTCGGCGAGTTTCCCGAATGCCTCTTAGATTACAAAACGGGCCAAAATTTTATTTTTCTGTTGTAAAATCCTTCGTTTTCCGCGTTCCTATACTCACCCGCATTGACCAGAATCGGAAATGTCCTCCGGTGCGGTTCACGGATCGACTGAGCACGAATCTTAAAGCAACTGACGGGTCAACAGGTTCGACCCGAGCATTACCACACGGGTTACGGAGAACTTCCGTGAGGTTAGCGTACGACGCTTAGATGACAAAAAAGGGGACCAAGAAAGAGTTTTTTGGGCGTCAAATCCTCCGTTTTCCGCTTTCCTATCGTAACCGGAGCCGGGCAGAATTCCAAGATGTCCTCCAACGCCCTTTCTCGCGAAAAGCGAGCCGGTAAAGGAGCCCCTGTAGCATGTAGATGAGCTCGTAAGATGGCACGCGTCTGCGCACGAATCTTAAGCAGCTACCTCGAACACAACTATAATCACAAGGCTGACATGGGAGGTAACAAGGCTCGACCGGACCATACACGATGGAAAAGGCCAAAAAGCATCAAATCCTTCGTTTTCCGTGTTCCTATTCACACCTACCGTGAGCGGAGCCCCAAGTCGTCCTAAATCGGTAAGAACTCATAAGATGAAGCGTGTCGACCTCTCAAGTTCGTTCCGATCCTATACCGCACTTGAAATGAGGGTATGGAGACGTTCGGGTGTAGTTACCGTGCAGAAAATTTGAAACACATTCTGCTACTCATTGTACATTGTAAAATTTGGCGTGCATTTCTTTTTCATATAAACAATTGCAGTAATAAACATTTGAATAAATGGTGAGTGTGAGCTGACATAGCCATTTGTTATGGATAGATTCTCTGGCTCAGTCCATATGAGAATGAAAATTAATTGTGAGAGAGAGATTGAGAAATAATTAATGCTTGGACCAGAAGAAAAAAAGTACAAATACTTGTAGTGAAGAAACAGTCATCTTGTGGTTACATATTTGCATTAATGTGACACATGATGATGCATGACATTTTTGGTCAAACTTGACAAGAGAACAAGTAAGCCACCACCACCCACACCAGCAGCAAATAGCGTTGGAAACTTGATCTGAAACTGAGTCTTTTGAGTCCTCGACAAAAGTTTGGTTGCTCTCTTCCAAATGACAAACTTATGACGTATGAAAGGTTTCTTGGTTGCCTGAGACACATGAAAGAAGGTGCATTTCTCCGTGTTCTTCATGAGCACAACTTCCGACGATCATGAGCAGTAGATTGACGAGGCACGCTGCGGGTTTCATGCTTGCAGTTTTTAGAAGTCTGCGGAATTCATCCAAGCTTATTTTCCCATCCTTGTCAATGTCAACCTCCTCTAATAGTGGATCGATGGAGCCCTTTAGACCTGTGTGCTGTAGTTATCGAAATATCGTTAGATTCTAATCCTCAAGCAAATATTAACTATGGTATATGTGAAGTTAATGCAGCTCAAGATTGATATGATCTCAATATTCAATGTTACCGAGCAAGAAAAACAGGCTACACAAACTATTGCTGGAATAGAAAAGCATGCATGCAGAACCAAAAAGGATTCACAAGAAACTGTACCATTCGAAGTTCGTCAGGTGTGATATATCCATTCTTGTCCACGTCAAACTTATCGAAAGCAGCCTTTGAAAGTGAGCGCCACTTTCCATTGTCATGCTCAACCAATTGATGCACATGTAAAGTAGCTGCCACAAATTCCTCAAAGTCGATAAATCCATCTGTATTGCTGTCCATCTGCTCCAGAAGAATAGTATCAACTTTTATAATTCCAATACCAACGGAGGAAAAGAGTTGTTGGTATCCAGATACATGTCGACAATCACTTAAGCAAAAGAAAGCATACAACAATCAATAGGAATATTAGCAGAAAATCATGTAAAAAAAGGTTAAATCCCTAATGGTATACATTTCTTTCCAATTTAAAGTGCAGAAGAATGCCACCAAACTAACTTCCGATGTGACTAAGAAGCTAGAAATCATAATAAACACTTATTTTAAGTTCCTTTGAATAGCATTTCTGGAATTCTTCTGTCTTTTGCTTGTTATGGGAAGAATCCATATTACAAGGAAATGATGGAAAGATTAGACTTTACAAAAATTTGCTTAAATTTCTTAGGTATTGTCTAGAGAAGGAGCAGCAAAATAACTGCCACCAACATTCTTGAGATATCACTCGATTTGGTTAGCAAAGGAAATATCAAGAAACCTTCAGCAATAAAAAAAAGCAAACAGTTTAACAAGTGACAAACAGCAGGACAAAAGTTTATTAAAGATTGTAGCCTACCGCTTGAACAATCTCCAAAACGCGAGGCTCCTTCAATTTCCAAGGAAGATCTTTACCAAGAGCCTGCACAACAATTAACATGACTCGTGGTGTTGATATAATACACGACATTGGTTACAATTACATGCATATAATAAGATGAGGATAATAACTAACTACAGATTAGCTGCTACTAATAGTCATAAAACAGACTAACTTTGATCAAGCTCCAACACAAAAAAAAAAAATCTAAGTAACACAGATGGTGGACCCACAACAAGTCCAGATCTGTTCATTAAAAAGGAAAGTTTAAACCAAAAATCGAGCAGGTTAAACGGTCTGATCAGCATGACCAATCAACCCGTACTTTTGGTACAGATCACCTACAACTAGGGAGATATCATAAAGAAGTATTCAACAATAGATATGCGGAAACCCAGGTGAGCCGAACCACTCAAAACCACCAAGTGGCTAGTTCAAAACATACTAATAAAGAGGAACATGAAAGAAAACCTTCCAAGTTTATGTAAAATTCCAAATTACTTCAAAAATCAGTCAATTCACCATTCTGCAGGGATGGCGGTCCGATAGAATAACCTGGCTGAATCGAGGGGCTTAGCTAGTGAAGAGAACATTCAGGAAAAATTGCATACGTTAGCTGTTTGTGCTAACAGAAAGGGCAAGATGAGTTTGATGGTTAAATCATAGCTAAGCAATCACATCATGTTTTAGCAATTGCAATCAAAATTGAATGGCTAAACATTTTGTTTAATAATACTAGCTACATTTTAAAAATAAAATCCTGCCAAGAGCAATGCTGACAACGCAAGCTTTTCTAGCAATGAATTGATAGAATCAAATGGCAGTACCTAAAGATCTTTCTTGAATAATTAACTAAAGAAAGAGTGAAACATACAATCCAGAATGACAGTAATGAACAAAATTTCATGATAAAAGCATGTACGTGATTAGTTGATGATAGGTGAAATCTCTTGAATCGAAGGAAGCATATTTACATAATATCATTATGATTTTTTTTCATTTATAAAAGAAGTTCCAGATTTCTGAAACCGAGTGTAAAGTAAAATACATGTCTCATTTCTTCAACACTGATTGCACCACTTTTATCAACATCAATTGTGTGAAACTGATCTTTGAGATCAGCCAGCTCCTCCTCGTTAAGAGTACTTGCTAGTGCCTGCATATGCCATGGTATAATTCAGGTTCCAAATAAGCAATTTGCAATGCATGAGAAAAGGCACCGCATCAAATTTATTTACCCGGAGTGCAAATTGCTTAAACCGACTGTACTTTACAAATTGGCGCATGTTAGACAACACAGATATATCCAGTGGAATTTCTAATGCATCCCCTTCTCTTGCCCATGGATGTGCTGCAAAATAAAACAAAGCTTTTGTCAAACCACAACAAGAATATCAGGAAGCAAACGGTGCAGTAGGAAAAACAGAACTAGTGAAGCGAACTTACAAAGATCATTCTTATCCATCTCCTCACAATATAGTATAAAATAAGAAAAAAGAATAGAAACAATAGCAGGTAACGTTGTCATATGAATATTATCGGCAACCCATGGCATTCATTTAGCTAGTTGAAGAGGGGACCAAACTTGGTACATACACAAAGCCTGAGCAGCGGTTAGTCTTGCACGTGGATCCTTAACCAATAACTTCTTAACAAAATCTTTGGCACACTCGCTTATGTTTGGCCATGGCTTTCGTCGAAAATCAGGCTCGGTTCTTAACACCTACAGACAATCATCGTATGGTATGATATTATTGCTCCTGCATTCATATAGAAACAGTAAACTAAAAGTAATAATGATTTTTTACACTATATTTGTCAAGGATACGCGAGAATAGTAAAAGCATTTGAACTGGTTCTGTAAGTACCGGTTATAAATAAAACCCCATTATCACAGTTTTCAAAGACCCAAATAGCAAAGTGTCAAAGGTTAGTGACCTGAAAGAAATGTTGAATAGAAACCCATATGCTTGGATCAAAATTTGGTACAAGGAGCATAACTCAAGATGGAGATTTTATTTAGGTAAAGATGAAGGCAATAAGCTACCAAGAAAATGATTCGACCAAGTGATGCCATAATGGGTGCAAGTACAAATATCAGGATATGCTAGCAACCTAGAGGCACTAACAGTTAATTGTGGAAAGCATTTTTATACCCTGAAGTGTTAAAATTAAAGAAGCACATGAAAGTTATTTTATAAATTGTTTGCAAATAATATTATAATAGGTTTTTAGAAATAAGTCAAACAACCATAGGCTCTTTTAGCAGTATACTAGAAGAATGATCACACTTGCACTTCAATGAGAAAAATATAATTGTAAACCTGAAAATCTGGCAAAGAAATGGTTTTATAACAAGATTTGTACCCTAAAAACACAAGGGATGGTACCTCCTTATATATTCCATCTTCAGTTTTATCCCAAAAGGACGCCGTCCACAAAGCAAAATGTAGGTTATGACACCTATGCTCCAAGCATCTGACTCAGGCCCAGACCTCCGTTTCAGTACCTCAGGAGCAACATAGTATGCACTGCCAACAATATCATGAAATTTCTTTCCTGCAACAAGTGATAACATCAGTCAAAGCTAGTTCATCTTTTCACTTGTCCAAATTTACATTACATGAACAAGCTACACCTCAGACACACCTGGCCTTATAAAGTCTGACAGGCCAAAATCTGTTGCCTTCAGAGGACAATCCTCTTCTGTAGATTTAAAAGGAAGTTCTGTAATTATCAAAAGAAAAAAAATCTGTCAAGATGCCTCTGCTTTTATAACACTACATAGAAAGCAAACTTAAAGATATTCCAATACACCCAATTAATGTTTGAGTTTACCTCTGGTTTCATGTCTCGATGAACCAGACCATGCAAATGGCACTCAGCTGCAACTTTAAGCATCTGCCGTACTACCACTGCAGCATCTTTCTCTGTATAACTCTCTCTTTCTGTAAAGAAGATTCAGTCGGAATATGATTAGTTCAAAAGCCAATCTCCACACAGAAAACTCTCGAAATAGATTAGCAAATACATGAACAACAGAAGAACACAAGCCGGATTATTATGAGGAATAAGATATCTCTTTCCCCATTTAAACTCAAAGGAAATTGTTTTCAGGATCAACAGGTAAAAAAAATTTTGAATGTCTTACTTGGCCAATATCCGATCAAGAAGTTCACCACCCTCGCATAATCTAGTAAGGACACACACACACACACCCCAGAACTTAACATTAGATTATTGCTTAGGAAAAAAAGAAGGCAAAATTTTAGCAGTTACTGAAACTGAAAGTATCCATAGTTATAGCAGGACCATGCTCACATCATATGTTTAAATATAATAAAACACATCAAAATTCATCATGATCTAATTGCCTAACAATAGGAACAAAAAAAAATTCTAGCAGTTAAAGAAAGTGCAAAAGCAATCTTATGTTTCACTTTTTCAGAACTGAGACAAACAACAAGAACTATACAAAATTATCCTAATCACATGCCCATCTAGTTGCTTTATTAAATATGAAAAAAAGATGACCACTGCATGACACATCCACCAAATTGGGGCCTGGTATGTATATATATGTAAATCAATGTATATATATATATATATATATATATATGGGGCCTGGTATATATATGTATATCTATGACCACTGCATGATACATCCACCAAATTGGGGCCTGGTATATATATATATATATATGTATATATATATATGTATATATATATATGTATATATATATATGTATATATATATATGTGTGTGCATAACATATATACATATACATAGATATACAAATGTATACATATATATACGTATATACATATACATATTTATATATACATACATATGTATATATACATATGTAATGCATTTATGTATGTATGTATATGTATATATGTATGTATGTATACAAACATATGTATATCTATGTATATGTATATATTTTATGCATATATATATATATATGCATATATGCATATGCATAGATATACATATATATATATATGCATATATGTCTTTGGTAGATTATGAACAAAGTCTTTTTCTTCTTCTTCCTTCAATCTTTGAGTTATTTTCTTGCTTCTACATTCATTGCTCCTTTTGTTGGATTTGGCTCAACAAATCCATCTTCTACAAATTCTCATACATCTTAGGAGCCTAGAAGAACCTTCATTTGGATGCACCATATATCATAATTTTCCTTTGTCAATCTAGGGATCTGAATTTGGATGGTATTTGGGGAAGAGGCCATCACTTTAACATAGGCTCTGATACCAAATGTTGAAAAACCTAGATAGGAAGAAGAGAGAGTATTTAAACAAAGAAAAAATAGGACAAGATTAACTTTCTATTTTTCTCTCAAAAGACTCTTTACAATTTCACAAACTCTATATCTCATAACCTAACATATGAGGTTTATATAGTTCCCAAAGATACATCATATTTATTGTATTCAGAATGAATCATTCTCTTTCAAGAAACTTCTTTAAGAACTAATAGTCATTTTGACTTTTTCTTTCATTGACATCAAATCTATTTTTCTTCTTGATAGAATGAATCTCGATACCATGAACCTTTATCTTGTTGAAATTAATATTTTTATGATATTGAAATAAGTTTATTTCGGAAGGAAGGCTTAATAAAAAAAATAATTATAATTACATATAATTATCATTATAAGAAAGGAAGAAAAAAGACATGGCCGTTTGACCCCACCCAACTCCTACCAACCTAAACCGAGGGTGCAAAGACCGTCGGCGAGTTTCCCGAATGCCTCTTAGATTACAAAACGGGCCAAAATTTTATTTTTCTGTTGTAAAATCCTTCGTTTTCCGCGTTCCTATACTCACCCGCATTGACCAGAATCGGAAATGTCCTCCGGTGCGGTTCACGGATCGACTGAGCACGAATCTTAAAGCAACTGACGGGTCAACAGGTTCGACCCGAGCATTACCACGGGTTACGGAGAACTTCCGTGAGGTTAGCGTACGACGCTTAGATGACAAAAAGGGGACCAAGAAAGAGTTTTTGGGCGTCAAATCCTCCGTTTTCCGCTTTCCTATCGTAACCGGAGCCGGGCAGAATTCCAAGATGTCCTCCAACGCCCTTTCTCGCGAAAAGCGAGCCGGTAAAGAGCCCTGTAGCATGTAGATGAGCTCGTAAGATGGCACGCGTCTGCGCACGAATCTTAAGCAGCTACCTCTCGAACACAACTATAATCACAAGGCTGACATGGGAGGTAACAAGGCTCGACCGGACCATACACGATGGAAAAGGCCAAAAAGCATCAAATCCTTCGTTTTCCGTGTTCCTATTCACACCTACCGTGAGCGGAGCCCCAAGTCGTCCTAAATCGGTAAGAACTCATAAGATGAAGCGTGTCGACCTCTCAAGTTCGTTCCGATCCTATACCGCACTTGAAATGAGGGTATGGAGACGTTCGGTTGTAGTTACCGTGCAGAAAATTTGAAACACATTCTGCTACTCATTGTACATTGTAAAATTTATGCATTTCTTTTTCTTTGTCATATAAACAATTGCAGTAATAAACATTTGAATAAATGGTGAGTGTGAGCTGACATAGCCATTTGTTATGGATAGATTCTCTGGCTCAGTCCATATGAGAATGAAAATTAATTGTGAGAGAGAGATTGAGAAATAATTAATGCTTGGACCAGAAGAAAAAAAGTACAAATACTTGTAGTGAAGAAACAGTCATCTTGTGGTTACATATTTGCATTAATGTGACACATGATGATGCATGACATTTTGGTCAAACTTGACAAGAGAACAAGTAAGCCACCACCACCCACACCAGCAGCAAATAGCGTTGGAAACTTGATCTGAAACTGAGTCTTTTGAGTCCTCGACAAAAGTTTGGTTGCTCTCTTCCAAATGACAAACTTATGACGTATGAAAGGTTTCTTGGTTGCCTGAGACACATGAAAGAAGGTGCATTTCTCCGTTCTTCATGAGCACAACTTCCGACGATCATGAGCAGTAGATTGACGAGGCACGCCATGCGGGTTTCATGCTTGCAGTTTTTAGAAGTCTGCGGAATTCATCCAAGCTTATTTTCCCATCCTTGTCAATGTCAACCTCCTCTAATAGTGGATCGATGGAGCCCTTTAGACCTGTGTGCTGTAGTTATCGAAATATCGTTAGATTCTAATCCTCAAGCAAATATTAACTATGGTATATGTGAAGTTAATGCAGCTCAAGATTGATATGATCTCAATTTTCAATGTTACCGAGCAAGAAAAACAGGCTACACAAACTATTGCTGGAATAGAAAAGCATGCATGCAGAACCAAAAAGGATTCACAAGAAACTGTACCATTCGAAGTTCGTCAGGTGTGATATATCCATTCTTGTCCACGTCAAACTTATCAAAAGCAGCCTTTGAAAGTGAGCGCCACTTTCCATTGTCATGCTCAACCAATTGATGCACATGTAAAGTAGCTGCCACAAATTCCTCAAAGTCGATAAATCCATCTGTATTGCTGTCCATCTGCTCCAGAAGAATAGTATCAACTTTTATAATTCCAATACCAACGGAGGAAAAGAGTTGTTGGTATCCAGATACATGTCGACAATCACTTAAGCAAAAGAAAGCATACAACAATCAATAGGAATATTAGCAGAAAATCATGTAAAAAAAGGTTAAATCCCTAATGGTATACATTTCTTTCCAATTTAAAGTGCAGAAGAATGCCACCAAACTAACTTCCAATGTGACTAAGAAGCTAGAAATCATAATAAACACTTATTTTAAGTTCCTTTGAATAGCATTTCTGGAATTCTTCTGTCTTTTGCTTGTTATGGGAAGAATCCATATTACAAGGAAATGATGGAAAGATTAGACTTTACAAAAATTTGCTTAAATTTCTTAGGTATTGTCTAGAGAAGGAGCAGCAAAATAACTGCCACCAACATTCTTGAGATATCACTCGATTTGGTTAGCAAAGGAAATATCAAGAAACCTTCAGCAATAAAAAAAAGCAAACAGTTTAACAAGTGACAAACAGCAGGACAAAAAGTTTATTAAAGATTGTAGCCTACCGCTTGAACAATCTCCAAAACGCGAGGCTCCTTCAATTTCCAAGGAAGATCTTTACCAAGAGCCTGCACAACAATTAACATGACTCATGGTGTTGATATAATACACGACATTGGTTACAATTACATGCATATAATAAGATGAGGATAATAACTAACTACAGATTAGCTGCTACTAATAGTCATAAAACAGACTAACTTTGATCAAGCTCCAACACAAAAAAAAAAATCTAAGTAACACAGATGGTGGACCCACAACAAGTCCAGGTCTGTTCATTAAAAAGGAAAGTTTAAACCAAAAATCGAGCAGGTTAAACGGTCTGATCAGCATGACCAATCAACCCGTACTTTTGGTACAGATCACCTACAACTAGGGAGATATCATAAAGAAGTATTCAACAATAGATATGCGGAAACCCAGGTGAGCCGAACCACTCAAAACCACCAAGTGGCTAGTTCAAAACATACTAATAAAGAGGAACATGAAAGAAAACCTTCCAAGTTTATGTAAAATTCCAAATTACTTCAAAAATCAGTCAATTCACTGTTCTGCAGGGATGGCGGTCCGATAGAATAACCTGGCTGAATCGGGGCTTAGCTAGTGAAGAGAACATTCAGGAAAAATTGCACGTTAGCTGTTTGTGCTAACAGAAAGGGCAAGATGAGTTTGATGGTTAAATCATAGCTAAGCAATCAAGCATCATGTTTTAGCAATTGCAATCAAAATTGAATGGCTAAACATTTTGTTTAATAATACTAGCTACATTTTAAAAATAAAATCCTGCCAAGAGCAATGCTGACAACGCAAGCTTTTCTAGCAATGAATTGATAGAATCAAATGGCAGTACCTAAAGATCTTTCTTGAATAATTAACTAAAGAAAGAGTGAAACATACAATCCAGAATGACAGTAATGAACAAAATTTCATGATAAAAGCATGTACGTGATTAGTTGATGATAGGTGAAATCTCTTGAATCGAAGGAAGCATATTTACATAATATCATTATGATTTTTTCATTTATAAAAGAAGTTCCAGATTTCTGAAACCGAGTGTAAAGTAAAATACATGTCTCATTTCTTCAACACTGATTGCACCACTTTTATCAACATCAATTGTGTGAAACTGATCTTTGAGATCAGCCAGCTCCTCCTCGTTAAGAGTACTTGCTAGTGCCTGCATATGCCATGGTATAATTCAGGTTCCAAATAAGCAATTTGCAATGCATGAGAAAAGGCACCGCATCAAATTTATTTACCCGGAGTGCAAATTGCTTAAACCGACTGTACTTTACAAATTGGCGCATGTTAGACAACACAGATATATCCAGTGGAATTTCTAATGCATCCCCCCCTTCTCTTGCCCATGGATGTGCTGCAAAATAAAACAAAGCTTTTGTCAAACCACAACAAGAATATCAGGAAGCAAACGGTGCAGTAGGAAAAACAGAACTAGTGAAGCGAACTTACAAAGATCATTCTTATCCATCTCCTCACAATATAGTATAAAATAAGAAAAAAGAATAGAAACAAATAACGTTGTCATATGAATATTATCGGCAACCCATGGCATTCATTTAGCTAGTTGAAGAGGGGACCAAACTTGGTACATACACAAAGCCTGAGCAGCGGTTAGTCTTGCACGTGGATCCTTAACCAATAACTTCTTAACAAAATCTTTGGCACACTCGCTTATGTTTGACCATGGCATTCGCCGAAAATCAGGCTCGGTCCTTAACACCTACAGACAATCATCGTATGGTATGATATTATTGCTCCTGCATTCATATAGAAACAGTAAACTAAAAGTAATAATGATTTTTACACTATATTTGTCAACGATACGAGAATAGTAAAAGCATTTGAACTGGTTCTGTAAGTACCGGTTATAAATAAAACCCCATTATCACAGTTTTCAAAGACCCAAATAGCAAAGTGTCAAAGGTTAGTGACCTGAAAGAAATGTTGAATAGAAACCCATATGCTTGGATCAAAATTTGGTACAAGGAGCATAACTCAAGATGGAGATTTTATTTAGGTAAAGATGAAGGCAATAAGCTACCAAGAAAATGATTCGACCAAGTGATGCCATAATGGGTGCAAGTACAAATATCAGGATATGCTAGCAACCTAGAGGCACTAACAGTTAATTGTGGAAAGCATTTTTATACCCTGAAGTGTTAAAATTAAAGAAGCACATGAAAGTTATTTTATAAATTGTTTGCAAATAATATTATAATAGGTTTTTAGAAATAAGTCAAACAACCATAGGCTCTTTTAGCAGTATACTAGAAGAATGATCACACTTGCACTTCAATGAGAAAAATATAATTGTAAACCTGAAAATCTGGCAAAGAAATGGTTTTATAACAAGATTTGTACCCTAAAAACACAAGGGATGGTACCTCCTTATATATTCCATCTTCAGTTTTATCCCAAAAGGGACGCCGTCCACAAAGCAAAATGTAGGTTATGACACCTATGCTCCAAGCATCTGACTCAGGCCCAGACCTCCGTTTCAGTACCTCGGGAGCAACATAGTATGCACTGCCAACAATATCATGAAATTTCTTTCCTGCAACAAGTGATAACATCAGTCAAAGCTAGTTCATCTTTTCACTTGTCCAAATTTACATTACATGAACAAGCTACACCTCAGACACACCTGGCCTTATAAAGTCTGACAGGCCAAAATCTGTTGCCTTCAGAGGACAATCCTCTTCTGTAGATTTAAAAAGGAAGTTCTGTAATTATCAAAAGAAAAAAAATCTGTCAAGATGCCTCTGCTTTTATAACACTACATAGAAAGCAAACTTAAAGATATTCCAATACACCCAATTAATGTTTGAGTTTACCTCTGGTTTCATGTCTCGATGAACCAGACCATGCAAATGGCACTCAGCTGCAACTTTAAGCATCTGCCGACTACCACTGCAGCATCTTTCTCTGTATAACGGCTCTCTTTTCTGTAAAGAAGATTCAGTCGAATATGATTAGTTCAAAAGCCAATCTCCACACAGAAAACTCTCAAATAGATTAGCAAATACATGAACAACAGAAGAACACAAGCCGGATTATTATGAGGAATAAGATATCTCTTTCCCCATTTAAACTCAAAGGAAATTGTTTTCAGGATCAACAGGTAAAAAAAATTTTGAATGTCTTACTTGGCCAATATCCGATCAAGAAGTTCACCACCCTCGCATAATCTAGTAAGGACACACACACACACACACACCCCAGAACTTAACATTAGATTATTGCTTAGGAAAGAAAGAAGGCAAAATTTTAGCAGTTACTGAAACTGAAAGTATCCATAGTTATAGCAGGACCATGCTCACATCATATGTTTAAATATAATAAAAACACATCAAAATTCATCATGATCTAATTGCCTAACAATAGGAACAAAACAAAAAATTCTAGCAGTTAAAGAAAGTGCAAAAGCAATCTTATGTTTCACTTTTTCAGAACTGAGACAAACAACAAGAACTATACAAAATTATCCTAATCACATGCCCATCTAGTTGCTTTATTAAATATGAAAAAAAAAAGATGACCACTGCATGACACATCCACCAAATTGGGGCCTGGTATGTATATATATGTAAATCAATGTGTATATATATATATATATATATATATATATGGGGCCTGGTATATATATGTATATCTATGACCACTGCATGATACATCCAGTATATATATATATATATGTATATATATATATATATATATATATATGTATATATATATATGTATATATATATATGTGTGTGCATAACATATATACATATACATAGATATACAAATGTATACATATATATACGTATATACATATACATATTTATATATACATACATATGTATATATACATATGTACGTACGTATGTATGTATATGTATATATGTATGTATGTATACAAACATATGTATATCCATGTATATGTATATATTTTATGCATATATATATATATGCATATATGCATATGCATAGATATACATATATATATATATGCATATATGTATATACATAGATATACATGTATACATATACATATATATACATATATACATATGTATATATATATATATGTATATGTTATGCATATACATATATATAAATATATATATATATGTTATATATATATACATGTATACATATATGTATACATGTATATACATGTATATATATATACATATATATATATATATATATATATATACATATATACATATATATATATATATATATATATATATATATATATATATATATGTATATATATATAGATATATGTATATATATATACATGTATTTATATGTATATATATATGTATATATATATATATATATATACACATATATATATATGTATATGTATATATATATGTATATGTATATATATATACACACATATACATATATATATATATATATACATATATATACATACACATATATACATACACATACACACACACATATAGATATAGATATAGATATACATATACATATACATACATACATATATATATAGATATGCATATACATATACATACATATATATATATATATATATATAACTCTTGTGAAACATAGAGGATGTTTCTGTGACTTGAACCTTATTCACTTATGTTGTAAAGGAGAAACCTTAATGTGGTGCGAAAACTTGCCCTCAATCATCTTGGACACAACAGCTAAAACCCATCAATTCTGTTCTTTCTTTTTGTGGCATCACTTGATTACTGAGTCTTTGGATACAACAAAACTAGACATATCCTAGAACTCCAAAAATTTACTCTTGATAATACGGAGAGAAAGTGATTCGCCGCTTTCACCCTTTTGGAGCTTCAAAAGGAGCCACAGAGATCTGAATTTGAAAAGAATGAACTTCAGACTTGTTAGATGGTCCTCACAGTAAAGAAAGAAATACAGGATCTAATGTCAATTCTCCAACAGAGAGGGAGGTCGGATATGTATACGATTTGCGGCCATTAAACTAAATTAAGGAAGATGCCTAGAAGAAGGTGACAAGCATATAAATATAATAATACAACAACATTTTTGGTACTTGATGGTACTTCCTAACAAAAGATACTAAATATAACCAATTCAGTCTTTGATAGAACTATAAATTTGGAAAAATCTTAAATAATGTAAAAGGACACTTTGACCGAACCAACTTGACACAAGCTATAGACTTGAAGTAGACTCAACAATGAAACCTTTATATCTAGATTCAACATGTACATTATCCATGTTCAGATTTCCACAATAAATCATAGATTATTTGAGTTCCATAAATTTTCAGAAAAAAGAATTATACTTTTATATATTGATGCATGCTTACAATTACAACTACCCTCTTAGGGATTTGTGTCCAGATTAACAATATAAAATTATACTATGAGCATTATATCAGCAAAATTTCAACCACAGTAGCAAAACTTAGATATTATATAAACCAAAAAGTTCTATATGAATAATTATATCAAAATTCTCAAAAGTGAAAAACATTTGTTCATTCTCCAAACGATTGAAGTAACAATGAAATAAACCTATAGATGGCTTCTAAGTGCAGCTTCCATGGAAAAATAATTCATGATACAGTAAAGAAACTTACTCCATGACTATATAGACATAAGAGTCATCTTCAAAGGCATTGTAGAAGTCAACAACATTTTCATGTCCTTTTAGGGCTTTCAGTATCTTGACTTCACGCTTAACATCCTCTACAGCAATGGGAAGGGTCATCTGCCAAAATATTCAAGTATATCCATTGTCAATTACTTGGCAGAAATTTAGATGTTCTCTGATGTTGAGTCACTTAGGATAACATATATTGATCAATATTCACGGAAATACAACTCATTGGGCTATTAGACTACACAAGTTATAATAAATAGCATCAATGCAATTCTGTAAAGCTTCCAACACACTGAAATTGCTAACCTGGCATATCTTATGCACAATGGAATGTGTATTTTGCATTAGTCCAATACTAAAACCTTATTGAATTACAATATGCATTATTGTGACTATTCATTTACGATTCTGATTTGAAAAGTAAAGAAAAAACATATGAAAAAACAAAAACACAAAGAAGGCATTAAAAATATAATTTCCCTACTCTGTGAATAGAGGAGAAGCCAATTATCAACTTCGGATTAAACCCTAATCAAAGCTTTGCATTGCATCAAGCAAGCGAAGATTCTTGTGGCCTAAATACCTTATTCTTGTCGATCCTCTTCACCGCCACCCGATCCCCATTGGCCTTATCGGTGGCCACGAAGGTGTACCCAAATTGCCCATGGCCAAGAAGCTTCCCGATCGAATACCTGCGCTCGAATTCCCTATCGTAACCAAAGTTCGTCCTTCTCCCGCACGACAGGCGGGACACCGCTTTCAGTTTCCCGCCGTTTCGGGCCCTCGGCTTCTGCTTCTTCTGCTCGTTCTTTGCCCCGGCCATGTTTCCCCTCGTCGGCGGCGGCGGCGGCGGCGGCTGCGACAGCCGTGGCCTTATTCCGGCTGCTAACTTGGGTGGCGCTCGAGAGGCAGGCGCCCATCTCCTCCTCCTCCTCCGCCTCCTCCTCTGCCTCTTCGACCTACCAAAGATTTCTGGGTTGCGGAGACAACCATCAATTATAATGCAATTGCTATCGTTCTTGTGAAAAGAGAATTACGAGGGAACGGCGCACGCGCGCGCGCGCGCGCGCGAGAGAGAGAGAGAGAGAGAGAGAGAGGGAAATGGTCAATGGAGAAGGCTTTGCTTCGTTGTAATGAAATTATGAATAAAAAATAAAAAACAAATATATATATATATATATTTATCCCTCTAATTTTAGATTTTGGATGTGTATATATCATTATTAGATTAAAAAACTAATTAAATAATTATTATAATCAATATCCGCTAGTTGATCGTCAGCATCATAAAAGTGGAACTCCAAATGGCACTAATACCTTTCAAGAATATTATACATATTCCTTTATATAAGAATTCTTTGTGAGTTTAAGGGTATTATATATATATATATATATATATATCCAATTGAAATATCTTCTTAAAATAATCACTAGTGATCATGGTTAATCTAAGTTTATTGGAGTGAACATATAAGAGGGAAGGTAAAAATTCAAAGAAAATAAGGTCTAAAAATTTGGAGGTACATATGTATAAAATGTTTTCAAACTTTAAAAAGGATAACGTATGAAAACAAAAGGCCCAAAAGAAAATTAAATTAAATTAAATGGGGAGAAAATTATACATATGTGTCCGCCTGTCATCCATCCTTGATTAAGTCGAACTCATTTAGGTGCATTAATTACCTATTTTGTTTTGGTGTTGGTAACAAGTGTGAAGGAAAGGATTTTAGAAGAGAAAGAAAGTAGATTTGAGAACTTCGTTTGTAGGGTTCTTTTTCTCTTTTTTTTTTTTCTGATGTGAACTTTTTCAAGATCTCATGTAAGTTTATCGAGTTATGATATTTTTTTATACTTAAATGAAAACAGGATGAGCTTTCTTTTTTTTTTGTCTTATAAAAAAAAGTAAATGGAGTAAAAAAAAAAGGGTATTTGTCATTCATGGTTGTATTTTAGATTTTTTTTTTTCTCATATTTTTAATGGATAGAAAAAAATATTTTGCTTACCATAAATGGAGTAAAAATGACGCCCTTATCATTCTTCAAGCATTTCCGGTGAAATGGAGAGCAGTACTACATCACATGTTGCTTACCATAGCCGTGGATATGTCTTGTCCTCGAAGGCGGTCGGCTCGGTACGTAATTAGAACACCGCTTTGAATTGGTGAAGTCATCTCCCACGTCACGAACCTTAGACAAGGAGAATGATTCCATCAGCCTGAAAGCAACCATCCATTTAAGCCGCATTAATTCCTCCCGTAGATGCTCGATGTAATGCCACGAAGAATCTGACGCTAATGCACCCATCACCTTCTTTCTATACTCATGTAACAGCCTCAGCCTCAGCCTCAGCCTCAGCCTCAGGCCATCAGCCATGGCGTGGTTCTACACCGAGAGGGGACCTCCATGGAAGCGCGGGTGGACGCAGCAGACGCTGTCCTCCATCTCCTTCCCTCCTCCACAGCTCATCGCCGTCTTCGCCATCGTCGTCCCTTCTTGTCCATGTCGTGGTACGTGGACTACAGGACGCAGGTGCGGCGCGCCGAGGCCGGATTCCGCTGCTGCTGTTCTTCCTCCCGGTGGCGCTCTTCTTTGTCGCTCGCTACATTTTCTTGGACGGGAGGTTCGTGTTCCAGCTGCCTTGGCCGGGCCAGGAGCAGATGCGCCGTGCGCAGAGCTCGCCGTGGGGGGTAGCGGTGTTGGTGGGATTGCTGCTGGTGATGGCCTCTTATCAGCCCTCGTTCCATTCTCAGTGGCTCAGGCCATGGAGGGTTGACTAGACCACGAAGGCCATGTTGGTTGGTGCTGCAGCCGCTGTGCTTGCCTTCGAGGAAGCTACAAGATTATAGCTATCAGTAATATCATGAAGAAACATAAAAGAAAAGCTTTAGGTAGACCACCGTCTTAACTCCCTGTTTTAGGTATCAAATGTTGTACATCTTGTGATGGTCAGGAAGAGTATATTACAATTCTGGAGTTTGTTTGTGCAAGCATTTTATATGAAAGACTAGACTTGGATGTATATGATAGACATTTATGTCATGAACTTGGATGAGATCGTTTTACCAGATTTCTGAGACGAAAAGCAATGGCCAACCTTCTGCAAAGATTAATAAGTAAACTGATGTCTGTCGTGGTAGATTCTGATCCGGTGAGCATGTGCAGTAGAATTGCATTGACTGTGTTGGGTCCAACAACCTGCAAGAGACTGCAACAATTGAATGATTCTAATAATTAGATGGGCATTACAAATAGTACAGCCAGTGTACATCGATCTTCAAACTTTAAATTGTCCATTTCCAGCATTAACAGCATTACATGTCATACATGAAAACCGTACCAATGTGCCAAGATGGGAGACTACTGAACCTGCAAATTTGACTTACGTCTCAATTTAGCATAGCATTAGCACACTTCTACAAGAGCAATTCAAAAATTATAAGGTTACATATATATATATATATATATATATATATATATATATATATATATATGGGGGAGGGCTGTCACTGTATCTAGTGAAGTACCCACTATCGGTCTCAGGAAACTATATAACCTTGATTTGATTTGTTTCTGCAAGATCACTCGAGTTAACAGTGTTTGTCCCAGGGGTGGATTACAGTCTATCTTACATCATGAGTACAGGCATGCTGAACTTGGGAAGATTATACAAAATCCAGTGCCAACTGCAAGTTTATTTATTCATCAGGAACCTTGTTATTTAAGTAACAAATGGATGGCATTTCAGCATTGCTTGTGGAGATTGGATTGAGAGAAGAACGAAGGGACTCTGGTCCTTCTGCTACAATTCTTTTGCATAGCATATCGCAATTGCTAATCACCTCCGTAAGCCTGCCTTTAAGTTCACCAACTTCGACCTGTAATTGCTGCACTGCAATGTTCACCAAACCATCAACGAAAGAAAAAAAGGCTGGAAAAGCAGTTGATCTTTCCTCTTCTTCTTCAAAGGGAAATAAAGGAGTCAAAACATGTGTCATTGTGTACATTTCAACAAAAATGTCAAAATAACAGATTGATCATTAAAGAATCAGATTTTATCATAGTAAATCCTTTTCAGCAACATAATCCGGGAAGTGGGGAAAGTCACCTTCAGCGAGACTCTGAGTGGTTGATCTCATGGCTGAAACTGAATAATTGAAGCGCTGAAAAAGCTTAACAGCCAAAGCATCAGCAGTTTCTATTTTGCTTTCAATCTCCTCCTGCAGCATTTTATAGTCAGAACCTGAACATATTTCTCTATTTCACCTTAGCGACGAAAATTCTCTTATGACATTAAGTAAAAAGGATTTCTCGACCTACAAATTTGGCTATAAGGTGAAATTATGTAAGCATAGAAATCAATCACAACAGAGTAACAAGAAGGATAAACCAAAGGCATCACAATTTAATGCACCTTAATTCCGCATGATTGTTATTACTCTGTATGACATGAACTTAATTATTTTGGTAGATCTACCACCTTTCTGCAATTCTATTATCTTCAGGAATAATCATTTGGGTGAGCCTTACAAAGCAAGAACTAGCTGCATTTCACAAAGCCGGAACATTCATGAACAATGCTTCAGGAACCAGCTATATTGGCAGCATTGACTTCAGTGACACTTCCCTAAATATGTCATCAGCTTATCTGAAGTTGCCAAAACAGAGAGGGAATCACAAAACTATGGTTTGCATAATAGACTACTTGACTCATCTGGTTCAGAAACTACAGACAAGGAGTGTTCAGGTTGCAGTGATATAGTAAGAAATATTTTTTCCCCTTCTTTTTCCTCACATGCTTCCACCCTTATGCATGATTTGGCACACACGTGCAGACCATTCTATTCCTTTTCTCCTGCCCACCAGTAACTGGCACCATATGCAAGCTCATTTGTTACTCCCCCATTATGAAGATTACACAGCACCAACTATTGATCCTAGACTGGATCAGTCAAAAAGATGTTAAGCTTATGTTCTTCTTCATGCTCAATCTAGAATAACTTCTTATTGTCACTAAAAACTCTAGCATAGTACTGAAGTTCTGGAATGTGCAGATTTTCAAATTTTAAGACCAAAATGCATCACAAAGTTATATGACACCTATAATTAGTTTATCCATTAAGTCCAGATGGGACATCTTTTCATCTTTGAATAGCTCTTGAAACAACCAAATTCGGATCAATGTACAAACTCAGAAATCTGGACATCTAGATTAGTGCAAATACCTTCGAACTATCTTTTTTTTTTTTCATCCCTTAAAGTGCTGCAGTGACAAAAACCTGAGAAGCTTATTAACAGATCAAAAAGCTCATTCATTTTCATGACTGACATACAATTAACATTAAAGGCCCATGCCTGTTTAGCAAGATCACAGGAGTTAGTAACGCATTCGACCAAGTAGCCATAGGCCATGACAAAGAAGGCTAGAGGGTATTCCTTAACAATCTGGATTTTCGAGATGCAGGACAATCTAAATCAAGAATGCTCTCATGAGATTACTAACGGGAGATTTCATAGGAAGGACATGTCAATACAAATGTTGAGCTCCCAATTCTTTAGATAAAAGACTAGCTTAGCTCGCAAAGCATGCATATCAGCAGATGCACATATAGAAAATTAAATAAATGGTAGCTGCATCTAATCCTACTCCAGAAGTATCTAGAAGCAATAATAAGATGCTGAACAGTGCCATTGTCAGGATAAACATTCTGAATCCAATGGAATCATGCAGTAGCAACATTATACATGACAGCACCTGCTTTCTACTAATCTTCTTGGCCTTCTCTTCCTGCCACTCGCGATACATAGAAAAGAGCTCTAACAGAACATTGGGATTCAAAGTACCTAGTATTGAGAAATTCAATGAGTATATGATAAAAAAACTAAACCCAAGAGCAGCTAAGCATGCCATATTTATAGTGAAAGGTGATATCTTTTCAGCTAATATGAACTATGAACCTATGCCAACACTTCCGAATGCAAGTAGTAATCTACTAAAAGAACCAAAAAGGTCACCTGAAGTAGAGGTGGAAGAGGAGGACGATGAGGGTTTCCTGACAAGAATGTCGGATAAGCTGGACTCGGACGGAGGCGGGGAGGTCAGCAGCGGCGTGGCCTGCAACGATCAGCATCGAAAAAAAGGTTGATCGAAGGAAGGAAATCGGAGCAGGAAGGGGGAGAAGAGGGCACGGTCTCACGATCTTGAGCGCCTCGACGCGCTCCAGGAGGGGATCCACGCCCTCGATCCTTTGGGAGACGGTGGTGATTTCATCGATCGGCTGCGGACGAGAAGAACCGAACCGAAAGCATCAAGAAGAGGAACCAATTGCAAGAACGGAAGAGAAGAGGGTCAGGAAACCTGGTGGCGGTGTACGGGGAGAAGGGATTCGGAGGCGCCCATCGGAGTTCCGCGAGGTCGGGCATGCGGGTCTCACGTGCGATAGGCTCATATGTGATCGAGCAAGGTTCTTATTGGGCCGAGTCAGAGCCCACGACTCAGCCACGCCTCGGCCAAAAGCCTAAGGAGCCCAGTACGGCTCAGGGCTGGCGTGGACCCGTAAGTCACGACAGCATTCGCTTGTCCTTGTTGCAGGGTCGGGCAAGAAAACATTCTTCTGCACTTTCCTTGCAATTTCGTCGAATACCTGCTGCGCATCGGACGGAGCACGAGTAGAGGGAAAAGAAAGAAAGCATTACCTGTCTCGGAATCCTTTAGCTTCGTTCGTCTTCTGCCACTCCACATCTGTCACCACCGCATGGAGGAACAAACTTGCGTTTTCCTAAAGCTATGCCCACCGCGAGAAAGAGAATGCAAGAACAGTCTTTTTTCATTCTTTATTGCCTTCTTCTTTACGCCTGTTGCGGGCTTGCGTCAATCTCGCCCTAATGTCACGCACCAACGCCATTGAAGCTATGGTATAGAGAGGGGAGTAAATCATCACCCACCATGCCCTGGATATGCAGAGCAAGGAAGAAGAAGAGGAGGAGGCTGAGAAGGGATGCTCTGCTAGAGATGCTCGGCAACAAGGCAAAGGTATTCATTTACTCACCACCGTAAGCTTAGCTGATGCCTTTTATTTCAAGATGGCTGATGGAACTAACAGAGAAGAGAATGCTTCTGATGTTGCTGCTGCAGGAAGGAAGACCAACAACAACAACAGGAGGAGGAAGTCGTTGGAATTGCAGCAAGCCATTTTGGACAACATGTCTTAAGCTCATCAAGATTGCAGGGATATGCTGGTTGGATCTGGAGATCTTGTGCAAATTGGCATGTGAGGTACTGGAAAATTTGATAATTTGCAGTCGAAAAATCGAATTAGAATGAAGATGATAATTATCAACTACGGATTCAGACACATTTATCCTAAACGATATGTGGAACGAGAATTGATAAAAGAAAATGATATATATATATATATATATATATAAAGATGAAGATTTTAAATCTTTTATCAAGTATTATAAAGATTATCTAGGAGCGCAAAGTGTGTCTATCAACAAACAAAGTTCCTTTAATGTCTTTGATAAATATGTTCGCCTCATGATTAAAGAGTTTCATAAGAGGAACAGTTTTCTTCTCGATCTGTAAAAGTAAGATTATCATTTCTCGAGGATGTATGGAATGAGATGAGATATAATCTACTATTTTCAGACTAATACTTGAGGTGTGTGTCTATCAACAAATATCTTGTAAACTTGGAAATGTGTATGTTGGAGTATCTATTATGATTAAGAAATTTAGGAAAAAAGATAGTCTTGTGATAGCTTGGGTGTGTCCATCAACAGTTGTCTTGTACAATTAGAAATATATGTATTAGAGTTAATACTCTGAAAAATAAAGAATGAGAAATATCATGTATTTTCTTTGTAGAAAAAAGGTGCAATATAATGAGTGTGGAAGGCTTGCTGGCCACTGCAGCATGAGCTGAACTCTCTCCTGAATAGAAACAGCTTTGGGGAAACTGCCCTCACTTTGCTATGCTGTAATTTCGGTGTATGCCCTCTCTTCGGGAGCAGATGCTTTGGCACTGTCGTTTGATTGATGGAAGACCTTAGATTCAAAGGGAGATCAACTCATCACTTCTGGAGGGATATTGTGTCAAGGGATTCCTCCTGTTTCCCCAAACACAGCATATAGGTGATGTCCATCACAATACAAACATATTGAAGCATGATAATCTCAAGTGGTAGGGTTCAACAATGGCAATAAACCATAACATTTCATTGGATGGGTCTTTTTAGGCTTATAGAGGATAATATTTTTAATTAAACTAAAAGCATTCAATATTTACTTGTAGAAGTTAAATAAGGTGCGTCAATTGAAATTAATACTGCGAGGAGAAATAGAAGAAGACAAAACAAACTTTGTTTGTAAATAATAAAATGAGTTTCGAAGCTCTTTTTATGAACTGTTTTGTGTGGAGTTTGTAGAACACTTTTAAAACCTTTCTTCCTAATGAAATCTCATTTTCTAGAATGTTGTTAACCTCATCTTAATTATCATCAAGATTCCAAAATGAGGAGCATCTCTTCCTGAAAACACATTACAATTTACCACCGTATAAAATAAGCTTTTGTTCGCAACAGGCCAGTCCAGTCTTACAGATAATATTTTGATCTGTGGATCTCAAACAATATAAAAAGAGTGTGGAACAATTAAGATATTGCCACCAACAGCAGGATTTCAACAAAATGGAATCCGTAACAGGGAAGGTAAAATAAAATATCTCGAAATCCATAATGATCCTCCAACATAATAAATGACAAGAAAGTCACCATAGTACTCAAATGACAAACTGAGCTCATCAGAAGCCAATGTACCAGACAATGTTCCACTAAGCAATCTAAGAGGTCTTTTCAGCCTTGGCAGCAGTGGCAGCAGCCTGTCCCCTGAGACGACCAGTCCTCCTTGCAGCAATAAGACCAACCTTCTGCCCAGGAGGAGCATCACGGCGGACAGTGGAGGCATGTCCAATGTGCTGGTGGTTTCCTCCACCGTGGGGATGCTCCACAGGGTTCATAGCCACACCTCGAACCTTTGGCCAACAGTTCCTCTTCACTCTGAACTTGTGGTAGGCATTACCAGCCTTAAGTAGGGGCTTCTCGGTTCTACCACCACCAGCAACTTGTCCGATCATGGCACGACAATTGCTCGGAACGATCTTCTTTGCTCCAGATGGGAGCTTGATCCTGCAACCAAAAACCAGAAAACAAAAATCTCATCGGACAAGTTGGCTGATGAACTCAAGGATCACAAAGAGGTGCCTAGGCTGAAAAACTGCATTAAGATTTCAATCTCATCCTTATAGTTGCTTTTTATATTGATCATATACATGTTCAAGCCAAAGAAAGAGCTAATATTAGAAATTTGTATTCTTCTGAGATACACTAGTATAAAGCTATCTGCCAAATAAGGGATGCAGTTTCCACTCGCTAGGAAATATGTCTGATGCCAACTGAATGCAGTACGTAGACCGACAAGTCAATGGAATTTCCACTGGCTAGGAAATATGTTTAATGCAAATTGAATGCAGTATTTGGAATGACAAGTCAGAATTCAAGAAGAAAATAGTTTAATTGATAGCAGGCTGATGGTAACATTAGACAATGAAGGCTAACAAATGAATGTGGCATGATCAACGCCAAGTAAATAAATCGATTGTACACTACTACACTCATGTACAAAATATTTGGAATGAAAGTTACAACACAAATAAAAACTTCAACAAGCATTTATTTTCAACCAAATTGTTATCATAGGATGTGCAGAAGAAACAATATACTGATGAAACAAAATTAATTTCAAAGTAAAAATAAGCATCCAAATTGTGAAAATTAAGACCTTTTTTTTGTCAGATGATGATTAAAAGGAGGCAGTCAATTGCCTTGCAACCTTTAGAAGTTGCAACTTCCAAGACACATTTTAAAAAGCATGCACTCAATCTTTACATTCAAGATCTTGAGAAGGAATAATTTTTGCCTTGATATTTCTTACTAAGATGAAACAAAATGGGTGGTCAATGTCATGGGATAAAGTCTGTTCTACTGAAATCCAGCAAGCATACTACTAAATAACAATACTTTTTAGAAGTGCAGAAATGATTCTTTTCAAGTGCAGCTACTGAAAAGGCTTAAAAAGGTGAAATTAAATTCACAAACTAATATAACATATGATAATTAAGGTATAACAAGTTATCTATCATCAACGTGTCTCTAGCCTATGCTAACATATCAGCAATTCCCTATCATCAACATGTCAATAGCCTCGACAAACTTGATGATAGCATCCAACAAGGACAGTTAAAAGACAAGACACTCCCTCAATAACAGATAATGCACAAATCAAAGTAGCTTCTATAATTGACAAGCAAGTAGAAGGCGGTCCAGACTTCAAATGAATGCCAAAACGTGAACCCCACTTCCTAAGCTATAATAGGGTTATTAGCATCCCATGTTAAACCTTACGGAATTAGAATTACTCGTTTCTGTCTGATTTAACAGAAAAACTAGAACAGTTCGTTATTTGTTTGTTCCATCACTGGGCAGAATGATAAGACAAACAAAGTTTTACTATTCCTCGTACAATAAGAAGCAAAAAAGTTTCTTTTCACACGAATCTGATTAATATCAGAAGGCAATATTCAACAGAGCAGATCAAAAGATCCAAATATCACCAGAGGAATAAACACCAGAAAACGATGTACTAATCCAACTCCAGTGGTGAGATGCAGAAAAGCCACCGGTACAATATTCTATCGTGAAATTTCAGATAAATAAGCAACAATGAGCTGAAAACATCATAAGATGGATCTAGATCGCTTGACACGGCACAACGAAACAGAAACAGGAGTAGAATCATCGTCGAATTGGGAAAAAAAGGATTATGTTTTCACGCTTCAGATCCCGAGTATACTTGACAAAAGAAAACAGTCGTAAGGAAAAAAGAGGACCTGGAGGTGCCGTTGTCGGGGTTGTGACTGATGACGATGGCGTAATCGCCGGACGCGCGGGCAAGAACACCGCGGTCGCCAACGTGGTGCTCGACGTTGCAGACGACGGCACCCTCAGGAATGGAGCGGAGGGGAAGGACGTTGCCGACCATAAGGGAGGCCTTGCGGCCACAGTAGACGAACTGGCCGGTGTACATCCCTTCGGCGGCGATGAAGAGCTCCTTCTGGAGCTTGTACCGGAAGGGATGGCGGAACGTGACGCGGGCAAGAGGGGCGCCACGGCCAGGGTCGTGCACGATCTCGGTGATCACGCCCTTAAGGTAGCCATTGCGCTCCCCGAAGTCGAGGCTCCGGAACCGCGCGGGCCCCTTGCGGTGGTGCGTGTGGGAGCGGAAAACGGACCCCGCTCCCTTCCTCTGTGCTCGGATCACGCGTCCCATCTCAGCGGCGAAGCAATGGCGGAAGGAGGGCGATAAGAGGAGCGCGAGAAGGGGTTAGGATTTGGGGGTTCGACCGCGAACGAGCGCCATTTATAGTAGTGAGACGACGGAGGCGGCGCCCTAATTTGTGCGGTTCTGATGATGCTTGATGGTGCTCTGCGCACCGTTGGATTTATGGTCCTCAATTGGTAGCAAAGACTGAACCATATGAAATAATCATATTATATTTTCATATGATATAATCACTGGGCCTCGTATGATATAATCATATTATATTATCATACTTAGCATATTAATTGCGTCATGCATGCTTCTTGCACATGAAATTAATATTAAGGTATAAAAAAAGGAAAAGAATATAACGAATCCATCTGACTAAATGCAAGAAAAGATTTGATAAGATATTGGTGACTTCTAGTTTCCTACAACATCGTATCATATGAAAAATATTATATAGTTTATAAATTTTTTATTAAAAATCTATATGTTTACGATTATTTTTTTTATTATCCAAATATGTACCTTATTAATAGGGAAAAAAAATTATTAACATCCTGATTAGTCCAACATGATCCAAACTCATATGTGTATGATTATTTGAGATATTTTCGAAATGAAAATATCAAAACTTTCAATATATTATCTACACAAAGACCTAGAACAGAAAAGATTTTTCAATCCAATCCCCAAATTAGTAATCCAAGATAAGATATATAAGAACGAATATAAGTGATTAAATAAAATAATCTCTCATTTGGTATCGAAAATGAGCATTTATATTTGATTGAAAGGGCATAAAATATTTGATAAAATATCGAAGACAACCTCTGATTATCTCTAACACTTTAGTCTCTTGTCCACATGGGTGATAAGAGGATGATAGATTATAATCACTTGTTTTAAACTACTTCCAACTCTTGATATCACATGATGATCATATATTGAATGACGATTAAATAACAATGTTTTCCTTATCCTTAAGTTATCCTATACTAACTTCACATCGATGCATTAATTTCTCCCCCTTATACATATTAGTATCCTGCTAGCAAACATGTTCCTATATCATTTTGAGTATACAGCTTAGTCCCCAACGTATAATTAATCCATCGATTTTGAGGTATTTATCATTTGATGCATATTGCATTTTACAGTCTTATCCCCTCTTGTTATATTGATATATAGAATATAGACTAGTATTTGCTGGCACTCTTGTTATATGTTATTTCCAGCCTTCCAAATGAAATAGAAATTATTGGCTGTGATGGCGCTTGAGATCAAGCTTTGTACCTCGTTATCCTCTTATTTAAGTCATTTCCCATTCCCTAAGAGTAAAGAGTAAAGTGATTCAAACTTAGGCGATTTCCCATCTTTTTCCTTTTTTTTATAAAATATATCGCCGGTTTTTATTTTTATTTTTCCCAGAATGATGCTCCTCTTGCGAATGTTATCCAAAATACTCAACACCAACCTCAATAGTATATTTTTCATTAATTTTTTTATACTTTTTCCAACAGTATATCGTTACAATATTTTCATTTAACTCATTTATAATAATTTTCAATTATTATAAAATTTTATTAAGGTACTAAAAAAACATAAGACTATTAAAAAATATATTATAAATAACATCATATTATACATCTTTGGCAGACTATTATGATATTATATTTTTAGGCTTATAATTTATTTAGTTGAGGTTAGGAGTATATCCAAATTATTTATTGTGTTTTCAAATAGGTTTTACAATATCTTTATCATGGTAATCAAAAAAATAATTTTTTATTTTTATTTGAGTAATATTTTTTTCTAAAATATTATAAATATTTATTTGAATCACGATACATCAAATGATTTTTAGTGCATCTTAATTATATTTGGCTAACCATTATTAAGTGGCTAAAAACATTATAAATCTATTGAAAAATATTATAGGTAAGTACCATCATATTATATATTTTTGTTATATTTGCTTATAGATCATTACGATATCAAATTTTTAAACTTGATATTAGATTGACTAAGATTACGAGTCCATTTATATTGTTTATAATATTCTCAAGTAGATTTTATAATATTTTTTTGTGTTATAAAAATACTATAACAAATCAAAAATATTATAAAAGAAATGTTTTGAATAATATTCAAAGCACACCATTTGGAAAACAAAAACAAAAACAAAAATATCTTTTGAGCAAAAACGAAAAAGGAAAACTTTTTAAGGAAATCGGCCTTCGAACTTTAACTCCAAACTTCTCTCAATAATCCTGCAAATATTCTTAGCAAAATTACATGAAATATACTAGACCTGTAATATCTAAAATTATACCAAGGATTAATGGAGTAGTGAGAGAGATTATAGCTTTCTACGGTCTTAAAATGTAAAGCAACAAAGGAGACAAGTTGAAGAAACTATAGCACAATGGCATCAAGTGAAAGATTGAATTAATTACAAAGAAAACTGATAAAAATTTGGAAACAATTATCTCAAATTTCAGAAATCAAATGCCAAGAAAATTAGAGTCACCACTTTTAATTCAACAGTTCTATGACGTCACACACCCTTTTTCTCTCACGCACACAAACATACACGCACACACACCCTCACATACCCACAACACGGCAGACAGACTTACGCACACAACACACACCTCTTTTCTTCGGTCCATCAGTCACTCTACACGCGCACCTTTCCTGGGCCCCTCCTCTCTCTCTCTAACACACACACACAGTACCCTTACACACCCACACACACAGGCACACAATCCCCTCGCCTCCTCGGTCCATTTCTCTAGCCTTTCCCAATCATCCGTTCAACGGTGCCGAACTCCCCGTAGCGATACTTCTAACGCCATCCATCCTCGTTCTCTCCGCGCCGTCTTCATTCCCCTCCTCCGCCTCTCTCGCTCTCTCTCTCTCGCAAGATCTCATCAAAATGTCTGCCTATGCCGCCGTCAGGATTCCCTCTCCTGCTCTCTTGGGAGCGCGATCCGCAGGCGAGAAGCCCTACGCTCCCTTCGTTTCGTGCCCGGCCGCGCACGGCCTTCACCGCACGCACCTCAGGTCGACTCGCCTGGGCCGTCCTCTCCTCGCCGTCTCATCCGACGTCCTCAGCGGCCAGAAGTCCCTCGGCTCCAACTCCTCACCCTCCCACCATGTGTGTTCCGTCCCATTCCCCCAAAAAGCCCTGTTTTGTTGGAAGAAACTCCCATAAAAATGAGATCTTTCGGGAGAAAAGCCTCTCAAAATCTGTCTTTTGCACGATTCGGTTTTGACACGGCTGGCAAAACTTCATCTTTTTGAGGGTTTTGTATGGATCTAATTCTGTTTCATCTCGATTGCAGGCGGTAGTAAGCCGGGAGGAGGCGTTAGTGCTGTATGAGGACATGGTCTTGGGGCGCGTCTTTGAGGACATGTGCGCACAGATGTACTACCGCGGCAAGATGTTCGGCTTCGTCCACCTCTACAATGGCCAGGAGGCCGTTTCCACTGGCTTCATCAAGCTCCTTGAAACCCGGGATAGCGTCGTTAGCACGTACCGAGATCACGTCCATGCCCTCAGCAAGGGTGTCCCCGCCCGCGCAGTCATGGCTGAGCTCTTCGGCAAGGCCACTGGCTGCTGTCGCGGCCAGGGTGGCTCCATGCACATGTTCTCTGCACCACATAACCTCCTCGGTGGCTTCGCTTTCATAGGTGAAGGCATCCCGGTGGCTACTGGTGCTGCTTTCTCGTCCAAGTACCGCCACGAAGTCCTTAAGGAGTCCAACCCTAATGGCCTTGATGTCACTGTGGCCTTCTTTGGTGATGGGACCTGCAACAATGGTCAGTTCTTCGAGTGCCTCAACATGGCTCAGCTCTGGAAGCTGCCCATCGTGTTTGTTGTGGAGAATAATCTGTGGGCAATCGGGATGTCTCACCTCAGAGCAACTTCGGA
The DNA here is from genome assembly GCA_023547065.1 of Musa troglodytarum. NCBI lineage: Eukaryota > Viridiplantae > Streptophyta > Magnoliopsida > Zingiberales > Musaceae > Musa > Musa troglodytarum. The sequence continues at coordinate 51,797,200 of CP097507.1, read as the reverse complement.
CCCTGAGATCTGGAAGAAGGGACCGGCATTCGGCATGCCTGGGGTGCCTGTGGATGGGATGGATGTCCTGAAGGTTCGGGAGGTGGCAATGGAAGCAATTGGAAGGGCAAGAAGCGGGGAAGGACCCACACTTGTTGAGTGTGAGACATACCGTTTTAGAGGGCACTCACTCGCGGATCCTGATGAGCTCCGGAAGCCTGGTGAGATTGAAATATTACTCTTTTGATTTGTTCATTGACTTGGCTACAAGAGTTGGTGCACAGTGCACACACTAATTTCGTATTTGTGAGATGTTATGGAACAGTCTTAACCGAATAAGAAATGGTAGGGTTTCACTGGAATTGTATAAAAGATGACATAAAAGTTTTTGCAACAAACATCATAATTGGAAATTCATTATTAAATAAACGATCTTACACCACATTTGGTATTCTAATAACTCAAATACTCAAACACAATAATACTGTGAGGTTAAATTGACTTTGAAGTTGTTGTTTGCCATCGCTGATTGATTTTTGGTAATTATAAATGTGACAGGTATTTGGAGAATGGCATCTTAAAAATTTCGATGCACACTGTCTACTGACAGGTGTAGCCTGATTTCTTAAAAGGAGTTGTTTGGAATTTGGTAGTAAAAGTTTTGGTGGATTTGTTTGATATGTATTGTCGCTCCTTCTGGTACGTTAGGCGACAATAATGTTGAGAGGAATATTTTGATCACATGATCGATATATTTTTACTTACATGAATCATTACATTTCTTAAATATTTCCTTTTTGGTTTCTATCACATTGTTTGTGTTGTTTATGTTAATATGTGATTTGAATTGTTTTTCTCTAAAATGTGCATCAATGTTAGCTGCTCTTGTTTCTTCTAATCAGGCTTCTGCATTAATGTTAGTTGCTCTCCTTTGAGTTGGGTTCAATTTGTTCATTTGTTATGATGCGTTACTATGACAACTATGAAATTCATGTTCATGTTTCAGTGGTGCCGAAGAGCGACGTCATAAGCTCTCAGTATGTCACACCGAAGAATTTAAATTATAGTATTTTATAGATATCCATTAAGTTGTTTTATCCATCTTTAGTTCTACTCTATTGGAAGCAGATTTTATTCACACAAGCCACATTCTGGTAGTAATGTGTTTGAATGCTTTGTTATTTTATAACTATTTTAGATCAGGATTGCTGAATTTCTCACTTGGTGTCTGAGAATCTAGAAACTAAAACACTTCATGTTACACTTCTAACAAAATATGTGTTTATTTACAGACCTTACGTATGCACTTTTAATGACCTTATGGCTTTGATTTATTTAAACTTTGTTGCTTGTTTCTTTTTCATCCTAAATATTTTAAGACTAATTATGCATTAGTGCATCATTTCAAAAGTTTAAATAAGTTTCATGCATAGTTAACTTTTTTATCATCTAATTAGGTTCTTTAGGATTTGTTCTAGTAACTTTCTGTCATCCCTTGACCTGGATACTTCAAGTAAAATGATATGCACATCCACATAAATCACACTGATATCTACATGCAGAAATGTATTGTAAGCCAACTTCTTATGCGATATCAAAAGGGATATTAAGGAACATATTACCATACTATAGTGCAATGTAGATTACTAAACACTACTCATTTTCGACAGATGAGAAGGCACATTATGCTGCAAGAGATCCTATCATAACCTTGAAGAAGTACATTCTTGAAAATGGCCTTGCAAGTGAAACAGAACTGAAGGCTATAGAGAAAAAAATTGATGAGCTTATTGAAGATGCTGTGGAGTTTGCAGATTCAAGTCCACCTCCTCCAAGAAGTCAGCTATTGGAAAATGTTTTTGCTGATCCCAAGGGATTTGGAATTGGCCCTGATGGGAAGTACAGGTGCGAGGATCCTAAATTTACAGAGGGCACTGCTCAGGTCTAAGTTGAAGGTTTTAACACACTATCTACATCTTGGGTTGCTACTTCTGGTATTTTGGCAGATATCAGTTTGATTAAAAAATATGTTATTCACTATAAACTGTTTTTTTGCTTTCCGCATCCTAATCTCTCTCTTTTTTGTTTACATTTTCTTGTCTTAAGCAGCCTCTAGCTTCATTTGATAGGAACATGTGATCAGCCCTGTTTCTAGAAGCCCTAATGTGTGGGACTATGATAGTCTCAGTTTTCTCCATTAACTGAATTAAACATTATTTATCATCCAAATCTCATGTTGTGTGGTATGTATGATAAAGTCATGTTTGCTGTTTTTTACTCATCCCGCTGATTGTAATGTGCAGTATCATTGTAGAAAACTGACATTTGCTGATCAATATATCTCATCCCTCTTAAGACGGGGTTAATAATTTTCTTGCAATAGAAACACTACCATACTGGTGATGTGCTGATACAAAAACACTGGATGGTTAGATCTTTGTGAATCTTTAGCATTTTCTTCTGGAAGAATAAGAAAGAGGCTGGATTTGTTCCAAGATGAGTCATCCTGATCCACCAAAACACTTCCTTTTGGTTCTATCATGTCTCTTTTAGAAATAGATCAATTTGTTCGTGGTAATTGCTTATCGATACATCTTTTGGCTTCTAATCAACATCTTACTCATCTGAAATTACGTGCATATAGGATTCATTAATTTCCACTGTTCTATTTTAAGGAAAATCAATACCTGAACACTACTCTTATCTGATAGGTCAGGATAGCTAGTGACTGACCACTAGTCTATCTGAAAGTAGTGGTGTGGGATTGTGAGATAAAAATATTTTACTTGCATTGATGGTTACTGGTGAGGTATTTGAGATACGATATAATTGAACATCATAGAGAATCTCAGATGACAAATTGGATTGCAAGGAGTGCAAATGGATTGGCTGTGGTCCATAATCCCAACTATTTCTTCTGTTCCATTGTGTTGGTGGCATTTGACCAGTTTCAAATTATCATGTGTGTGTGTGTATATATATATATATATAGTTCTTTACTTTCTTAATATTATTTTGAATTGTTATAGGAAATTAACATAAATTAATTTTTAACTAACAATTGAGATATTTTAGATGTTACAAAATTCAAAATTTTGAGGATAAATACAAAACAAAATTACTTATTT
>CP097507.1:50822993-51162993 GCA_023547065.1 Musa troglodytarum | reverse complement strand
TATAAGATAATTAGATGCTCTTTCAATAGAAAATAATTTCTTCCTTTGTTTATCATAAATACATTCTTCATATTACATCAAGTATATTAATTTTGAACAATCCAAAAATTATTTCTTTTTAAATCATTAATATTAAGATGTTCATATCTTAAATGCCACAAATTAAGCTCAAGTTGCAATAAGAGTATACATTCCAACATTTGAAAAATCAAATGGTAATATTTTGTTTTGAGTCATGCAAATATTTACTGTAATTAAATTAGATTTTTTAAATCTTTAATAGTGCATAAACTATCATCAAATTCAATTGAATATCAATTATTCATTAAATGTTCAACACTAGGAATAAAGAAAATGTTTTTAATGTGTTTTACCTTCTCTTGACTTGTTTTTACCTTAATTATTCCTTTTTTTATTTGAATTTATTTGTTATCGTTAAGTCTAACTTTTAACTTATAAGTTTCATCAAGATTTTTAAGTATTGATCTTATGCGTGACATATAATTAGAATATATACTATCTAAAAACTAAATATTATTTGAGATATCATTAACTCATGAATGAGTCATATATAACTTATTATATTCTTCATCTTCATCTATGCTTTTTTTTTTCCAGCAATCAACCTTTATGTGACCAAATTTTTTATAATTATGATTTGATTATTTTTATTCATTATGCCCATCAAAATATTCTCTTCTTCTTCCTCTTCCATTTTCTCTATGTTGAAATCCTCCTCTATCACTTTTTTTTCTATTGATTTTTTCTCTTATTTTGAAGTAAAAAACTCTCCTTTGAAATATTTTTTCTTTATTTTTCTTAATAACGTATTCGACTTTGCTTTATATGCTGTAAGAAACTCATTAGTTTATCAAATAAAAAAATAGATAAATCTTTTGATTCCTTAATTACAATAAAAACATGATCAAATTTCAGGGTTAAACTTTTTAAAACTTTTACGAAAATAATATGATTATGAAGATGTTTTTCGTAAGATTTCATTTGACTAATAATTTCAGTTACTTGAGAAAGAAAATCTTATACAGATTCATTACTTTAATGAACAAAATTTTAAACTCACGATGAAGTGTTTGAAGTTTTATCATAATTACTTTCAATGAACCTTGAAATTCATTTTAAAGTATTAATCAAACTTACTTTAAGATTGTAGCTACAATAATTCTTGAGACGATTGTCTCATATATAGTTTATTGAATGAAGAACAATACCTTTGAGTTATTCTTTCTATTTTTTCTTAGCCTAATATTTTCATCTTGATTTACATATCTATTCTCTATTAAATCCCTAAAGATAGATTTAAATAGAGTTTTCATCTTAATATTCTAAAATTCAAAGATGAAGAAGCAAGAAAATTATAAAAAAAGATGATTTAGGAGCTACCAACAATACAAAGTCAAAATGATGCATGCAAACAGAACAACTATCTATAAACACCGTAATCATAGATAACCAACTTTACTGTGGAGCTGAGATTCATCCTCTTTCTTTATCAAACTAATAATGCAAAGAAAAGCAAATTTTGTCACAAAATTCACTTCTTCAGGATAATATTAATTGGAAATCAGTTTTGGAACACCAGTTTTCATTTACTCTTGTAAACCTGTTAACCAATAAAATATGAAATCTGATCTCAATGCTTCATATGAAAATTCCCATGACAAAATATCATACTGAAAATGTCCATTCATATCCACCTTTGAATTTCGTAGATTAATGATATTTGAAATGTACTTCAATTCCTAGCAAACATAACTAGTATTTATTTGGAGGAATATCTTCTAAGACAAGTCCTAATTGTAGATTAGCAAGATACACCTTAGATAGGTCGAATAACTCAAATATTTATTCTACACTATCATATTTTGTTCTCTGATTTACAAAGCCAAAATGATGCATGCAAACAGAACAACTATCTATAAACACCGTAATCATAGATAACCAACTTTACTGTGGAGCTGAGATTCATCCTCTTTCTTTATCAAACTAATAATGCAAAGAAAAGCAAATTTTGTCACAAAATTCACTTCTTCAGGATAATATTAATTGGAAATCAGTTTTGGAACACCAGTTTTCATTTACTCTTGTAAACCTGTTAACCAATAAAATATGAAATCTGATCTCAATGCTTCATATGAAAATTCCCATGACAAAATATCATACTGAAAATGTCCATTCATATCCACCTTTGAATTTCGTAGATTAATGATATTTGAAATGTACTTCAATTCCTAGCAAACATAACTAGTATTTATTTGGAGGAATATCTTCTAAGACAAGTCCTAATTGTAGATTAGCAAGATACACCTTAGATAGGTCGAATAACTCAAATATTTATTCTACACTATCATATTTTGTTCTGATTTTTCATAAATTGAGGATACAAAATATTTATTTTGTTCGTGTACTCCCTGAGATGCCTTTTATTGTGGCACCGCATGATGCTAATCTAAAAACATGATTCATTAAAACTTCAATTAGGATGGCGTGTGCTCCTAATTTCATACATCAATTCTACAACTTGCATAAAAGAGAAACATGTCTGATCCATTCTCATTTATATGCATCTTTTCTAAGTATAATTCTTTCATCTCAAGCACATCACGAATCTAGTAATATCTTACGTCAATATGCTTGGATCTAGAATGGTATATTGAATTCTTGGAGAGATGAATGACACTCTAATTATCACAATACATAGTATATCTTTTCTATTTCAAGCTCAATTCCTGTAAAAACTTTATCATTTATAAAGCTTTATTTTAGGCTTCAGTAATTACTATATATTCTTCTTCTATGGTTGATAGAGCAATACAATTATATTACTTAGATTGCCAAGAGACTATTCCCCCTATAAATGTTATTAAGAATACCAAAATAGACTTCCTGGAATCAATATCACCTGCTATATTTGTATCTGCGTACCCTTCTAGTATAGGTTCACCATTGCTAAATATAAACATAACCTGGAAGTACCTCTTAAATATCTTAATATCTATTTCTCTGCTATCCAATATTTCTTACAAAGATTAGAGAGAAATCGGCTAACAACTATAACTGCATGAGCTATATCTAGCGTCTGCATGAGCTATATCTAGCGTCGTATAAATCATAGCATATATCAAATTATCTATTGCAGATGAGTAAGGCACTCTGAATATTTCTTCTTTTTCTTTATCACTTGTAGGACATTGTTTCGAACTAAGCTTGAAATAAACTACAAGTGAATAACAAATTATTTTGGTTTTGCTCATGTTGAATCTTTCAAGAACTTTTTCAATATAGGTCCCCTAAGATTGTTAAATCTTTCTATTCTTCCTATCATGAAAAATCTTCATGCCAATTATTTATTTCACCGATCCTAAGTCTTTCATGACAAAAGATTTACTTAGTTCTCTTTTAAGCTTCTTAATTTTACTAGCATCATAGCTAACAATTAGCATATCATCAACATATAGCATGAGAATAATAAAATCATTATTTGAAAACCTTTTTGTAAACACATAATAATCAAATGTTATTCTATTGTAACTTTGGTTCATCATAAATGAATTAAACTTTTTATACCACTATCTAAGTACTTGTTTAAGTCTATGTAAGCTTTTTCTAAGCTTGCACATTAGATTTTTTTCTCTTGACTTTAAAACTTTTTGGTTACTCTATGTAAATGTATTTTTCTAAGCCATGAAGAAATGTAGTTTTAATATCAAATTACTCAACTTCTAAGTTTAAGCGGGCAACAAAACTAAGAATAACTTAGATAGAGGACATTTTTACTATAGGAGAAAATATTTTTTTAAAGTCAATACATTTCTTCTGACTAAATCTTTTCACAACTAGTTGTGCCTTATATATTTATTGTGAGCTATTATTTTCAAACTATAATTTATAAACCAATTTATTCTTAAGAGTTTGCTTCCCTTTAGGCAATTTTACTAAGTCATAGTGTGATTCTCAAGTAAGAATCTGATCTCTTCCTATATAGCTTTAACTCACTTATTCTTATGCTCATATAGAATAGCTTCTTGGTAAGTTTTTGGCTCTCCCTCATCAATAAGCATAACATACTTATGTGAAGGATATCTTTTATATGATTGTCACTATCTTATAGATCTTCTCAATAGAATCTCAACTAGTAGTGGAGGTGCTTGCTCAAATTATTCAATTGGTTCAACATCATCAATTATAGGAGTATAATCACTAACATTCTCACCACAATATTTTTGTTCATCTCCCTTGTGATCATCATAAACTATATGTGGAGGAATTGAAATCAAACTCCAAGGGATATAAACAAAGGTTTTTGGTTTTTCAATATTGTCACCATTATCAAACAATTAGACTTCAAGAAACATAACATCTTTGCTTCTAATAATCGTCTTGTTCATTGGATCTTATAATTTGTGCCCAAACTCTTCATGACCATATCCTAAGAAAATATATACTTTTGTCTTATTATCAAGTTTGGACCTCTTATTTTTGGGAATATGAACAAATACTTTTCACCTAAAGACTCTCAAGTGATCATAAGATACATCTTTCCCTTTTCATACTTTCTTTGGAATATCACCTTTCAAAGGGACTAATGGAAAAAGGTTTATTAAGTCAACTGTAGTTCTCATAGCCTCTCCCTAAAATGACTTAGATAACTTGGTATGAGAAAGCATACATCTCATCATTTCTTCAATGGTTATGTTCATTTTTTCTACCACACCATTTTGCTGAGGAGTTTTAGGAACTGTTTTCTCTATTAGGAAATCTGGGATAATATCACAAGCATAGTAGAAGAACAAAAAATAAAATCATAGAATTTTTAAAAAAAAGAAGGTTTTATCATCATGCAAAAGATTGGTGCATAAAAAACTACAAAACAGAAAAACTACGCACGTAAGAGAATTATGTTACCTATGGAGATCGTATATCCCTAAATTTATGTAGATCTATGGGAAAGGATAAAGGACGTCTACTATCCTCCTCTCTAGTGGTTATCCACATAACAGGGGTTGTGAAGATGCTCCGTAAATCAGTACACCAATCTCCTCTTCATGCATTACGCAATCAAGAAGGCGCCGACCCTTCTTGCTGTCCAGACACCCCAAATAAGGGCTACTAGCTGAGAAGAAGAAAGGAAGAGGAGAATAATAGATGACAGCTAAAAGAGTTATTGCCTATAGGCCTTTAGTTCCATTTTATTTATAGAGGTCCCTTGTCAATTTAACCATAATGGATCCTGCCCTAGTAGGTATTGGATCTCCATCCAATTATCCAAGCCTATTAGATTAGTAGGTCTATACCTAATAATATCTTATTAGTTCTTATTGGATCTCATCCATAGAATTCAATAATTCATGGGCTTATTGAATATCCAATAAGATAGGAGCTCCTACGGATATCTCATATCTGAACCTCTACTTATCGTAGCACCTACCAAATGTGTGTGACCCTCTAGGCCCAATATCAAGCTGACCATGAGTTATACCTATTAGAACTCCTTCTGGCTTAGTGAATTATTATCTCCATAATAATTCACTCGACTCATCGATTGCGGACGTACTAGGCCACTACACTGTAGTCCTCAGATGATACATGGGAATCAAATCATTTGAACCTATTTATTCTAAGTTACTATGCTCCTATAGTCCCTCATTCATCTAATATCTCGGAGATCATATATCGGGTATGGTGAAAATATACTAGGCCCAATATCTCCATAATATATTGGGCATGGTGCGAACATACTAAGCCCAATATCTCTATAATATATCGAACATGGTGCAAACGTAATAGGCCTAATATATTGGGTATGGTATGAATGTACTAGACCCAATATATCAGACTCTAGGCCCAATATCGAGTTGGCCATGAGTCATACCTGTTATAACTCCTTTTGGCTCAGTGAATTATTATCTCCATAATAATTCACTCGACTCATCGATTATGGACGTACTAGGCCACTACGTCATAGTCTCCAGACGATATAGGAAAATTAAATCCTTTGGACCTATTTGTTCTATGTTTCTATGTTTCTATAGTCCACAAACGATATCGGGCATGATGCTATCAAGCTTATATGGCTTCTACTCGAGTCTTGCTATAATCGGATTCTTTCGAAGAACTCTTTTTCTCTCAATTTGAATGACCCTAGTCAGAGATTTATTTGAGCAAGAACACATGAGATATTCCTCTCATGACATCGAAAGTGGATGATCCTCTATCGATACTCAATATCCCTCATAAGATTAGTTGGCACTCTTGATAACCAACTGTACTAGATTGAGAACTTCTAAACCTACAAGTCCGGTATCAAATATTGGAGTACTCATATAGGACATCTTTGGTGTCTCAAGTCTAAGGACAAGATACATCACTGAGACTACGAAATTGCTGTATGACAATAAGGTATCATCAACCATCTAGCATTCCGTAAGCGGATCAATCAGTGAACTCATTCTCTAATGAGTATATGTACTGTATCCTTAGTCTCCCCACAAAAACAGCGGTTATCTTAATATCCCTCTTGAGTAACCTATGACCGAGATTATTTAGGGTCTATGTTTAAAGGTGAATCAGTCTCACTATCATGATCTCATCACAATCTGATTCCCATTGTACAGATCCATAGACATTACAATGTATGCAACACGTAAGATAAAGTGATACAATACCAATAAATAATAAGAAAAAAGAATACATATAATGTCACACGTGTCATCACTCACGTGATTGACTTGTATGACACTTATGATTAGCAATCTCTCACTTGACCTAAAGCCAATCACCTATGTGTCTAATCCTCATCAGAGTCTTGTGACACTCAATGGTAATCTGAAATAATAGTTTCGTTAGTAGATTTACGATGCTATCTTTGGATGAAACTCTTTCCATTACTATATCTCTTTAGGCTATGATCTTTCTTATAAGCTGGAACCTCCTTAAAACAATCGCCTCGTAGTTGTTGCAATATAATGGAATCAACTTCTCGCTGCCTAGCATGACTCCTAGATTTATGATGAACTCTTCCAGCATACTGCTCCTCTATTTATGGTGAACACATACCTTGAATTAGACTTGCTATCATTGATATCGGATTAGAAGCTCGAGTTTGTATAGCCCTCAACCCCGAGGCCACTTCCTCCATATATCAGTAAAAGATCCTTAGTCCTTCTCAAGTACCTAAAGATACACTTTATTGTTTTCTAGTACTCCAAGCCTGGATCCGCTTGATACTTGCTTGTGACACTCGGAGCATGTGCTATACTAGGTCTGATATATAGTATATCATATATGATAGATCCTATTGCTGAGGCATAATGTATCATATCCATGTCTATCTTTTCTTCAGGAGTCTTTGGGGACATACTCTTAGAAAGTGATATTCCATATCTCATCGGTATGAGACCTCTTTTAGAATTTTCATGCCAAACCTTTTGACAATAGCGTCTATATACCTAGATTAGGATAAGCTAAGCATCTTCTTGGATCTATCTCTATAGATCTGAATCCCCAATATGTAGGATACTTCCTCTAAGTACTTCATAGAGAAGTTTCTAGATAGCCAAGCTTTTACTGTAGAAAGCATTCCTACATTATTCTCAATGATCAAGATGTCGTCCATATACAACACTAAAAAGGTGATAGCACTTCTACTTACCTTCCTGTATACACAAGGCTCATCTTCGTTTTTAATAAAGTAATAAGATTTGATCGCCTCATAAAATCTTATGTTCCAACTTTGAGAAGCTTGTTTTAGTCCATAGATGGACCTAAGCAACACGCACACATTATATGGATTGTCCTTAGACACGAATCACTCAGGTTGTATCATATATACCTTCTCCTTGAGGTTGCTATTGAGGAACATAGTTTTCATATTCATTTTTCAGATCTCACAATCATAATGTGCTGCAGTAACCAATAGAATTCGAATAATTTTTGTATGGCTACGGGTGATAAGGTTTCATCATAGTCAACACGTTGCCTTTGATGATACCCCATAGTCACTAGCCTTACTTTATAGGTCTCTATCTTTCGATCAATTCCAATCTTCTTCTTGAAGATTCACTTGCAGCCAATGGGTACAATACCCTCAGTTGCATCAACTAAGTTCTAAACCTTGTTGGAGTACATGGAATCCATCTTAGAATTTATGGCTTCTTACCACTTCCTGGAGTCTATACTCATAATAGCCTCCTCATAGATATGAGGATCAATATCCTCTCCTCTGATATATCCCACATATCTCTTAGAAGGATCGGATACTCTTATAAACCTATGTAAAATTGAAACTTGTGTGCTAGGTACCTAAACAAACTCTAACTATGGAATGGTGCTTTAGCTAGGTTCTCCAATCTTACTCAACTTTATCACACTCCCACTATTTCCATTAAGAATATGTTCCTCATCAAGGAACATTGCTCTCTTAGCTACAAAGACCTTTTGGTTCTCAGGATGATAGAAATAATACCTACAAGTTTTCTTAGGGAATCTTACGAACTTATATTGTTCCATCTTAGATTTCAACTTGTCTGAGTTGTATCTCTTAATGTGGGCAGGGCAGCTCGAAATCTTAATAACCTTAAGATCAGACTTCTTCTCTTTCTATATCTCATATGGTGTAGACACTATCGACTTAGTTGGAACTTTGTTCAGAAGATAAGCTGCGGGCTCTAGAATGTATCCCCAAAATGAGATGGGTAAGTTAGTGAAACTCATCATGAACCACACCATATCTAATAATGTACGATTTCTCTTTTCGGATACACCATTGAGCTGGGGTGTATAAGGATGTGTCTATTGGGATAGAATCATATAATCCTTTAGGAACTGGGTGAACTCTATACTCAAGTACACACCTCCTCGATCTGATCAAAGAGTCTTAATACTCTTTATAGTCCGTTTCTCTACTTCATATTAGGAAATCTAGGGGCAACATCACAAGCACAACAGAAGAACAGAAAATAAAATCTTAGATTTTCATGAAAAAGTTTTATCATCGTACGAAGATTGGTGTGCAAAAATCCGTAAAATTGAAAACTACGTATAAGAAAGATAATACCTAGGGAGATCATATATCCTTGAATTCTTACATATCCGTGTGAGAAGATAAAGAAGGTCAAGCGTCCTCCTCTCTAGTGCTAATCTACACAGTAGGGGCTGTGAAGATGCTTTGCAATAGGAGAGGAGAATAGGAGATAGCAACCAAGAAAACCCTAACCTATGGGCCTTTGGTTCCTTCCTATTTATAGAGACCCTTTGTTAACTTAATCCTAATGGATCCTACCCTATTGGGTATTGAATCTCTATCCAATTACCCAAGCCTTTTAAATTAGTGGGTCTCTACCCAATAATCTCTTATTAGCTCTTGTTGGATCTCATCTATATGATTCAATAATTTAGGGGCTTATTGGATATTCAATAAGATAGGGGCTTTGACGGATATCTTATATCCGAACCTCTATTTATCGTACCATCTACCGAATATGTGTGACCCTTTAGGCCTAATATCAAGCTGGTTGTAAGTTATACCTATTAGAACTCCTTTTGACTCAGTAAATTATTATCTCTATAATAATTCACTTGACTCATTGACTGCGGACGTACTAGGCCACTACGTTATAGTCCCTAGAGAATACAGGGGAATCCAATCCTTTGGACCTATCTGCCCTCAATTATCATGTACCTATAGTCCCTCATTCATCTAATATCTCAGGGATCGTATACCGAGCATTGTGCCGATAGACTCATACGGTTTCCACTTGAGTTTCACTCTAATATGATTCTCCTAGAGAACTCTTTCTTTCTCAATCTAAATGACCTTGGCTATGGATTTGTTTGAGCAAAAATACATGGGATATTCCTCTCATGATACTGAGAGTGAATGATCCTCTATTAACATTCAATTGCCTTTGTAAGATTGGCTACTATTCTCGAGAACTAACTATATTAGATCTAAAATTTTCAAACATATAAGTCTAGCATCAAAGAATGATGTACTTATACAAAGTATCTTGGTATCTCAAATCTAAAGACTAGACACACAATTGGGACTATGGAATTGCTACCTAAAATTAGATATCATTAAACATCCAATATTTTATAAGTGGATCATTCAGTAAACTCATTCTCTAATGAGCATCTGCATTGTATCCTTAGCGTCCCCACATGAGTAGCTATAAGTCTAGCTACGTCTATCACTTGGATGTATATATAGTACACTAGTCTGTCCGGTTATCTCGATGTCCCTCTCAAGTAACCTATGACCGAGATTATTTAGGGTCTGTGTTTAAAGATGAATTGGTCTCATTATCATGATCTCATCATGATCTAATTCTCATTGCATAGATCCAAGGACATCATAATATACATCCAAATAATGTAAAAAAATATTAATAATCATAAGCAAAGAGATTGACGCAGCGTGTAATAGGTGTCTTCACTCACGTGATTGGCTTATAGAGTATCTATAATTAACAATCTTCCACTTAACCTAAAGTTAATCACCTACATGTTTAATCCCCATTAGACCTCTGTGAGGCTTAAATATAATCTGAGTCAATGGCTTTATCAATGGATTTACGATATTATCTTCGGATAAAACTCTTTCCACTATTATATCTCTTTAGGTCATAATCTCTCTAATAAGTTGGAATCTCCTCAGAACACTTCTGATGAGACTCAGATTCCCTCATTTGAGCAATTGCCCCGTAGTTATCACAATATAAGGGAATTGGCTCCTCACTACCTGGCATGACTCCCAGATCTATGATGAACTTCTTCATCCGAACTTTCTTTCTTGTTGCGTCTGCCGCAGCAATGTATTCCGCCTTTATGGTCGAGTCAATAGTAGTATATTGCTTGAGACTCTTCCAGCATACTAAACCTTCATTCATGGTGAACACATTTCCTAAATTAGACTTGCTATCATTGACATCAGATTGGAAGCCCGAGTCCGTGTAGCCCTCAACCCTAAGTTTACTTTCTCCATATATCACTAAAAGATCCTTAGTCCTTCTTAAATATTTAAGGATATATTTTACTATTTTTCAGTGCTCCAAGCTTGGATCTGCCTAATACTTACTCATGACACTCAAAGTGTGTACTAAATTAAGTCTGATATATATTATAATATACATGATAGACCCTATCATTGAGGCATAGAGTATCCTATCCATGTCTACTCTCTCTTCAAAAGTTTTTAGGGACATACTCCTAGAAAGTGATATCCTATGTCTCATCAGTATTAAACCTCTTTTAAAATTTTTCATGCTAAATCTTTTGATAATGGTGTTTATATGCTTGGACTGGGACAAGCCAAGCATTCTCTTGGATCTATCTCTATAGTGTCTAGATAGCCAAGTATTTATTATGGAGAGTATTCCTGCATAGTTCCCAATGATCATGATGTCATCTACATACAGCACTAAAATGGTGATAGCACTTCTACTTTCCTTCTTGTACACATAAGGCTCATCTTCATTCTTAACGAAGTCATAAGATCTAATCACCTCATCAAATCTTATGTTCCAACTTTGAAAAGCTTACTTCAGTCTATAGATAGACCTAAGCAACTAGCATACTTTATTTGGACTATCCATGGACACAAATCCCTCAAGCTATATTATATACACCTCTTCCTCAAGGTTACCGTCGAGGAACATGATTTTCAGGTCTATTTGCTAAATTTCATAATCATAATGTGCTGCAATAACCAAGAGAATTCAGATGGATTATAGTATGATTACAAGTGAGAAGGTTTCGTCATAGTCAACACCTTGTCTTTGACAATATCTCTTAACTACTAGTCTTGCTTTATAGATCTCCACCTTTCCATCTACTTTGATCTTCTACTTGAAAATTCACTTGTAACCAATAGGTATGATACCCTCGGGTGGGTCAACTAGGTTCCAAACCTTATTGGAGTATATGAAATCCATCTTTGAATTCATGATTTCTTATCACTTCCTAGAGTCTATACTCGTAATATCCCCTTTATAGGTTTGAGGATCAATATCCTCAACATTCTCTTTTTAAATATATCCTACATATCTTTGAGGATGATGTGATACTCTACCGGACCTACATAAAGTTGGAACTTATGTGCTAAGTACCTGAATAGACTCTAGCTGTGGAATGGTGCTTGAGCTAGATTCTTCAACCTCGCTTAACTCTATCATGCTCCCACTATCTCCACTAAGAATTTATTCTTTCTCAAGGAATACTGCTCTCTTGGCTACAAAGACATTTTGGTCCTCGAGGTGATAAGAATAATACCCACAAGTTTCCTTGGGATATCCCATAAACTTATACCATTTTATCTTGGGTGTGTCTCTTAACGTAGGTAGGACAGCCTCAAATCTTAACAACCTTAAGATCGGACTTATTCCCTTTCCATATCTTATATGGTATAGATACTACTAACTTAGTTAAAACTCTATTAAGAAAGTAAGCTATGAACTCTATGATGTATCCCTAGAATGACACGGGTAGGTTGGTGAAACTCATCATAGACCATACCATGTCTAACAGTATTTGATTCCTCCTTTTGGATACACTATTGAGCTAGAGTGTATAAGGAGATGTCCATTGGGATAAAATCTCATGGTTTTTGAGGAATTGGGTGAACTCTATACTTAAGTACTCAACTCCTTGATATGAACAAAGAGTCTTGATACTCTTTATAATCTTGTTCTCTACTTCATTCTTATATTCCCTAAATATTTTGAGAACTTCGGACTTGTACTTCATTAAGTACACATGTCTGTATCTAGAGAAATCGTTAGTAAAAGTAATGAAGTAGGAATAACTATCTATGACCTGAGTTGACATGAGACCACATGCATCACTATGTATAAGTTCTAGCAACTTAGTAGCTCTCTCTTCAGTTTCACTAAATAGAGAGTTGATCATCTTTCCATTAAGGCAAGATTCGTAAGTCACATACGACTCATAGTCGAATGGATCTAGGTATTTATCTTTCAGTAATTTTTGAATCCTTCTCTCATAGATATGACCTAGCTTACAATGTCATAGGTATGCATTGTTCACATTATCTCGTTTCTTCTTGGACACACATTCATGATATGTGTAGTAGTGTCTAGTATAAACAAACTATTATACAATGTACCTCTAGTGATGATCTCATCATCCTTAATAATTAAATTATTATTCTAAAAAACTACTTTATAACCATTCAATGTCAAACATGAAATGAAAATAATTTTTTTTAATAATAGAGAGAACAAAATGTAGAGTGACCTTGCCAATAACAATAGCTACAACTCTTACTCTATTGCCTATCTTGAGGTTCATCTTGCCTCTCATCAATCTCCTAGGTCTTGTTAGAACCTGCAACGAATTACAGATATGATAACCACTATAGGTATCTAATACCCTTGTATTATTATATTAGTTTGATAAATAGAGACTAATCATGAATGTAATTGAAGCTTCTCCAATCTTTTGTTTCATCTTCTCTGCAAGGTACTCTTTGTAGTTCCTCTTTCAATGCTTGCCTTTGCCATAGTGGAAGTGTTGGCCTTTGTCCTTTGTCGAATCCTTCTTGACAACCTTTGCTTTACCCGATCTGTTCTTTCCCTTTCCCCTTTTAAAGGAGTTCTCTATCTTCCCTTTTTTTCTGGTCATATCAACATAGAGAACTGGCTTTTCTTTCTTGATAGTACTCTCTACTTCCCTTAATATATTGAGGAGCTCTAAGAGAGTCACCTTAAGCTTATTCATATTATAATTTATAATGAACTATGAAAATAAATTTGGTAGGGATTGAAGCACAAGATTCACACAGATTATCCTCTAGGACCATTCCTAAACCTGTGAGTTTCTCTATCCACTCAATCATCTTAAGGACATAGTTCTAAACCAGTGTTCCCTTAGTCATTCTAGCGTAGAAGAGACTCTTCGATATCTCATATTGTTGAGTTCTTCCCTGTTTCTCAAACAATTTACATAGATGTAGGAGTATGGATCTAGCATTTATCTTTTCATGTTGTCTCTATAACTAGAGAGTCATAGAGCCCAACATGACACTAAGCAAGAGTAGAATCATCTATGTACTTCACATAGCAAGTGATCTTATCTTCGTTTGCCCCTTCGTCGGGCGTAGGCATCACTATATTAAAGACGTATATGATTTTCTTTACCATGAGAATGATTCTTAGGTTACGGAGCTAATCCGTATAATTTGGACTAGTGAGGTGATTGTCATCAAGTATGTCACGAAAAAGATTCGAAAGCGATATTTTTTCAACAAACAGGAGATATAGCACAAATAAATAGCATACAAATTTACAGAATAATAAATAATCAAGATATAAACTTCTATCTTAATATGCTCTCAGTATTTTTCTAACGAGTCATGCGACACCCTTAGCACATGAAATGAAAATTTTTGACAGATTTCTAGTGGGAATCGAGATCCAATCGACATCTTAGTGTAACCTCGAGGGACTCGACTAACCATGATGTTTAGTTAAGTCATCACTATTGTTATAAGATGAGTCTGATTTGATGATATGCCCTCGAGAGACTCGACTAAGTATACCATATCCTTAGGTCACTAGTGACATCTCTATGTTGTAGGTAAGATAACGAATCGTAATATAGGTGAGTCTCAAGGGACTCGACCAACTCAACCTATATCGGGAATCGGTCCCTACCTATAATGATAGAAGGTCACATGAGTCAATCTAATTATCTCACGTTTACCGACTTAATATTATCGAGAGAGGGGATTTTTTATTCGGTCTTCTAATATGATATGTCACACACATACATATTTAATATATATCTACATTATATGTAAATATATATACATATCTAGTAGATATATAAGCAATCATATATTACATAAGCAATCACACCAGATGATCATGAACAACATCCTAATATGATCAAGCTCGAGCTAATGAGCTCAATCACTCACATCAAGATCTATGTATGTAGTGGCGTATCTCTATGCCCTGTGATCATTCATCTCGTTCTCGTCGATTTCGTCGGTATCTCAGTGCATCTCATCTCTGCCTCATGAGTTCACTATGACTTTCATGCTCCTGCTATATTTCCTCATATAATTACAATATAATTACAAACACATAGATTCGATAATAAATAAAAAAATAGAGACTAACTTCATTAATTATTATTGATACAAGCGACTACAGTAATTAATAGTGTTGACTTACCTACTGACAGCTACTCTACATACAAATACAAAACTAGTGCTGTTTCACTTCATGCTCTTCCACTTCTCTCATCAACCAAAGAGAGAGGTTAGGTTGGTTATTGGTTTTCCCAAGTATACGAGTTCGGGTCTGGTGCTTGCTAAGTCTACCAGATCAGAAGTCGAAGAATTGCCCAGATGTAAGAGAAGAGGCTTTCTATTCTTAAATCAAGTGTGTTTTTACTTGAGCTAATGGAGTTTAGCTTAACAGTGTCAGTGAGTATGCTTTGGTGCTAGGAAAGAAAGAAAGAAAGAAAGAAAGGATGGTTTGGGCGAGATCCTGGACTTTACTACCATTATGTTTTAAACAATTATTTGTGAACTCGAAAGTCATAATGAAATTTAATCTCTGTTGTTGTTGATGTTGGATCAAATAAAAAAGATAGAGGAGCATTTTCTTTACTAAATTTCTGTGCCATGTGCTCCAAATGAAAGATGGAATTCCTTATTAGTTTTCCTTGGTCCTCTACGCAAGAAGACTCGGTCAGTACGAGATTCCTACTATTTATATCATCACATCACGTACATATATCACATCACATAATTCATAATTATTTATCCATATCATATATCACATATACATATTATTATATAGAACTATTAGATAAATAATAATAGTTAATTAAATCTTTTAATTAACAAATTTTTTTTTTGAAATTGAGGATATGTAAGGAATTTTCAGAATTATGAAGGGCATTTTCTGAAATCGAAGATATGCAAGTCTGCTTGCGGGCACCGCCTGCACTCGTAGGTGCTGCCTACCTGTGGCCCGTGGGTGCCATCACTGCGGTTGCTCGCTTACAACTTGCAAACCGTCGATCGACGACAGCCTACATGTAGATGGCAGCCAAGGCTACCATATACAAGGGTAGCAATAGTTGTTATCCTTTCTCACTTTTGCATCAATAGTTTTGACATCCAAAGCCTCTCTAAATCATAACACACGTAGTTAAAAATCCAATCTTCATACAAACAACCTAGCTCTGATACCACTATTGGACAATCTAGGAGTAACATCACATACACAAAGGAAGAACAGAAAATAAAAATACTAGATTTCCACTAATAAATGTTTCATTATTGTGCAAAGATCGATGCATAAAAATTTATAAAATCAAAAACTATATATAAAAAAAATAGTACCTAGGGAAATCGTATATCTCTGAATTCCTATAAATCTGTGTGAGAGGATGAAGGAGGTTAAACATCATCCTCTCTAGCGGTGATCCACATGGTAGGAGCTGCGAAGACGCCTTCAAGGGGAGTGGAGAATAAGAGGTGACAACCAAGAAAACCCTAGCCCTATGAGCATTTGGTTTCCTCTTATTTATAAAGGTCCTCTATCAACTTAATCCTAATAAATCATATCCTATTGGGTATTGGATCTCCATTCAATTACCCAAGCCTCTTAGATTAGCCACTAGGGACTTTTCCATAGCTAAGAATCCTAGGTCATAAGGCTGCCTTATGTGGTTAGGAAACCCTAGTCACCAAGGAGTCCTTTATAGTTAGGAAACATTGGTTGTATGGCAGTCTTGGCCAGGAAAACTAGCCACCTGCTTGCCCCTCGCAGCTAGGAATCCTTGCCAGTAGGGTCTCTTTAGTGGCTAGGAAACCCTAGCCACCAAAGGTGCCCCCTGCAGCTAGGAAACCATGGTTACAGGGGCTGCTAACGCCCAGGCTATGAGCAACCCTACTGCTCTTAACCTTACTACCTTTGGCTAGGCCAAGAGTAGCAAGCTTTACTCTCGGCCAAGGTTGCAAGCAACCTTTAGCCAAATTGTAGGGCAGCAATAGTTGCTACCCTTTTTCCTCAGTTTTGCGACAACAATTTTAGTGACAAAACATTAATCTAAAGTACCTTTTAATAGAGAGAAGATATGTAATCCAGATCTCAAAAACTATGATAAAAATCATAGCAATCGTACAAAAATAATTCTACATGATTAAATACAACACTCGTAGTTTATAAACTAATATTTTACAAGAGCAACCTAGCTCTGATACTATTATTGAAAAATCTGAGATAACATCATATGTGTAGCAGAAGAATATAAAATAAAATTCCAAAATTTTTTACTAAAAAGAAGGTTTCATCATCATGCAAAAGATTAGTGCACAAAAAACTATGAAACCAAAAAACTTCATGTATAAAAGAATTGTATTACATAGGGAGATCGTATATCACTGAATTCCTACGAATCTATAGGAGAGGATGAAGGAGGTCTACTATCCTCCTCTCTAGCGATAATCCACATGGCAAGTGCTACGAAGATGCTCCTTAAATCACTACAACAATCTTCTCTTTGTGTATATTACGCAATCAAGAAGGGGCCCGCCCTTCTTACTGTCCATACACCCCAAATAAGGGCTACTAGCTGAGAAGAAGAAAGGAAGAGAAAAATAGGAGATGATAGCCAAAAGAGCCATAGCTTATGGGCCTTTGGTTCTCTTTTATTTATAGAGGTCTCATGTCAACTTAACCCTAATAGACCTTACCCTTTCAGGGGCTTATTGGATATCCAATAAAATAGGGATTCTGGGCCCTTTTAGGGATCGAGCGGCACTAAGAGGGGGGGGAGGGGTGAATTAGTGCAGCGGATAAAGATGATAAATTTTTAGCGATTTAAACCAACTTTGAAAACTTTGTACGGTGAAAACTTCGTTTCGTATTATGAAAGCCGTATTAGTGGAATCATATAAGAAAAGCTCTAACTTAAAGATGTTTGCAGAGATGAGAAGTAGAGCATCAAATTAAGTGGAAAGGGTTTGCAGCAAAGTAAATAGCAAGAACGTAAATGCAAATCAGATTTTTATAGTGGTTCGGTCATCCGACCTACGTCCACTCCTGATTCCTCTTGCTTGAGGTTATCGGCTTTCCACTAGCTATCCTCCTTCTAACGGGCGAGGATGAACTCCCTCACAGCACCTCTCCTTTTGACGGGCTTAGGAGATAACCCTTACAAGCACTCTTACTCCTCTCTTGGACTAGAACACTCTTAAGACTTAGAGGGAAGATTTGACACACTTTTAAGAGAGTTTCCCATTTCTTTTTTTTAGTTCTAGACCCCCTTTCATCAATGAATGAGAGGGGTATTTATAGGCCTCAAAGTGATTCAAATTTGGAGCCCAAACTTGGAGCCAAAATTTGAACCATTTTGAATTTCCTAGTGCTAGCAATACTGGGCGGTGCCACCGCCCATCCAGCGGTGCCACCGTTGGTCCCTTCGGGTGCTGGGTAGTGCTACCACTAGCCTGGGGTGGTTCCATCGCCCAGCTCTCGGCCTCTAGGCGGTGCCACCGCCCAGGTCATTTCAGCATAGTAGTTTCGGTCGAAAACTCGATCAAAACGGGTCCAAATAAAGTTCAAATTGGCTCAAATTTGGTTTATAGGATTAACACCTAATCCTAAACACATTAAAATCATCATGGTTAATCCTGCACACATAAACCAAAACTCTACTTCGATTTAGACAATTATTACAACGCGAATTGACATTCAATTGCCCGGCATGTCATTGGCTTATCGGTGCTTTGTCCGATTCTTCGGCACATCGTCCTCTCTAGCGATCCGTTGCCCATTCGGCGGTTGACCTCTGCAACCCCGATATCCTTGGTGCAACATGCTCTTCTTGGCCCAATGCCTGACGTACGAAGCCTTCCGCCGATTGTCAACCGAACCTCCGGCTCGACATCCAATATCCAGACGTAATCACCTGGTGTAACGTCAATTCCTCTAGCGTCAACTGTCTAATCCTGATCGATAGTAGACCTGCGTAACTCAACACGTAGTTAGATCATAAAACACAATCAATTAGTTTCATCATCAAAATTTGAGATTCAATAGGCCCAATATCGAGCTGGCCTTGAGTTATACTTGTCAGAACTTCTTCTATTAGTGAATTATTATTTCCATAATAATTCACTCGACTCATCGACTGTAGATGTACTAGGCCACTATGTGGTAGTCCCTAAACGATATATAAGAATCCAATCCTTTGGACCTATTTGTCCTTAGTTACCATATACTCGTAGTCCCTCATCCATCTAATATCCGAAAGATCGTATATCGGACATAGTGTTGTCAGGCCTATATAGCTTTTACTCGAGTCTCGCTCTAATTGGATTCTCCTGAAGAACTCTTTCTTTCTTAATCTGAATGACTCTGGCCAGGGATTTATCTAAGGAAGGACATATGAGATATTCCTTTCATGACATTGAGAATGGATGATTCTCTATCAACACTCAATAGCTCTTGTAAGATTGTCTACCACTCCTGATAACCGACTATACTAGATCTAAAACTTCCAAACCTATAAGTTCAATATCAAAGAGTGGAGTACTCATACAGGACATCCTTGGTGTCTCAAGTTTAAGGACCAAGTATACCACTGGGATTACGGAATCGTTGTTTGACAATAAGGTATCATTAACCATCTAACATTATAAAAGCGAATCAATCGGTAAACTCATTCTCCAATGTGCACCTGCATTGTACCCTTAGTGTGTCCACACAAGCAACTATGAGACCAACCGCCTCTATCATATGGATGAGTATATAGCACACTAGTCTGTTCGATTATCTCGATGTCCTTCTTGAGTAACCTATGACCGGAATTATTTATGATCTGTGTTTAAAGGTGAATTGGTCTCACTATCTTAATCTTGTCATGATCTAATTCTCATTGCATAGATCCATTGACATCACAATATATGCAACACGTAAAATAAAGTAATAAAATGATAATAAATAATAAGTAAAAAGAATACGTATGATGTCACACGTGTCATCACTCATCTGATTGGCTTACAAGGCACCTATGACTAGTATTCTCAAGTTTGATACAATGGAACTTATAATAATTCTCAAAATGACTCTTGTACTCATCACCATTATCTACTCGAATACACTTTAACTTTATGTTAGTTTTTCTTTCAACATTGACATGAAACTCTTTGAAAACATCGAGTACTTGGTCTTTAGATTTCAAAGCAAAAATATAAACTTTTTTAAAATGATCATTAATAAAGTAAAAAAATAAAGAGTACCTCCAATGGTTCTAGTTTGTATAGTATAGATATTAGTGTGAATCAAATCAATAACATTTGCTCTTTTAGATGATGGATATGTATGAAAGGCAACTCTATGTGTTTTTCCAACTAAGAAATGATCATAAGATTTAAGAGATGTACCTTGTAACTCTGGTAAAAACTGCTTTTTAGCAAGAGTTTGAAGTCCCTTCTCGTTGATATGACTAAGCCTCTTATGCCAAAGATTTATGCTTTCACCATTTTGAATTGCATTAATCTCTCCTTTATGTAACTTAGCTTTCATGATATAAAAAAAGTTTAGCTTTTCTCCTCCCACTATAACTAGAGAACCTTTAGTGAGCTTTCATTTATTTTTATCAAAATAGTATATAAATCACTTATCATCTAGTATGCCGGTAGATATCAAGTTAAGATGAATATCTAGAACATGTCAAACATCGTTGAGTATCAATTTACTCTCGGTACTAATATCTAAACAAATATCTCTAATACTCAAAATCTTAAATGTATTACTGTTTATCATTTTAACATTGCTAAAATCACCAGCAATATAAAATCTAAAGAAATCACTATGAGAAGTAACATGTAATGAAGTACCAGAGTTAATTATCCGGTTACTATCCTGAGCTACAAGACTGACATATCCGACATCACAAATAATAATGATATTACCTTTAACAGCAACTGTATTGATCTCTATTAATATATTAATAAAATTTTCTTTTGTTAATATCATGTTGCTTTGTAAGAAGATATTTGATCTTTAAAAATAATAGCCACATCACTACTAGAAGAATGTTTGCTTGGATTTTTATCTTTAAAGATAGTGGTCTATGTCACACACCAGGTGGAGTTTTTACCTTCAGCTGATCTTATCCTGGTGAGTGATGCTGCCTCAAAAAATTATTCTCTTGTATAGGTCATAAGAGATGGAAGGATTGTACAAGCAGGCAAGTACACTGAGATAATTAACTTAGGAACAGAGTTCATGGAACTGGTTGGTTCTCATATGGATGCTTTGGCTGCACATAACATGATAAACAATACTTCCAACACTTCAAGTGACACTATTGAAGATGGTCGTTCCACCTCAGATTCTAGTGGACCAGTTCCTCAGCAAACAGAATTGAAGGATACAGAGAATGGGCCATCAAATGAATGTAGGCCGAGGGGTTAGCTTGTTCAAGAAGAAGAGAGGGAGACAGGCAAAGTGGGGTTTTGATTTATTGGAGTTATATTACAATGGCATATAAAGGGGTACTTGTTCTGTTAATATTATTTTCCCAAATTCATTTTCAAATCCTTCAGATATGTTGCAATTATTGGATGGCTTTGAAGTCTCCTCTGTCAGATGACTTGGAACCTCCTGTAAGTGGCTCAATGCTTATGTCTGTATATGTAGCATTGGCTGTTGGGAGCTCTGCTTGTATCCTAATAAGAACCCTGTTTCTTGTAATTGCTGGATACAAGAATGCAACAATGCTATTTAATAAGATGCACGCATGCATTTTTCATGCACCCATGTCATTCTTTGATTCCACTCCCACTGGACGTATTATGAGTAGAGTAAGTATTAGTTTTCTTTTAATTATTGAGAAGATTCTTTTGATGCTTCTGTCTCTGAAATATATTTAGTGGGGCAGGCGTCAACTGATCAACGTGGAATAGATACACATTCCACTCCAAATTGGATCATTTGCATTCTCAATTATAAATCTTCTGGGGATAATTTTAGTCATGTCACAGGTCGCATGGCCAGTTTTGATCATTTTTATTCCTGTGGTTGCGACTTGTATTTGGTATCAGGTATCTGTTTTACAAGTTTTTAACTATACTTCGAAGTGAATAATGTTAGAAAAAACTTATATCATCAGTACTAAATGCTGTATTCATTCACTTCTAAAAATGAAAATAATGAAGCAAACAGTTTCATTTCTTTCAATCCTGCATAAGGATGAATTTAAATATTATTTTTGTGATCGTCTGAGGAAGGCAAATGCTCTTCTATTAACACAGTGAATTATGGGACTAAGACATTCTTTAAACTTGGAAATACTGCAGCCAGAGTCATCTGATGTTTTAGCAAGTGATCTTGTCAACCATGGTCCAGACATGCTTCTCCAATATTGAGATCAGGCAACTTCTAAAATATGACTATATTTATGAAAAAGTTACAATCCCATATTTGTAAGCATTATTTTTTTTCTCACCAATTTTAGATAAATCCTAGCTAAATCAGCTAAATGCATATTATATTTTCCACATTTTTGTTATTTTCTATCATTTTTATATGTTTTTAATATAATGCTTAAATTACTGAAAAAGCTATTGGATCAACAAAGTGAATACTGTCAATTTTTTTCTTTTGAAACTATCTTCCTAATTTAAGCTATTAGTTTGATCTACCATTCAGACAACAAGGAGACATTAAATGCAGAATAAGGAGGGGTAATTATTTAAAAATGTGTCATTAGATAATGGCAGCATTTGGATTGTGATTTCTCCTTTGATCACATTGCCTTATGCCATAATTCTGTAGTGTTTTGTAACATATAACGGTCTTTTTTTAAGGTAAGACTGATAAATTGAACAGCATAATTGAATGTTTAGTCATTAGTATATGTACACCTTCTATGAATTTGTCATTTTGCATGACTATAATTATGCCATTACTCTACATTCATACTTTTCCTATTTTCATGATCTATAAATTCTAAAGTTCTCTTATATTCCTGGTCCCTCAGCAATTCTACATATCTACTGCACGAGAACTATCAAGGTTGATTGGGGTTTGCAGAGCTCCTGTAATCCAACATTTTGCGGAATCGATGTCGGGATCAATTTCAGTTAGAAGCTTTGGTCAGGAAAACGAGTTTGTGAACACTAACTATAATCTGATAAATGATCTCTCTCGACTCCAATTCCAAAATACTGGTGCTATGCAATGGCTTTGTTTTCGTCTCGATATGTTGTCAACCCTTACATTTGCCTTCTCTCTGATATTTCTGATCAGCATGCCGGAAGGTGTAATCGATCCTGGTACTTGCTTTAAATAGTTCCATTATTTGTGTTTCCTGGAATTTTCTGGAAATATGGAAGTCATGTTAGCCATTGTTTTTCTGTTTCTTTGCTTCTTCCCTAGGTATTGCTGGCCTTGCAGTGACATATGGGCTTAGTCTGAATATGATACAAACATGGGTCATCTGGAATCTGTGCAGTCTCGAAAATGGAATTATTTCTGTGGAGAGAATACTAGAGTATACAAACATTCCTAGTGAACCACCTCTTGTCATAGATGAAAGCAGACCTGATCATATCTGGCCATCAGAGGGAGAAATAGACCTTCTTAATTTGCAGGTAATTACATCCTTCCTACGACATTGAGGCTCCCTTGTTCGTTTTCCAGCTTATGGTGCATCTGTTAAGTGTTAGTTTTCACTATCTATCACTTTCCAAGAAGATAAACGTGATTATATCACTAAATTAAGGTTTAACTATATGAAACCTCTTCGATGTGTCTTACCAAAAGTTCCTGCTTGAGAACAACTCAACTCCCTCAGCATGCAAGTGCTACTTCAGGCTCATCATTGTTTTCGCACTGAATGTTTCTCTATTGACATCTTAAAAGTTGCTGCAAGTCTCATCATAATTTTCTTTTTAATATTAATTAACTTGGAACTGGTTCATTATGGTCTTGACATGCCTTTTATTTTAAGGGGTCTCAATTGCACTCTTTTTGGAGGTAAAAAGATTGGAATTGTTGGAAGAACAGGAAGCCGCAAGTCCACCCTTGTACAGACAATATTTCGTATTATTGATCCTACTGTTGCTCATATATTCATCAATGCCATTGACATTTCAACAATTGGGCTGCATGACCTGAGATCCAGATTAGGCATTATCCCGCAAGATCCAATTATGTTCTAGGGAACTGTGTAACAACCTAGACCCACTTGAAGAATATACAGATATGAGAGGTGCTTCAGTTTACTTACATTTATCTGACTTGCATTAATTTATCATATCCCTTTAGTGTTGTTTCTAAGTTTATTTGAAATCATAATGTGTCTTTTCTATTTCAATGTTTTTCTCTTTTAGGCATGTTAGGGGAAACAACTTTTTACCGTGACCGGCGCCGCGCGAAATCAAAAACCGGTCGTCTCGATGCAGTTCGGGCCGTCGATGGCTCCTGCTCACGCGCTGTCGACCTCCGAAAAGCGGCTGCGTGCTCCTCGGCCGTCGAGGCGAGACCTGCAGCAGGCGGGTCGGATGCTCCGCCGACCCCTCCGACGCCTTAAGTCGATCGGCGTCAGCGGAGTTCCCCAGAGAGAATTACGGGGGGTTCGAGTCTACTCACCTCTCGGAGTATTCGTGGAAAAGATCCTCCACCCAGAGAGTCCCCCTTCTTGCCTGTCTTACCTATTCGGCTTAAATAGGTCGGACGGGGGGCATGCTACCGGCTGTCTGCAGGTGGCGTACGGGCCTGACCTCGCAGGCCGGTGCCGTGGTCAACTTGGCGGGTAGTTGGGGCGTCTTGAGGAGAAGCGGCGTCAGGCGATCAAATCGTGGCGTAATGGAGCGCGGGAGGCGATGGCGTCATCCGGGTGTCTGGAAGACCAGTGTGTCGTCAATACCCCTAACACTACCCCTCTCAAAAGCCACTCTGCGGGACAATTTGGAGGGTGGGGTGTTGCTCGGAAACCTGGTTGCCGGCGAGATCTCGCGGAAGTTCTGCGTGTCGTGTCATAATTGGACCGAATCCCTTTACGGAGATACGGGGTCGAGGCGCCGCTCAAGACCAACCGATGATCGAGGAAGCTTGAGATCCTGTAACCGAACCGCCGTTCGGGATAAAGGGGGTCGAGGAACCTCAAGACCCAGAAAACCATAGTCACCGAACCGTCGTTCGGGATATAGGGCCGAGCCACCGCTCAAGGCCTAGGAAGCCGATGATCGAGCCGTCGCTCAAGACCATGCTCAACCGCGTTCGGGATAAAGGGTCAGAGGCGCCCAATCCTGTTGCCAAGCCGACGCCGTCGATGTCGGGGGTTGAGACTCGCTAGGCCCGTTGAACCAATGGCTGAGCCGCCGCTCGAGACCATGTACCGAACCGCCGTTCGGGGTAAGGGCAGGCGACGTCCAGCTCCCTGTTTACCGACTCGTCGTTTGGTAATAAGGGGTCGAGGTCACGCACATGACCTGGAAAACCATGATGACCGAACCGTCGTTCGGGATATGGGGGCCGGGCGCCGCTCGAGGCCCAGGATACCAGTGGTCGAGCCGCCGCTCAAGACCTGTGAAATCAGAATAACCGAACCGCGTTGGGACAAAGAGGGTCGAGGAGACGCCCGATTCCCGTTGCCAAACCGACGTCCGGTAATCAGGGGTTGAGACTCGCGCTAGGCCCGTTGAACCAATGGCTGAGCCGCCGCTCGAGACCATGTACCGAACCGCCGTTCGGGGTAAGGGCAGGCGACGTCCGGGTCCCTTTTCCCGACCCGTCGTTTGGAACTAAGGAGTCGAGGTCACGCGCACGACATTGAGAACCAGAATGACCGAACCGCCGTTCGGGATATGGGGCCGAGCCGCCGCTCAAGGCCCAGAATACCAGTGGTCGAGCCGCCGCTCAAGACCTGTGAAACCAGAATAACCGAACCGCCGTTCGGGATATGGGGCCGAGCCGCCGCTCAAGGCCCAGAATACCAGTGGTCGAGCCGCCGCTCAAGACCTAGAAGACCGATATCGCCGAACCGCCGTTCGGGATATGGGGCCGAGCCGCCGCTCAAGGCCCAGAATACCAGTGGTCGAGCCGCCGCTCAAGACCTAGAAAACCGATATCGCCGAACCGCCGTTCGGGATATGGGGCCGAGCCGCCGCTCAAGGCCCAGAATACCAGTGGTCGAGCCGCCGCTCAAGACCTAGAAAACCGAACCGCCGCCGCGCCGCTTCGAAAAATGGCTCGCGATAGTGCGGTTGCTGGAGTCAGTCGGCGTCTTGGGTAAGTTTCTTACAGGGGTGGACACGCCACCTCTTCATTAATATGACGCCGTGCTTCGCCGATGTGATGCTATTGGGCGGTGTGGCGGTGTCATCTTTGTCACTTGCCTCGGGAGGCGAAAGGTCGAGCCCCCTTTCTATAAATAGCGAGCTCGCGACACTCTATCACTTTATCGTGAGTTTTCATCTCTTGTCTGCCGTCGTCTTCCTTCAAGTTTCTCCCTAGGCTCGGTGCCTTTTAACTTCTTCCAGCCGATTTCTTCCATTATAGGTTAGTGCGCGATGGGTCTTCCTTCCACTTCCTCTTCCTCTTCCTCTGCTTCTTCCTCCTCCTCCCCATCAGTCACAACCCGCGTCGCCGCTCTCCCTTCATCTCTTCTTTCCAGCCCTTCCTCGGATGCGGAGGCGGCGCGTGCGTTAGAGGCCATAATGTGGCCCGACGACCAAGATTCCACCTTGGGCGAGCGCATGGTGGGGATTCTCCGTGGCGCTACGGCGTCGGAGTACAACCTCCTGGCCCCTGAAGCGGGACAGCGGGCTTTCGACCCGGTTCCCAAGGGCTTTGCCCTGACCGCCGATGCCCTAGAGGCCGGCCTGCGCCTTCCCCTGCATCCAATCATTGTATCCTGCATCTCCTTGTGGCGTATTTCGCCTTCACAGATAACTCCCAACTCCTGGCGGTATCGGTGGCTTTCTGAGGAATGCCACTACACCAACTCGCCCGACCAACCTTTTCCTCTCTTGCTTTCGCCTCTTCAAGGGGGGTTACTTCACAGCCGACCGAGTTCGGGTTGGCGCCCCACCAATAACAAAGGGTGGAAGAGGCGCTTCTTTTTGTCGATGCCAAAGGGTGGGGTTTTGGGGTTCGGTGGTCGTCTAGGACCATTGATAACCTTGCCCGAAACTTCGATGCCGAGGAGCGCGCTCATCTCGAGCGGTTGAGTGTAATCCTCCCTTCCTCGCAAGCCATCCGCAACATGTCGGAGAAGTGGCTCGTGGAGGCCGGACTAAGTCCGTGCTCACGGGGTAGGCCGTTGTTGTCTCGCCTCTTTTAGGATTGCTGCCGTATTCTAGCTTCTAACACATATGTTGTTCTCTGCAGAGATGGTGAACCTGCGGTCCTTCCATGACTCGGGTGCTCCGAGGGGACCGTCTCCGCGCTCTCCGGCGGTCTCTAAGCGGGCGGGGGGTGGCTCCCCGCGCACCACCGATGAGGGGCGTCCCAAGAAAAGGGCCAAGGCCAAGGACGTGGTGGACCTGGAGACGCCCGTGGCTGTGCCCGCCGGGACGACCGGGCGCCTCCCTCTGCCGAGAGTCTTGGTCCCGGCCAGGGCGGCCGGGAAGGGCCAGCGTCCTCCAGCCATGAAGGACTGTCTTAGGGTCACGTCGGGGAAGGATCAGCCGTTCCTTTCCCGAGTGATGGGGAGGTCCCGCCGGGGCGGCGACCCTCTCGTGGCCGGTGGCATGAGTGCATCGGGGACAAAGGTGTGGGTCGGGGAGAGCCCTCGGCCAGCTACCTCGGGCGCTCCATCCGGCGTCGCTCGGGACCTATACACACTCCTCGGAGCGCTCATCGCCAATCCGCCAAGTCGGTGTTGTGGGTAAGCACCGTCTTGCGTGTATCTTCTTAGGCGAGCACTGTTCATTACTTTCAGCCTTCTTTCTCTTTGTGCAGAATCTCCACTACACCACGGCCCTCATCGGCCGGTGCGACTCCGGATCGATTGGTGGGATGCTGGTCGGCGCAACTTGGAGTTGCGCCGCCCGGCTGAGGAGGCCAGCGGGGACCCGACGGCGATTCTTCTTCGAGCAGCGGCGGACATGGCGCGGAAGTCGCGCGTCGACCGCCGAGCTCGAGGCCGCCTCGGCGTCGAGGCCGGCTGCGAAGCTCTCGGACGGAGAGGTTGGAGAACCGCCTCCGGATGAAGGAGGCTTCGAGTTGGCCGCCAAGCGGCCTCGAGGAGGCGGTGAAGGCGCCAGAAGCCCTTGCCGCGGAAGCGATCGGCCGGAGAGGGCCGGGAGGCGATCGGCGTACTAGACGTCGGAGGGCTTCCTCCTTGGCCTGGACCGGACGGGCCGCGTATCGTACGAGTATGGGTACAAGGGTGCCCTGGCCGGTTCGAGCATGCCCTCCGGGCTCGATGGTCGAGAGGATCCCTTCACCTCACGCCCGAGGATCGAAGTCGACATGCCCGGCGAGGTTCCCTTCGACGACAGCCTTCCCGAAGCTGCGGCTTGAAGACTTCTTTTCTTCTTTTTGGAGGGTCTTTCCTTGCTTTTGTAATACTTCTTTCCCCTCAAGGGGCGCATTTTGTAATCCAAACCCTTTTGTAATACAAATTTGCCTTCTTAATACAATCTCCGACTTCTTTCCAATAGCTTGAGTCTGATGTTGACTTACTTCCGTTTTGTCCTCAAACAAAATATTTCTTAAGGTTCTGGACGTTCCAAGTCCTCGGGAACTGCCCGGTCATAGTCGCGGCCGAAGGCGTTCGGTCGGACTACTTTGATTACTCGGTAGGGGCCTTCCCACTTAGGTGCAAGCTTGCCTTGAGTGGGCGGGGTCGCTACTTCCGCCTTGCGTGAGACTAAGTCTCCCATCCCGAGTCGGCGCACCTTCTTGTTGTAACTCCACGGCAACACTCTGTATGCGCCGGCATCTTTACGTCTTGGCGTTGGCCTGCGTTCTTCTAGCGAGTCTAGGCCGGCCGAACTCCACAGGCGAGGTGGATTCCTCATAGTTCTCCCGGAATGTCGGAATGACCAACTCGGTGGCGGGACCGCTTCCACGCCGAATGCCGGTGTAGGGGACTCGCGGCCGTCTTGAGGTAGTCCGCGAGAGACCATAGGATGTTCGGGGCTCGTCGACCCGGCTCGATCGGGCTTCGAGTCCTTTTCCTAAGTCCATCGGTATAGATCGGTTGGTCACCTCAGTGAGCCCGTTAGTGCAGGGTGGGCCACAGAGCTAAACCTCAAGCGGATGTGATAAGTCGCGCAGAACTCAGGAACCGAGTCTTTGTGGCGGGTTCGTTATCGGTGATGATAACGTTGGGCGAACCGAATCGGGTCACGATGTTCTTCCATCTGAACTGTTAGACCCGTTCGGTGTAATGGTTGCGAGGGCTCGGCTTCCACCCACTTAGTGAAATAATCTATCCCCACGATGATATGTCTCCGTGGCGGGCGGCAGAAACGGCCCCAAGAGGTCCATTCCCCATTGGCGAAGGGCGGCGCAATCCATGGGCGGCGGGACGCGAGGCTGCGGGCGCGGGCTGCAGCGGCAAGTGTCGCACCGCCGCGAAAGCCTTGGCGTCTCGGTGCGGCGTAGGCGATGTAATAGCCACAGCGCGATATTTTGAAGGCCAAAGTTCGGCCGCCCATGTGCTCCCCACAAGTCCCGCCGTGGACCTCGGCGAGAATCACTCCGCCTCATCGGATCTAAGCATCGAGTAGGGGTGGAGAACGACCTTTGTAGAGCCGATCGCCAATCTCGCAAAGACCACGCTGGTTCGGGCGAGCCGCCTTTTGACCTCATCCGCAGTAGGATCCCATGGCATTTATACTTCAAAGACTTCAATCCACGGTGGGGTGGTCGGACTCCGGGTCCCCTATCTCCATGATGGCCATCCGACCGATGTGTCGCCTCTTCGACCTCGGATGTTCCTCCGGATCGGCTCCCGAGGCCAATTTCGCGAGCTGGTCCGCCTGCTCGGGACTCGGGCACCGACAGTGAGGCGAGGAAAGTTAGAGGTTTGGGCTCTTACCTCGGTATTTGGACATGGTCGGATCCCGCGCCGATACTCCCGCCAACTTGTTCGGCGACGAAGTTGGGAATCCGTGAGGACATGGATCGCCCCTGCTTGCATCTCGCTGCCAAACGGAGGCTCGCCGGCGCTCGTATTCCGCCTCATTGTTTGTGGCCTCGGCCGGCGGAGGGAACGCCAAGGCGTGTCCGCCGTGGTCCTCTAGAATGAGTCCGCGCCGCCTCGAGCCGAAGACCCATCCACGCAGGTGGTCCAGCCTCGGTGGATTTGCTCAACGCCTCGCTCCGTGCGCCAACTCCGAGATGAAATCGCCAAGGCCCGGGCCTTGATGGCTGTTCTCGCTTGTAGCAGAGAGGTCGAACTCGATAGCTCCACCGACCACTTTAGGAGACGCCACGCCAAACTTAGAAAGAACTTGACGCAGGGGTTGGTCGGTCATTACCTCAATCGTATGGGCTTGGAAGTAGGGGCGAGCTTCCGAGCCGCTTAGAACGAAGTGCCAATGCCAGCCTTTCAATGGGAGGATAGCGCCGCTCCGCCCACGCAAAGACGTGGTCGTGTAGTAAACCGGTGTTGCGATCGGGGCTTCTTTCACAAGCACCGAGCTCATCGCATGCCGAGATGCCGCTGTAGAGGATAAGTTTTTTCGCGCAGACACCGAGATAAGGCGGGGAGCTTGATAAGTGCCGCTTCAGCCTCGCGAATGCTTCCTCGCACTCTACCGTCCATTGGAAGTTCTTCGGGTCTGTGAGGACCCTGAAGAAAGGAAGGCACTTATCTTCCGACCGGGACAAGAACCGGGACAGAGCCGCTATCCTTCCGTTAAGGTACTGAAGCTCCTTTACTGTTCTCGGCGATCTCATATCGGTGAGAGCTCGGATCTTCTCGGGGTTGGCATCAATTCCTCTCTCGTGTATGATGAACCCGAGGAACTTCCCTGATGTTACGCCGAAGACGCACTTGGCCGGATTAAGGCGCATCCCATATCTTCTCGCCAGAGAGAAGGTCTCCGCAAGTCGCCGAGGTGTGCAGCCCTGTGCGACTTTTCACGATCATATCGTCAACGATACCTCCATGTTTCGCCTATTTGTCGGGCGAACACCTTGTTCACCATCCTTTGGTAGGTGGCGCCGTTTTTAACCCGAACGGCATAACCTTGTAGAAGTAGGCTCGGGTGTGGAAGGCCGTATGTTGCCGATCCTGGGGCCATCCGGATCCGGTTGTAACCGGAATAGGCGCCCATGAAGGAGAAGCGGGCGCATCTCGCGGTTGAGTCGACCACCGGTCGATCCTAGGTAAGGGGAAGCAATCCTTCGCAAGCACGATTCAGATCGGTGTAGTCGACACATCCTCCGCTTCCATTAGGCTTCTTGACGAGGACTACATTGGACAGCCATCGAGGGTACCGGACTTCTCGATGAAGTCCGACGCCAAGAGCCTATCGACCTCCTTTGCACCGCTTGTTGGCGCCGAGGGATCGAGTCCGGGTCTCGCCTCACCGAGCGCGGTCGGGGAGATATGCAGATGGTGTTGGGAGACTTCGAGTCGATTCCCGGAGGTCGGCACCGCCCAGTGCGAAGACGCCGGCGCTTTCCTCGAGGAGGTCGAGCCGCGCCGCCTGATTATCTGTGTCCGCCGATCCCGACCGTCCGATCGGGACGGCCATCTTGTAGCGGAATATTAACCGCCGGGTTTGTCGGCTCGGATGCTCGGCGGCGCCGCGCCCGCGTGGGTCTTCGAGGGGCGGTTCCGCCTTTTCCTCTTACCCAAGGAGGTCGCCAAGTAACACCGCCTAGACTTCGAGGATCTCCTCAACCTCCCGACCCGGCTCGGGAACTTCAACGTCCGATGGTATGTGGATATGATGGCCCTTAGCTGCTGAGGGTGGGTCGGCCTGCAATGGCGTTGTACGCAGTGGGGAGGTCGACCACCGTAAAGGTCACCAAAGAAAGTTTTGCCTTCGCGAATCCCCGAGAGTCAACGGTAGGGTCACCGCGCCCGTGGCGAAATCGAGTCGCCAGAAGCCGGTGAGCGCCGAGTGCAAGGGCTTCAGGGCTTCCTTCGCAACCCCAACTTCGTAAAGGCCTCAAGTAGAGGATGTCGGCCGAGCCGCCGTTGTCGACCATAATCCTTCGGACTCGCGGCGTTGGCTATTCGGCCGACACCACCGCATCATCATGCTCGCCATTCTCCATATCCCCGAGGGGAATGTGATCTGGCTCGGAGGAGGGTGGTATTCTGCAGTAACGGCTCGGGCGTAAGCCCTTCGACCCGGCGCCGTGTCCTCCAAGAATGGTCCCCGTGATCACGCCGATGTGTTGCTCGACCGGCCTTCGGGCGCAGGATGGTGCCCGCGGATGCTGGAGGTATTGATCTAGGTGACCTCTTCGATCGCCTTCTTCAATTTGCCGCCTACCGTGGCATTGCTCCGTCATGTCTGTTTTGCCGATGGAAGCGGCAATACCGGGTGTTATCAGCCAGCTCTCGTCGGCTCTTCATCTGGCGGGGCGGCCTGAGCATTCCCCGCTCCTTTATCTGGAGGAATATTTGCGTCCGAGACGCCTTCAAGGGGGGAGGTGGCGGCTCGGCCGCGTATGGGTCGGGGCGGCCCATGCGGCGCCCTTGGTGCGGGGACTCCCGCCTGGTTGTCGGTCCCGATCGGGATGGAGTAGGATGCCCCCTCGGTCGTTCTTCCTTCCTTCCCGACATCCAGGACTCGGCCGCCACGTATTGACTTGCCCGCTGAAACATCTCCGCGATGGACGCGGGGGGTCGCTCCACCAGGGACCAAAGAAAACTCGACGGTGAGCCCCATCATAAACGCCGCATTAACACGTGGGTGAGCGTCCGATAACTCCCGTGCACTCCGCGGTGAACCTTCGAACGGCGGAGAGGGGTTCGTCCTCCTTTGCTTCAAACCCGTGAGGAGTGCGAGGAAGGCTTTGGTCGCGAACGCCAAAAAGCGAGCTCAAGTCCTTGGCGAGCTGTTCAAAGGATGTTACCGACCCGCTTTTTAAGGTGTATCCACGCGGGCGGATCCTTTCAACATGGTGGGAACGCCCGCACATCAAGGCGCCCGAGGTT
The DNA here is from genome assembly GCA_023547065.1 of Musa troglodytarum. NCBI lineage: Eukaryota > Viridiplantae > Streptophyta > Magnoliopsida > Zingiberales > Musaceae > Musa > Musa troglodytarum. The sequence goes on along the minus strand of CP097507.1, from coordinate 51,129,843 downwards.
CCATATAGGGCCATTTGGGCCCGGAAGCGCGACGTGATCCATTGGTCACCGACTCCATCATAAAGATCGATGGAGGGGAGACGGAAGTTCAAGGGCACCGGGTATTCCCTGCATGCCTGGCGAACGGGACTCCCAGGGGACACTTCCTCTCGCTCTTCTTTGGACTTACGACGCCCTTTGCACTCATCCAGACTGCGATGGACCGGATTTGAGCCCAAATAAGTCCGCTGAGTTCAAGATACCGCTCGAGTTCAGTGACGCCCAGTTTTCAAGAGCCCGGTTCCGCCCCTGAACCCGGCGGAGGCTGGGAAGATGGTACCGCGGGATCGCCTCATGATGCCGGGAAGAGGTTCCGGCCTTTGAGGGTCGGCTCGCGCTCGAGTAGGCGAGGAGGACACCGACAAGATACGTGGTCCGACTGTTAGGAAAGGTCCTGAAAAGCCTCCGCCGTAACGGCGGGAGGGAGCGGGGGAACCCGACTTGGTGGGTGGAGTCCAGCGTCGCTAAATATACTCCAGTAGCGATCTGCAGTTGCGGCAGGATCGTCCCTCCAGGGTTCGGAGGTCTGCGGGACCTCCGCCGAGGTGCCAGCCGGAAACGACCTTTCGTCCATGTGTCGTTAAGGGCGGAGCAGGTAGTCCCTCGGCTGCAGAGGCCCTCCTTCTAGCGCCAATCGTTAGGGGAAACAACTTTTACCGTGACTCGGGCGCACGGCTGAATCCGGAAACCGGGTCCGCCTGCACGTTCGGGCCCGTCGATGGCTCCCGCCACGCTGTCGACTCTCCGAAAGGCGGCCGCGTGCTCGGCCGCCGGGACGACTCGCAGCGGTGGTCGGATGCTCGCCACCCCTCCGACGCCTAAGCCGATCGCCCGCTACCGGAGTTCCCCAGAGAGAATTGTGGGGGGTTCGAGTCTACTCACCTCTCGGAGTATTCGTGGAAAAGATCCTCCACCCAGAGAGTCTCCCTTCTTGCTGTCTTACCTATTCGGCTTAAATAGGTCGGACGGGGGGCATGCTACCGCTCGCAGTGGGCGACGGCTCGACTCTCGCAGCGTGCCGTGGTCAACTTGGCGGTAGTTGGGGCGATGTTGAGGAGAAGCGGCGCGGGCGATCAAATCGTGGGCGTAATGGAGCGCAGGAGGGGCGATGACGTCATCCGGGTGTACGACCGAAGACCAGGTGTCTCGTCATACTTAATACCCCTAACAAGGCACTTTATTGCTGTCAACTTGGAGAAGAGATTAGAAATAAGGAATTGAAGCTCGACTCTGAAGGTATCAGATTTTAAATTGTGGTGATATTTATAATCTTAATATAAAATCTCCTCCCAGTTAGTTTTAACTTAGAAATATGCCGATAAAATGAAAGGTTCTTTGCCACTGTGTTTTTCTATGATCAATTGATTTATTATTTATACTGACCAATTTGAGTTGCACTAACTGAAAACGGTGAGAATTGAAGTGTAGGCCAGCGCCAGCTTCTGTTTAGGCAGGGTAACCTTGAGAAAACGCAAGATACTGGTTCTGGATGAAGCAACTGCCTCAGTAGATACTACTACTGATATCATAATTCAAAAAACCCTAAGACAGCAGTTCTCGGAATCACCAGTTATAATGATAGCTCATCGGATAACTTCTGTAATTGACAGTGATACTGTCATATTACTTGATAATGGTTAGTGCCTTCAAAATGTTGTAAGACTCCTCTAATTTTTCTTACTCATCAGTTACCCTTTCTGACCTGAACTTTGAGTTAAGCAGGAGTGATTGTTGAAATTGACAGTCCAACAACATTGTTAGAGAACAAGTCATCCTTGTTTTCAAAGCTTGTCTCTGAATACCCTACAAGGTCTAATTTAGATTTATATTAGATTTTTTCACCAAGATGGGCAACTTATTAATACTGAATTCCATGAAGGTTGATATTGTATTCTGCTTTGTGCATACATGCTGTATCTGAAACTGGTGATTTCCATATTTGCTTTTCCGAAGTATCAGGTTATATACATACTATCTTAAAGGAATTTAATTACACTGATGCCCTTGTCATCATAGTCTGTCCATTAACTCTAGTTAAACATGGATTGCTTGCAACCCAGTTTATGCAGTCTTTGTACCACTTTGTTGATGTAACAATCCTATACATGAACTAAAGTTATTTTCGTATCAATTTACATTATCACACCTGATACTGTTAGAGTGCCTGCTAAGTGTAATGGCTTTCGTTCAAAGAAATTCGTTTCTCATGTTTGGGAGGAATGTAAATATAATTAATAAATATCAGAAGGAATGTATTTGAAAAGCTTTGTTGTATATGGTAGTGACTGTGCATGTTTTATGCAATTGTAGCAAATTCACTGATTAGTAATTTCTCTTGGTGCTGATAACTTGCAGATTCTATGATGCATCTTGACAATGAAACCAGCTTCCTCCCAAATGATAAGCAAATAGTTTAATTTTCCAGTGCATAATGTGCATAGGTCAGTGGCACATAATATTTACTGTGCAACCAACATATTCTCATCTGAACTATAATGAATCAATGCTTGCATATTTTTGTTAAAACATGATTTACAATCTATCTTAACCATCCTTAGACTTCTGTTTGATATCACTAAAGGAATCCTTCAATGTATGCAACTCAGTCGATGCCATATGTTACTCTGCTACAAGGTACTGAATATACCTAACAGGTCCAACTGATCATTGGTTTACACCTCTGATCGTTCTTCTGCAGGTAAAGAAAATGCTTCTGTGAGTTTTCTCTAAGCAGTAGTCAATCTTCTCTATATAGTTGTTTTGGCACACATATCTTGACATGGTTATGCATTTCTTGGCTGCCTTCTCAGGTTCCCAATTTCAAGTCCCAGATTAAAACGAGTAACTCTGTGATGTTGTTTGTGATCTTTCCTACATTGAACTACTGCTTCAATATACTTCTTGGAACAAGAACAATGCTCTAGTTAAGTTATAGGACGTTGCATCGATCTCTGTCTTATGTAATTTGTGTGTCTGTCTATATATATATATATATATATATATATATGAATGTGTAAGCTGTTATGTATTAAAGGAAAGTTTTCTTCTATTTAAGTGTCTTATAATTGAGGTAAAACACTAGTCGATGCATATTGAATTGCACAGTTCAAATTCTACTTGATCAATTTTCAAGACATGAATAACAACAACAACAACAACAACAATAATAATAAAAACAAGATGATATTTATTTTTAGATTTTCATACACATCCTTCCAAAGTTTGGAAATACCACATTTGAAATTATAAAACTTTGCAACTTTGCAATTAAGCATGTTAGACTTTTTGACTAGATATACTGTCTAATTTCTTTATGAAATACATAGTTCATTTGATCTTTGCTTCACCTCCAACCTTCGAAAATAATATAGTAGATTTAGATCTAACATTTCAAACCTATTTATTTCATTATATGAACTCATATATAATATCAACATAAAGATAAATCTTAAGAAGATCATATTTACCTTCTCTCTTTATATACAGATTAAGCTCAATATTGCTCCTCTTAAATATATTATGATGAAAATAGGAGTATATTGTTGAATCTCGGATTTTGATGATGAAGTCAATTGGTGAAATATTTGTGCTAATCCACTTTGTGAGATAAGTGTGCAGGAATAACTACGATGGGAAGAAAACATAAGGTAATTTACCGAAGTCAAGTCCGTCGGGGGTTCAAGAGTTCATCGGAAGTCCGAGAGATTTTCGGAAGTGTTGCCGGAACCATCCAAGATCGAATCAGGGACTTGCTGAAGTTTTCGGAAGTTCTTCTCAAAGATCGTCGAAGGTTCACGGAACTCACCGGGAAGATTCGGAAGCTAGCCGAAGACTCGTTGAGCTCGCCATACAATCCGGAGTATGCTGGGAGTCCACTGGAAGCAATCCGAGGGAGGCATCGGAAGCTTGCCGGAATCTCGCCGTAAAGCTCACCGGAAGTTGACTTGAAGAGTGTCGGATCAAATCACGTTGAGTTATGTTTTATGTTCATAGTTTGCACATGAGTAGAGCAAGGATTTAAGAAAAAATCCTGCCTAAATTCAGTAGGGGCCAACCGGGTCTCTACTGAGCCAAGTTGAGGCTCAAACAGGGGAAATGAGGCAGGCGGTTGAATCGCCACCGGGCGGTGGAATCGCCGGGCGGCAAGACACGCCACATTCACGCAGCGGTGGCACCGCTGGGCGGTAGCACCGCCTCAGACGCAGACAGTGGAACTGGCCGTCAAGTGTGGCACCGCCTCGCACGCTACCAACCAGATTGAGACAGGCAGTGGCACCGCCTCTGACCACCAGATCTTGGAACTCCAAATTGATTTGGAATTTAGAGCCCAATTTTGAATCCACTTTGGATCTATAAATACCCCTCCCTTTCCCAGCTGAAAGGGCACCCTTTTGAGCAAAAAATTCTAAGTCTTGAGCCTTTGAAGTGTGTTGAAAAGTCTTGTTTTTGCTAAGTGTTCACCTTCTTCCTTTTCTTGAGAGATCTTATACAAATGTGAACATCTTGTAAAGGGTTGTAAAAGGGGTGTTTGATCCTTCCCCTTCAAAGGAATTGCTAGTGGAAGAGTGGAGCCTCATCGTAAAGGCTTCAAGAGTGGATGTAGGTCATTTGACCGAACCACTATACATCATTGTGTCCATGAATATGTGAGTGTTTACATTCTTGAATCATTTCATTACTTTGCTGCAAGTTGTTTAGTTCATAGTTATTTCCTTTACGCAAGCAATTACTTTCAAGTTCTCTTTCGCAAAATCGAAATCTTCCTACGAACTTATGTTTTTGCAAAATCGGTTTCAAGAGTACGATTTTTAATCCGCTGCACTAATTCACCCCCCCTCTTAGTGCCTTTTAGATCCTTTCAATTGGTATCAGAGCGAGGTTTGCTCTCATATTGGTTTAAAACCCAAGAGAGATGGCCTACTCCGGTATGCAAGAGGGTCTCTCCATTACTCGTCCACCTATGTTTAATGGGTCGGATTATATGTATTGGAAGACTCGTATGAGGATTTTTCTTATTTCCATGGACTTCGAACTTTGGAACATTGTTGAAAATGGCTTTGCAAAATCTTCTCTTCCGATGAGTGAATGGAATGAGTCGGAGAAGAAGATTTTTGCTCTCAATGCAAAGGCTATGAATGCCTTATTTTGTGTACTTGATAAGAATGAGTTTAATCGGGTTTCTATTTGTGAATCGGCATTTGATATTTGGCGCACTCTTGAAATCACTCATGAAGGCACTAGCCGAGTGAAAGAGTCCAAAATCAACATTCTTATGCATTCTTATGAACTTTTTCGGATGAAACCAAATGAGTCCATTGGAGACATGTACACCCGCTTTACGGATGTCATCAATAGACTTAAAGCTCTTGGTAAAGGTTTTTCGAATTTTGAGTTGGTAACTAAAATTTTAAGATCCCTTCCAAAGAGTTGGGATCCAAAGGTCACGGCCATTCAAGAGGCCAAGGATCTTAAAGTATTTCCGCTTGAAGAACTTATTGGATCTCTAATGACCTACGAAATGATGTGCCATGCTCATGAAGAGCTTGAGAACCCCCTTCCAAAGAATAGGAAGGATATGACACTTAGAACACAAGAAGACCACTTGAAAGGAACATCAAGTGATGAGGACAGTGACAAAGACATTGCACTTCTAACTCGAATGTTTAAGAAATTTATAAGAAAGAACAAATTTAAAAATGACACAAAAAGCAAAGTTGAGCCCAAAAAGGACCAAGTCCTTTGCTACGAATGCAAGAAGCCGGGACACTTCAAGAATGAATGCCCTCAAGCCAAGAAGAAGCAATTCAAGAAGAAAAAAGCCTTGAAGGCCACGTGGGATGATTCAAGTGACTCCGAGGTTGAAGAAGCTAGCAACAAAGAGGAGGCAAACTTCGCACTAATGGCATTTGGAGAAGAGACAAACTCACAAGCTAGGAGCAAGAAATGGTATCTTGATAGTGGATGCTCAAGGCACATGACCGGAGATCCATCTCATTTCTCTATGCTCTCTAGCAAAGAAGAAGGATATGTCACCTTCGGAGACAACAACAAGGGTAAAATCATTGGCAAAGGAACCATAGGTAACAAATCAAAATTTTCAATTGATGATGTGTTACTAGTTGATGGTTTAAAACATAATCTTTTAAGTATTAGTCAACTATGTGATAAAGGCTATGTTGTTAGATTTGAATCTAATGTTTGCATTATTGAAAAACCCAACAACATATCCATGATTGCTTTAAAACAAAACAATGTCTATACCATAAATATTGATAAATTAAGTAATGAAATGTGCTTTTCGGTTTTGAATGATGATGCATGGCTTTGTTATAGGAGATTAGGCCATGCAAGTATGAAACTAATCTCTAAGATTTCATCTAGAGATTTAGTAAGAGGTATCCCAAACATAAAATTTGTTAAGGATAAGGTATGTGATGCATATCAACTAGGTAAACAAATAAAGACTAGTTTCAAATCAAAAAATCAAATTAGCACCACTAGACCATTGCAATTGATCCACTTGGACTTATTTGGACCAATTGACATAACAAGCCTAGGAGGTAGCAAATATGCCTTTGTAATTGTGGATGACTATAGTAGATACACTTGGACCTATTTCTTGGCTCATAAAAGTGATTGTTTCAAATGTTTCTCTAAATTTTATAAACTCACTCAAAATGAAAAAGGCTTTATGATTTCATCAATTCGTAGTGATCATGGAGGTGAATTTCAAAATCATGACTTCCAAAATTTTTGTGAAATAAATGGATACAATCACAACTTCTCTACTCCAAGAAATCCACAACAAAATGGAGTAGTAGAAAGGAAAAATAGAAGTTTGCAAGAAATGACTAGAACCATGTTAAATGAATATAATTTACCAAAATATTTTAAATGAAGCCGTGAATACGGCTTGCTATGTTATGAATAGAGTTCTAGTGAGACCATCCCTATCTAAAACTCCATATGAATTATGGAATGATAAAAAACCCAATGTTTCTTATTTTAAAGTTTTTGGTTGTAAATGCTTTATTTTAAATGAAAAGGATGCCTTAGGAAAATTCGATGCAAAATCCAATAAAGGCATATTTCTTGGTTATTCTTCGGTTTCTAAGGCTTTTCGTGTTTTCAACAAAAGAACCTTACTTATAGAAGAATCGATTCATGTCGTTTTCAATGAAATTTCCGAATTTAAGAAGAAAGATTTTGATAATGATTTTGGTCTTGATAATTTGAATTTGAATGAACCCTCTCCTCAAAATGACAACTTGGATGCATCTTCTTCCCAAACTTCCTTACCCAAGGAATGGAAGTATGTAGATGCTCATCCCAAGGAGTTAATTATAGGAGATACATCGAAAGGGGTTCAAACTCGCTTTTCTTTCAAAAATTTTTGTGCCCATGCTGCTTTTCTTTCTCAAGTTGAACCAAAATGCATTATTGATGCCATGAAAGATGATTCTTGGGTTATCGCAATGCAAGAAGAATTGAATCAATTTGAGAGGAATGAGGTATGGAAGCTTGTTCCTAGACCTAATGACCACTTAGTTATTGGTACTAAGTGGGTCTTTAGAAACAAGCAAGATGAATACTATCGTGGTTCAAACAAGGCTAGACTAGTGGCCAAAGGTTTCAACCAAGAAGAAGGTATCGATTATGAGGAGACCTTCACCCCGGTGGCAATATTGGAAGCCATTAGGATGCTCCTTGCCTATGCTAGTAGTAAAGATTTCAAATTATTTCAAATGGATGTCAAAAGTGCATTCTTAAATGGTTTTATTTCCGAAGAAGTGTATGTCGAACAACCACCCGGATTTGAAAACTTTATATTTCCTAATCACGTGTTTAAGTTAACTAAGGCTCTATATGGTCTAAAACAAGCCCCTAAGGCTTGGTATGAGAGGCTTAGTTCTTTTTTAATTTCAAATGATTTCACTAAAGGCAAGGTTGATACTACATTGTTTATTAAACATTTTGAAAATAATTTTCTTATTGTTCAAATTTATATTGATGATATTATTTTTGGGTCTTGTAATGAATCACTATGTGAATTATTTGCTAAAGATATGAGTGATGAATTTGAGATGAGCCTAATGGGAGAACTAAATTTCTTTTTAGGACTATAAATCAAGCAACTAAGTGATGGTATATTTCTAAATCAATCAAAATACACATTGGAATTATTAAAACGATTTAACATGGATGGATCAAAAGATGTTAGCACTCCTATGAGCACCTCCGTTAAATTAGATATGGATGAAAATGGAGAAAGTTTTGATCAAAAACTTATAGGGCATGATAGGTAGCCCGGTTTATCTCACTACAACGGACCGACATCATGTTCGTGTAGGGCTATGTGCAAGATTCCAAGCTAATCCTAAGCTATCTCACTTGAAAGTCACAAGAGGATTCTTAGATATCTTAAAGGTATCTCTAATCTTGGATTATGGTATCCAAAATCTGATAATTTTGATTTGAAAGCTTATACAGATGTGGATTTTGGTGGATGTAAAATAGATAGAAAAAGCACTTCCGGAACATGCCAATTTCTAGGACATGCACTTGTTTCTTGGACTTCCAAGAAACAAAATTCGGTTGCACTATCTACGGTAGAAGCTGAATATATAGCTGCAAGTGCATGCTGTGCACAGGTTATTTGGATGAAAAATACACTAGAAGACTATGACATCTACTTAAAAAACATCCCTATAAAATGTGATAACACGAGTGCTATTTGTCTAACTAAAAATCTAATTCAACACTCTCGAACTAAGCACATTGACATTAGGCATCATTTTATACGTGATCATGTAAGTAGTAGAGATGTCACCCTTGAATTTGTTGATACAAATCATTAATTAGCGGACATTTTTACGAAACCTTTGAATGAGGAACAATTTGATTTTATTAGAAGGGAATTAGGCATGTTAAACTGTCCAAATAAGTAAGTCCTATTTGATGACATCTTTCCTTGAAATTATAGTTTTCATCGATTCATGATTTCCATCGATTCCACACATTCTGATTTTTTTTTTCTGGTCTTATATTCATCAAATTCTTTTTGACTTCATCCCTTCTCCAAGACCATTTTAAAAAAAAAACAGAATGGTGAACTGCGGATTTTGTGCTACTGGTGGTAGCACCGCCAGCTACGACGGTGGCACTGCCTGGGTAGTCAGCCCCAGGCGGTGGAACCGCTTGCTGGGGCGGTAGTACCGCCCGAACACCCCTTTCATAAGGGGTGAGTTAGGGCCGGCGGTAGAACCGCCCGAACTCTCTGCCCCTTTCGGTAGAACCGCCCCAACACCTTCCTCACCTCTCTAAACTCCTCTAAACTCTCCCAAGCCTCATTTTGGTATCAATTCTTCCCTCTAGAAGCCTAAGAAGGAGAGCTTACTTTGATTCAAGCTTCCTACATCTCAAGGGAATAATCTAAGGTAAAAACAGAATTATTTCTCTTATTGTCTAGTTTCATTCCTTTCTTCAATTGGTTAATTGTTCAACTTTTTCAATTGATTAATTGTTTAATCCTTTAAATAGAAATGGCTCCTAAAAGAACATCAAGAGACAAAGGAAAAAGGATGGAGGTAGATTCATTTGACCACTCCTTGTTTAAATCACAAGAAGCTTCCCTTAGATTTTCTGAATTTGGTTCTAGACCCATTCATAAAGGAAAATATGTTGATTTAAATCAATTAGGGAACCTAGAACCTATCATGTGGTTTGCAGACTTAGAGGCCTTACCCATCTTGCAAATTACTGAACCTGTTTATCCACGCTTAGTTAAATTATTCTATGCTAATCTAACTGTGAATGATGATGGATTGTCAACTTATCTTCTAGGTAATGAGATTCAAATATGTGATAATACTATATGCTCATTGATTGGAATTGTTGAAAAAGAGCTAGGGTGCTATTTTAGAGGAAAATGGGATATGGACACAGTTGGTGCCACCCACTCAAGCTTTAGAAACTGTGTGTTTGCAAACCCAAATTTAGGTATCATTCCCAAGAGTTGTGAACATTTACTACCTTTTAACTCTAAAATTTTGCATCACATTCTAGTAAGCATTGTCATTCCTAAACAGTTTCATCATGATGAGATCGGGCCACTGAGTTAGGTACCTTATACTGGATCATGACCCGACAATATTTTTGTTTTGGTTACCTAATCCGGCAGCACATGATAGAGGTCCTTTCTAAAGGATCAATGTTACCATATGGAGGTTTAATAACTAGACTACTGCATGCCCATAATATTTGCATTCCACCAGATGAAGAAGTAATACAAGTGGACAGATTTAATATCATTGATGTTAAACTACTTAGGCGACTTAGGTGTACATTCGAACATCGAATAGGGGTTAGACAACATAGGAGATGTGATATACTTACCCCACCCGTAGACCATCCTGAAACACCAGTCCTTAGGGGAAATGAATCTACTCCTCCTGATCCTTTTGTTGCAGCTACATCAGTGACATTTTCTGCTCCATCTTCTAACGATCCGATCATGAGAGAGTTAAATGAAGTAAAACTATAGCAAATTGAAATTTTGAAGGAAATGCGGAAGATGAACCTAAAGATCGATCACATGTATAGGCATCTTGGCATTCCTCCTGAGGAGTAGCTTGCTGTATTTCTTTTTGAACGATGTAAACTTATGCTGTATGTTGACATATATGTTGTATTATCTTCATTACATCTTGACATATATGTTGTATTATCTTCATTACATCTTCTTGGCCACTGTGAAATGATTTTCGGCTTTCTGATTGATTTCCTTTTCCACATTTGTGATATTTTTCGGCCATCCTTTATTGTTAAATATGAATCCCTCGTTTCCTTTTTGTTGATGACAAAGGGGGAGAAATAATATGTGTATTGCCATATGTTGACAGTTATATGCATGCTTGTTAAAATGCCTATTTAGGTTCTTGATATCATGTTTTTAATTATGTATACTTCATTGATATCTTTGATACCTATTTGATATCTTCCATGCTTTACAAGCTATTGCAAGTTCAAATGCTTATTTAGGTTCTTGATATCATGTTTTTAATTATGTATACTTCATTGATATCTTTGATACCTATTTGACATCTTATTGTCCAACATCAACTTTGTCATCATGAAGTTAAATTTATTGTGTTGAATTCAAAAATTGAATTCAAGTAATTTTTCTTTATGGCATTTAGATAGGGGGAGTTAAGAGTAACTCCATCACCAATTGATTGTCATCATCAAAAAGGGGGAGATTGTTGAATCTCGGATTTTGATGATGAAGTCAATTGGTGAAATATTTGTGCTAATCCACTTTGTCGAGATAAGTGTGCAGGAATAACTACGATGGGAAGAAAACATAAAGTGATTTACCGAGGTCAAGTCCGTCGGGGGTTCAAGAGTTCATCTTTAGTCCGAGAGATTTTCGGAAGTGTTGTTTAACCATCAAAGATCGAATCGTGACTTGCCGGGTTTTCTAAGTTCTTCTCAAAGATCGTCGAAGGTTCACGGAACTCACCGGGAAGATTCGGAAGCTAGCCGAAGACTCGTTGAGCTCGCCATACAATCCGGAGTATGCTGGGAGTCCACTGGAAGCAATCCGAGGGAAGCATCAGAAGCTTGCCGGAATCTCATCGTAAAGCTCGCTGGAAGTTGACTTGAAGAGTGTCGGATCAAATCACGTTGAGTTATGTTTTATGTTCATAGTTTGCACATGAGTAGAGCAAGGATTTAAGAAAAAATCCTGTCTAAATTCAGTAGGGGCCAACCGGGTCTCTACTGAGCCAAGTTGAGGCTCAAACAGGGCTCATTCGACCTTGGCCGAATGAGGCAGGCGGTTGAACCGCCCGGCTGAAGCGGTGGAACGCTGGTGGGCGCGGCAACACCGCCTCTGTTCACGAGCAGTGGTGGCACCACCTATTTGGCGGCGTAGCACCGCCTGTACGCATAGCGGCGGTGGAACCGCGCTGGGTGCGCCCATCCTGACAAGCGGTAGCACCGCGCTGCTGAGGCGATGGCACCGCCCGTCGATCAACAGATTGAGCGAGCGGTGGCACCGCCTCTGACCACTAGATCTTGGAACTCCAAATTGATTTGGAATTTGGAGCCCAATTTTGAATCCACTTTGGATCTATAAATACTCCTCCCTTTCCCAGCTGAAAGGGCACCCTTTTGAGTAAAAAATTCTAAGTCTTGAGCCTTTGAAGTGTGTTGAAAAGTCTTGTTTTTGCTAAGTGTTCACCTTCTTCCTTTTCTTGAGAGATCTTGTACAAGTGTGAACATCTTGTAAAGGGTTGTAAAAGGGGTGTTTGATCCTTCCCCTTCAAAGGAATTGCTAGTGGAAGAGTGGAGCCTCATCGTAAAGGCTTCAAGAGTGGATGTAGGTCATTTGACCGAACCACTATACATCATTGTGTCCATGAATATGTGAGTGTTTACATTCTTGAATCATTTCATTACTTTGCTGCAAGTTGTTTAGTTCATAGTTATTTCCTTTATGCAAGCAATTACTTTCAAGTTCTCTTTCGCCAAATCGAAATCTTCCTACGAACTTGTGTTTTTGCAAAATCGATTTCAAGAGTACGATTTTTAATCCGCTGCACTAATTCACCCCCCTCCCCCTCTTAGTGCCTTTTAGATCCTTTCATATATTTTATTATACTATACTCCTTTTCTTCATGTTCTTTAATTACAAATCCTTTGAGTTGAATAAAAAAATTCTTTATTTATAAATCTTTATTTAAAAATATAGATTTTATATCAAATTGATAAATATGCAAATTTGAGTGAGCAACTAAAGTCAAGAAAGTTCTCAAAATTTCAAACAAAGTAATAGAAGAAAAAGTGTCATCAAAATTAATATCTTATTATTATGAATACTCTTTTGCTACAAGCTGAGTCTTGTGCTTTTAAATGCCTTCATCTATATTATACTTTATCTTGAACACTGATTTCAAGCTATTATACTTTATCTTGAACATTGATGTCAATTTAATAACTTTCTTTTCTTTTGCTCCTAAGTTTTATTCTTCTTAATTGATTTAATTTTCTTCTTCATTATATTTCGTCATTCTTTTTTTTCAACTATTTCCTCAAATTTAATAGGATCTGAAATGAATAAAAGAAATATTGGTGATTTGAAATTTTTTTAGAGGGGTTTCATCATAAGATTTATTTAGTGAATCTAAACTAATTTTGGTTGAGGCTAACGATAAACTTATTAGAGTTGGATTTATCACTTTATTTTTTTTTATATCTAATTTTATTAAAATTTGAATTTATTTTTTACTTTCATTGTTTTTCCAATTCCAACTTACCCTTTTATCAAATACAATATTTCTATTAAGAACTACTCTACCACTACTAACTGAATTATACAATCGATATACTTTAGGTTATAAGAAATAACTAATTAATATGTAATTTTTAGATTTTTCATCAAGTTTATGATATTTTTATGAATTCACTAAAGTATAAGCAATATAACTACAAATTCTTTAATGACTTACCTTCATACCATATTAAATTTTTAAAGAGTTTGATTCATAATAGCCTTTGTTAGTGAAATATTTAATAAATAAATTATTATTATAACTACTTCTATCTAAAACTAATTTAGAAGATGCTTTCCCTCAAGCAAACTTCTTACCATTTCAAGAATAGTTCCATTACTATGTTTAGTTACACCATTTTACCTCGATATATGTGATATTGTCAATTCCCAATAAATATTATTTTTTTATTAAAAATTAAATTTATTAAATAAAAATTTATCACCTTTGTATGAAGTGTCTTTATATATATATATATACCATTTTGCCCTTTCACAAGTTCCTTAAATTTTTAAAAAATATCAAATATTTCATATCTCAATTTAAAAAAATATACATAACTCATGTGACTATAATTAGATAATAGAAAATATTAATTTTTACTAAATAATTTTATATGCATAGGTCCATATAAATCAATATTAATTAATATAAGATAATTAGATGCACTTTCAATAGAAAATAATTTCTTCCTTTGTTTGTTAATGTTGAACAATCCAAAATCATTTCTTTTTAACTTAACAATTTTAAACTCTTAATATATATTAAGATGTTCATATCTTAAATATCACAAATTAGGCTCAAGTTACAGTAAGAGTATACATTTCAACATTTGAAATATAAAATGATAATATCTTGTTTTTGTTGAATCTCAGATTTTGATGATGAAATTAATTGATAGGTTATTTAATCTAATCCATATTATTGAGAAAAGTGTGCAGAATTAACTATGATAGTGATGAAGATGTAAAGCAAAACGACGTGCTGGAGTCAAGTGCGATCAAATCCTTTGAAGTTCGAGAGTCCACTAGAAGTCCAAAGATTCGTCGGAAGTGCTATCAGAACTGGCCGAGAATGAATTGGGGTTTGCCGATAGGTTGTCGGAAGGTTCATCAGAAGTTCGCGAAGTCCACCGAGAAAGATCAGAGCTTGCCAAAGAAGACTCGTCAGAACTCGTCAAGATTATCGTAAAGCCCGGAAGCATGCTGAGAGTCTATCAGAAGTTGTCCGAGGGTTAATCAGAAGTTTGTTGGAAGCTCACCAGAAGAAGACTTGATATGTCAGATTAGGTTTTTGCCTTGTGTATGTCTTTAATGTCATAGTTAGCATACAATTAGGGTTAGGATTAGGTGTTAATCTTTCAAACCCAAGTAGGAGCCAATTGAGCCCATAGATTAATTGGATTAGGTCGGATTCAAGGTCCATCTAAAAGTGCTGGACCTTATCTAACGATGGTACCGCTAGACTGAGGTGATGAAACCGCCTTAGGAATAGATTCCCAAGTGCACTAGGCGATGGTACTGCCCAGGTCAACGATGGTACCATCGGTAGTTATTACCTATCAGGCGATGGTACCGCTGGACAAGTGGTGGTACTGCTTATCCACAGAGCCCGAGACTTTGTCAAGCGGTGGTACCGTCTAGTACACTAACAGAACCAAGGTCAACTGTCGATAGTACTGCCAGCTCTCGGAAATCCAGGATGGGACCTCTTTTGGCTCCAATTCTAGAGCCAATTGAGCCTATAAATATCCCATACTTCTCAACTGGCTAAGTACATTGAGAATTGATAAAAACTAAGCCAAAACTCTAATAAAACAGTCTTGAAAAGCTTGAGTGTTAATGTCCTGAAGTCTCACTTATAAAAGTTATGTAAAAGAGTGTGAACAACTTGTAAAAGTCTATAAGAGAGGTGTTTGATCCTTCCCCTTCAAGAAGGATTGATAGTGGAAGTCGAGAACCTCATCGGAGAAGTTTTCGGAAGTAGACATAGGTCATTTGACCGAACCACTATAAATCGCTATATACTTCTCTTGGTGTGTAAGTTTTAAATTACTGTATTTCAATTTTTAGTTGGTTGTAATCTTTCAATCTTTTTCTCTCAACTCTCTTTTGTATTCACTTGAATAATCCACTTTACCAAAATTGCTTCGTTGGACAAAACCTTTCAACGCACAATGTTTTCCTGGAATCAATTTAAATTATCGGTTTTTATCCGCTGCACTAATCTCAGATTTTGATGATGAAACAAATTGATTGTGTTTTATAATCTAACTATGTGTTGAGTTACGCAGGTCTACTATCGATCAGGATTATATAGTTGACGCTGGAGGAATTGACGTTGTGCCGGAAGTGATCACATCAGGATATTGGATGTTGAGTTAGAGGTTCGATCGACAATCGGCAGAAGGCTTTGGATGTCAGGCATCAGGCCAAGAAGAGTGGAGTTACGCCATGGATATCGGGGTTACGAAGGTCAACCGTCGATTGGGCAACAAGCCACAAGAGAGGACGATGTGTCGAAAATCGAACGAAGCGCCGACCAATGATGTGCCGGGCAACTGAATGTCAATTCACGTTGTAATAATTGTCTAGATCGAAGTAGAGTGTTTGTTTGTGTGTGTGCAGGATTAACTATGATGACGATAAAGACATAAAGTGAAACAAAGTGCCGGAAGTCAAGTGGGATGGATCGTTGGGAGTTCGAGAGTTCGACGGGAGTTTGAAGATTCATTGGGAGGGTTGCTGGAACCGGTCGAGAATGAGTAGGGAGCTTGCTGAAGGGTTTTCGGAAGTTCACCGGAAGGTTTGTCGGAAGTTCGCCGGAAGGTTTGTTGGAAGTTCGCGGAGCTTATCAAGAAAGATCGGAGCTTGCCAATGAAGCTCGTTGGAACTCGCCAAGATCATTGTGAAGTCTGGGAGCTTGTCAGGAGTCCGCAGAATGGTTTTCGAGGGTTCATCGGAAGACCGCCGAAAGTTCGCCGAAAGCTCGCTGAAAGAAGTCTTGTCTTGTGGACTTTGTAATAGCTTAAAAAAATATCTTTAAAATTCGTAGTTAGCACATAATTTGGTTTAGGATTGTGTTAAACCTATAAACCAAATTTGGGCCAATTCAGACTTCATTTGGACCTGTTTCGGCTGAGTTTTCGGTCGAAACTACTGTGCTGAAAATGACCTGGGCGGTGGCACCACCCAGAGGCTGGTACCGCCTAGCCTGGGGCAGTAGTACCACCCAGCACCTTTGTGCAGTGGCGGTAGTACCGTTGCCTTGGGCGGTGGCACCGCCCAGTACTGCCAACATTAGGAAATTCAAAATGGTTTAAATTTTGGCTCCAAGTTTGGGCTCAAAATTTGAATCACTTTGAGGCTTATAAATACCCCACTCATTCAGAATTTAGAGGGGGTCTAGAACTGAAAAAAAAGGGGGAAAACTTTCTTGAAAGTGTGTCAAATCTTCTCTCTAAGTCTTAAGAGTATTCTAGTCCAAGAGAGGGGTAAGAGTACTTGTAAGGGTTATCTCCTAAGCCCGTCAAAAGGAGAGGTGCTGTGAGAGAGTTCATCCTCGCCCGTTGGAAGGAGGATAGCTAGTGGAAAGCCGGTGGCCTCAAGCAAGAGGAATCGAGAGTGGACGTAGGTCGGATGATCGAACCACTATAAAAATCTAGTTTGCATTTACGTTCTTGTTATTTACTTTGCTGCAAATCCTTTCCACTTAATTTGATGCTCTACTTCTCATCTCTGTAAACTTTTTTAAGTTAGAGCTTTTCTTATATGATTCCACCAATACGGCTTTCATAATACGAAACGAAGTTTTCACCGTACGAAGTTTTTGAAACTTGTTCAAATCGTCGAAAATTTATCGTTCCTTACCGCTGCACTAATTCACCCCCCCCTCTCTTAGTGCCGCTCGATCCCTAACAATTGGTATCAGAGCCACGTTATTTCTCATTCAGATTTACACCAGTAAGAAATTGCTCTTCATGGCTTTCAAGAGGGCTTTTCGGTTTTTCGTTCACCGTTCTTTAACAGTTAAGACTACACATATTGAAAAATTCGAATGAGAGTTTTCTTGATTTCTCTCGATTTAAATTTATGGAACATCATTGAAAATAGATTTCAACTTTCCTTTAAACTGACAAACGAATGGTCGGATTTGAAGAAAAGATCATTTTCTTTAAATGCAAAGGCTATGAATGTCTTATTTTACGCTTTGGACAAGAACAAGCTCAATCGGATTTCAATGTACGAAACGGCTTTTGAAATTTGGCGGACACTTGAAATCATGCACGAGGGAACTAGTAGAGTCATAGACTCGAAAGTAAATCTCTTATTGCATGATTTTGAGCTCTTCCAAATGACACCAAGCGAATCTATCAACGACATGTACACCCGCTTCACGGATGTCGTCAATAGCTTGAAAAGTCTTGGTAAAAGTTTTTCAAGCTTTGAACTCACTAACAAGATCTTAAGATTCCTTCCAAAATGATGGGATCCCAAAATAACGACGATACAAGAAACTAAAGATTTAAATGATTATTCTATTGAAGAACTCATTGGATCTTTAATGTCATATGAAATGAGTTTCTTGGAACATGTTGAACATGATGAACATTTGAACCACCTTCTAAAGAACAAGAAGGTTTTGGAACTCCGAACTATGAAATGCCACTTGAGTGATGACTCAAGTGATGAGGACAATGAAGAGGACATTGAACTTTTAATGAATCTTAATAAGTTCATTAAATAAAAATCTAAAATGAACAATGAACTTGAACGGAGGAAGAGACTAAAGATGAAGAAGAAGTGCAAAGAAGAATCAAATGACGAAACAGCGAATTGGGCTTTAACGGGCTTCGATTACAAGGTAAGTAACTTAACTCCCTTGAATTATTTTGAAATTACATGATGCTTTCCATGAATACTTAACTTAGGTAGTAGGAATTTTTTCATGCTTTTCTTGTGTTTTTGGAAATTAAAAAAATATTTTAAAAAATTATATCATGCTTTTCTTTCTAGTATTTTTGAAAAGTAAATTTTTGAATAGTGTATGTAACATTATAAATGATGATTGAATGATTTATAATAATGATTGTACATCAACTATATGTTATTCTTGAAAAATGTTTTGATGATAATTTTATAGTATCATGTTTATGATTTGAAAATCTCTATCTTGGATTAATGGCTTTTAAATGTTTTTATGATGAAATTTTTAGATGATGTATACCCATATGAAATAAATGAAACACATAAAAAGGAAAGTATATGATTATGATGAATTCATGATATTGCTTTTAGTTTTGAACATGATGCATGTTTTTGATATAAAAATTATTTGTCATGATAAACTGAATGTATGTTTATGACTTCCGTATCGGTTTTCGATTTCAATCTTGATGTATGTTTTTGACATAAAAACAAATATCATGATAATTGCATCTCATGTTTGTACACCTAACAAGATTAAATCCAATGAATATTTATCTTGATAAATTCCGTATTGCTTTTCATAATAACATAATGAAAATATGAAATCATGTGTATCTTATTGATTTATGTTACGAAATCTATTTTTCAGTTTTAAACTTAATACATATCATTTATACAAAAGAATTGGGCATGCTTACATCTAATCAGTGTACTTTACTCCTAACAAATTTTTAGAATGAAAGATTTTGATGATAATTTCAAATTTATATGATGCTTGGCTTTTGTGTGAAAATGTGAACATACTTATATGAGATCAACCACGTAAAATAAAACAGATAAAATTTGAAATGTGTTATCATGATGTTTTATTTTTGATGTGTTTGGTCTTGACGAGTTTATGACTAAACTTATATCTTGTTGATACATGTTTTCATAAAAAGATTTGAATATGCTCACATGAAAACAATTGCATGAAATGGAGATGCATTTTCTATCCTATTGAGATTAATGAATTCATTTTACCAATCTTGTGAATCTCATAAAAATAAATATGATAAATATATTTAAAAATAAATAAGTGTATCATGTATTTGATTTAAATAATTTCTCTTGAAACTTACTTTTCGGATCTATACAATGATACATGAATCTAGTAGAAAATGACAAGAGCATGCTTACATATAAACCATCTCCATTACTCTTAATAAAATTTTCATATGAAATATTTTTAATGCATTTGATATTAATGAGTTTAATGACAAACTTATATTTTGAATTTATACAATGATAGCTTTCGTATAAATATTTGAACATACTTTATGAAATCATCATTGATAATGATGAAATGAAAATATTAAAAGTTTGTTGTCATGCTTAATGATTTTATGATGAGAATTTAAAGGTGTTATATCTTGATGACAAACTCATGTTTTGGTCTTAAATTTGATACTCATCTTTTAAAACATGAGCACACTTGTTTGAAATAAAATGAAACACATTATCATAATAAATTGAATCTCATAATGTGTTATATTGTTGTCTTGACAATTTTTCTAATGAAGTTTGTCTTTCGGTTTTGAATATTTTGATTTGGCATATAAAGGCAAAAGACATACTTATATGATGAAACATAAAGAAATTATATTTACTATATTATTGAGATTAATGATTTAATGATATCTTATGAATCTCGTAAATTATGAAAGTGATTTTGATGATTTGTTTATGAGTTCGGAATTGATGATTTGAACTAGAATGAGTCTTATCTATATCATGATCTTGATAACTTGAGCTCTTCAAGATCTCTCACTCCATACTCTTTTATGATTCTCCCATGTTATTGAAAAAAAATGCAAATGAATCATAAATTATTTTCTCTTGACTTTTTGATACTCAACTTGAGAAAATGTGCTTTGATGATTGAAACATTAATGCAAACGTTTGATATATCACTTATCATGGTTTAAATATCGATGTAAGAGAAATTTTGCTCTTTTTGATATCTTTTATGAATTTGAATAAGACTTGTTAAAGATTCTTGATTCATCTCTTAAACGCTTGGAATCTTAATTTGACTTGTGTGAATCAAGATGCATGAAACAAATTGTTCTCTTTGCTATTTGTTATCCAATGAATCATGATTAATATTATTGCTATTTTACCTCCTATGATTCATGTTGTAAAATTTTATAAATCATGATGCAATAAAATTGCTTATGCAACAATCAAGTGCTCATGTGATTCTTTGCTAAAGAAAATACTTTAGTGAAATTATGATCTTGCAAATTATAACTTGAAGTTCTTTAAAAATCAAGATCGTTTGTATCTTGTCTTTTGATTTTTCGGAATTCAATACTTGAATTTTTATGAATTTGTGATCTTGATATCTTGATTCTTATGAAATGTGATCTTGATGAAAAATCTTATGCATGAATCAAGATGCTCTTTGTGCAATATCTTTTCAAATGAATCATGAGCCTTGATGTCATATATTTCATGATCCTAAAAGTGACATGATTTCTTTGCCTTGTGTGATAAATTGAATATTTGATAAATGAAATTTGCTTTATGATGAAGAATCATTGAATCATGATTTGATCCTTGATATTGATATACTTTTATACATCATGATTCTTGGTTATATATGTCAGGTTTGGAGCAGCACTAAGAGGGGGGGAGGTGAATTAATGTAGCAGATTAAAATGAATAAAGCTTGAAAACCGATTCCGGAGATTTGCTTAAGAACATGATTCAGCGAAAGAGACTTTAACTTGAAAATATTCAGGTAAATGAAATTGGAAGTAGGGAGAAGAAATCCGATCAGTTTGTAGCTTAAGAAATTTACGATGCAGAATTTTAAGTACTCACACAGCAAGTAAACGCAGCGATGTATAATGGTTCGGCTAAATGACCTACGTCCACTCTTGAAACCTCCTCCAATGAGGCTCCCAACTCCACTACCAAGTCTCTTGAAGGGGAAGGACCAAACACCCCTTTACAGCCTTTTACAAGAGGTTCCCTCTCTTTACAGGATTTTTACAAAGAGAAGAAAGGAGGAGAACACTTGAGCAAATGAAAGCAAAAATTTACTGTAGCTTAGACTCAATTCTAACACCGCAAAAGGTCCTCCAATCAGCTAGAAGTAAAGGGGTATTTATAGAGCTTTTTGGGATTCAAAAATCCCGCTCAAAGAGGTCTCGTCCGAAATTTCAGACTACAGGCGGTACTACCGCCTGGCACTGGCGGTACTACCGCCTGACACACCTTTGCATGTGTCAGTGTGTTGGCGGTACTACCGCTTGGCACTGGTGGTACTATCGCCTGACACAGGTGGTTGCAACCACCTGTCAGGCGGTAGCACCAGGCGGTACCATCGCCTGCCTGGGGTGGTGCTATCGCCTGGCCTATGGTCAACAGGCAGTGCTACCGCTTGGGTCCGGCGATGCTACCGTCGGCCCTTGCCAGAAACTGTATAGGCCTAACCTTCGGCCTAATACAGCCCAATAAAGGCCCAATTGGCCCCCTACCTGGGTTATTGGATTAATACCTAATCCTAACCCAAATTAACATGCTAACTACGAAATTAAAGACTTTTCTAAGCTATTACAAAATCCAATAAGTCAAGACTTCTTCCGGCGAGCTTCCGATGAACTTCCAGGGGTCTTCCGACGAACCCTTAGAAACTATTCTACGGACTCCCGACAAGCTCCTAGACTTCACGATGATCTTAGCGGGTTCCTACGAGCTTATTTGGCAAGCTCCGATCTTTCTTGGCAAGCTCCACAAACTTCTGACGAACCTTCCGGTGAACTTCCGAAAACCCTTCGACAAGCTCCCTACTCGTTCTCGACCAATTCTGGCAGCACTCCCAATGAATCTTCTGTTAGGGATCGAGCGGCACTAAGAGGGGGAGGGGGGGTGAATTAGTGCAGCGGATTAAAATTGTACTCTTGAAACCGATTTTGCAAAAACACAAGTTTGTAGGAAGATTTCGATTTGGCGAAAGAGAATTTGAAAGTAATTACTTACGTAAAGGAAATAACAACTTGCAGCAAAGTAATGAAATGATTCAAGAATGTAAACACTCACACATTCATGGACACAATGATGTATAGTGGTTCGGTCAAATGATCTACATCCACTCTTGAAGCCTTTGCGATGAGGCTCCGCTCTTCCACTAGCAATTCTTTTAAAGGGGAAGGATCAAACACCCCTTTTACAACCCTTTACAAAAGTTCACACTTGTACAAGATCTCTCAAGAAAAGAAGAAGGTGAACTCTTAGCAAACACAAAACTTTTCAAGACTCTTCACAAGCTCAAGACTTAGAATTTTTGCTCAAAAGGGTTCCCTTTCAGCTGAGAAAGGGGGGGTATTTATAGATCCAAAGTGGATTCAAAATTGGGCTCCAAATTTGAAATTAATTTGGAGTTCCAATGTTTCTGGTGGTCAGAGGCGGTGCCACCGCCTGTACGTCTGTTGACTGACGTACAGGGGCGGTGCCACCGCCTGGCTACAGTAGCCGGGGCGGTGCTACCGCCCCAGGCAGGCGGTTCCACCGCCTGCTACAGTAGCGGCTACAGTACCCTGGCTACAGTAGCATGCATGCACGTAGCTGGTTCGGTTTGGGCCAAAATTTTGGCCCAAACTCATCCTAATCAAGGCCCAATGGGCCCCCACTTTGGGTTATCTAATCCTAACCCAAAATACGTGCTAACTACGAATTTTAAAGACGTTTCCTAAGCTATTACAAAGTCCACAAGTCAAGTCTTCTTTCGTCGAGCTTCCGGCGAACTTCCGGCGGTCTTCCGACGATCCCTCGGAAACCATCCTGCGGACTCCCGGCAAGCTCTCGGACTCCACGATGATTTTGGCGAGTTCCCCCGAGCTTCTTTGGCAAGCTTCGATCTTTCTTGGCAAGCTCCGCGAACTTCCGACGAACCTCCCGGTGAGCTTTCGAAAACCCTTCGGCAAGCTCCCTACTCGTTCTCGGCCAGTTCTGGCAGCACTCCCAAAGAATCTTCAGACTTCCGTCAAACTCACGAACTCCCAATGATCCATCGCGCCCGACTTGACCCTTGATTTTGCTTTACGTCTTCATCCCTTCGTAGTTACTCCTACACAAACAAACACCAAACACTCTACGCCGATCTAGACAGTTATTACAACGCGAATTGACATTCAGTTTCCCGACACATCATTGGTCGGTGCTTCGTCTGATCCTTCGGCACATCGCCCTCTCTAGCGGCTTGTTGCCCAATCGATGGTTGACCTCCGTAACCTCGATATCCATGGCGCAACTCCGCACTTCTTGGCCCGATGCCCGACGTACGAAGCCTCCTGCCGATAGTCGACCGAACCTCTGGCTTGACATCCAATATACTGACGTGATCACCTCCGGCGCAACGTCAATTCCTCCAGCGTCAACTGTCTAATCCTGATCAAAAGTAGACCTGCGTAACTCAAAACGCAGTTAAACAATAAACCACAATCAATTAGTTTCATCATCAAAATCCGAGATTCAACAATCTCCCCCTTTTTGATGATGATAACTAATTGATGACTAACGGAGTTAACCTTAACTCCCCGGAGTTTAAACAAACTCCTCCCACAATATGCTGTTGATAGGACACTTGGATTATGCCAAATCCGAGCAACATTCATCATTCATGTTAAGAGAATACATCAAACCATCATGCAAATATATAAAATATTCAATCAATGCATGAAGTCATCAATCTATTTCTCCCCCTATGTCATCAACAAAAAAGGAGAAGTAATCATCATAGCTAGTTTAAAAGATATGCAAGTTTTACAATCATACTAGCTAAATTTTCATCGACATTCAACATTCAATCATGGCAAATTTTTCAAGGATGTCCAAGCATAGCAATCCATCACTTGCTTCTTACAATTCATCATAGCAAGTGTTCATGATAGGATGTTCCTTCATTTCAATGATCGAGCTAGGAAATTTTTCATTGAAGTTGCAAGCTAGCAATAAATCTTCTCCCCCTTTGTTTTTGTCAAAAAGAATAGTAGGATCAAATACAAAGATTTTCTTTTACATCCTCTTTTCATATCATATATCAACTTCCATCAATAAAAAATCTTCATCAATATTCAAAGCATGACATATAGGAGAAGTCATATAGGAGAAATTTTTGATTCATCACAATTCAAAAATTCAAGGCAATAGATTCAAAGAATTCATGAAAGATATCAATAAGGATTAATTCGTGAATACCAAAGATATGATTCATGGTTCATTAAAATTTTTCTTAACAAGATTAAGATAAATATTCATGAGATAAAAAGAGCAATTTCAAACATTCTCATCAAGAACACATTTTAAAATATTCCAAGTATCAAATATTGAAATATCAAAATTTAGATTGTTTTCTTCCTTTAACAACTTTTCACATCATTTAAATTTGTATCAATCAATCATTCAATCATATCATGTAATGATAGATATCAATATGAAAAATCAATAAGGATCCATGATTCATAACCATTCATTTTAGCAAGGTCAAGATCATGATTTTCAAACAAATTCTAAACATATAGTTCCGAGAAATCAAAATCATGATTCAGAAATACTTTCTTTATTATCAATTTTTAATTCATGATAAAGGGTATACAATCAAGAATCATGATATATATATAAAAAAATAGCATAGATCAAGTCATGATTCAATGATTCATCAGAAAGAAAATTAATTTTCAATCATCACACAAGGAAGTCATCTCATTAAAGATCAATTCATGAATAAACAAAATTTATATATATTTGTCATGAAGAAAATCTTGATTTACATGTAGGAGTTTTCAAACATCATGATCATGATTTCATAAATAGAATCTCAAATATATAGTTCCAAGAAATCAAAATCAAGTCATGATTAATGATGTTAACATGCTTTCTTTCCCCTTTTGTCGTTAAAGAAGGAAATAAAGGGAAAGGGAAGAATATAAATTTTGTTTTACATCAATGTTCAAATCATCACAAAAGGCATACAAGGTAAGGAAATCATATCATTTTTATATCATAAAAGATGTGATGTCAGGGCTCATGATTCATTTGATAGTAAGAGCAACAACTTGATTTATACATGATAGATCTAAATTCATCATGAATCATAAAAATAATTTCAAGTATCACTTATCGATATATCAAGACTTGAATTGTTTTCCTCTTTAGTAAATGAAAAAGGAAGCAATCATAGAGGAAGGTATTTCAATTTGTAAAAATATCTCAAGTCAAGAATTCAATGTCATGATTTCAAGAGATCAAGAGAGGAGTCATAAAATTATTCAAACTCATTTTGTCAACTCGAAACTCCTAATCAAATCAAAAACATTTTTGAGATTCACAACATGAATGAGTGATTATCAACTTTTTAGAGATTGCAAAATGATAAATAGATTTTTGATAAACACTTATTATTAAATCATCAATTTCATAATTCATTTAGAAGATTCTCCTCTATGGTAAATAAAAGGAAATATAGGAGAACAAAATGAATTAAGGGATAGAACATGATTAAAGCATGATTCAATTTTAAAACGTGTCTTATGACATAAATACAAATCAAGCATTAGTCAAAACTAGAATCATCCTCAAAATCTCATTCAATAAATTCATACATGATAAGCATGGATTCATGAATTTCTTATAGAAAAATTGATAAGATTGATATAAAGGATTGTATTTTGTTTTTATATGTGATTTGCTTCTTATAACCATGCATTTGCCCTTAATAAAAGTAAATGTCAACATTCAAGAGAAAAGACAAATTGTCATTAAGTCGAATCACATTAAGCATGTGGTACTTTCCAAAAGATTCGATTCAAGAGATCCACATGGATTCATCAAGACCAAAAACTTTAGAGATAGAAAAATTTTCAAGAATCATGCATTTATAATTTACTTCAAATAAACATGCCTTTATCTTTTAATGTCAAATAAAATAGAAATATCAACATTCAACATCGAAAGACAAACTTCATTATAAAAATTGTCAAGACAACAATATAACACATTATGAGATTCAACTTATCATGATAATGTGTTTCATTTTGTTTCAAACAAGTGTGCTTATGTTTCAAAAGATGAGTATCAAATTTAAGACCAAAACATGAGTTTGTCATCAAGATATGATATCACAAAATCATTAAGCATGATAACAAACTTTTAATATTTTCATTTCAATGATGATTTCATAATGTATGTTCAAACATTTATATGGAAGCCATCATTGTATAAATTTGAAATACAAGTTGTCATTTAGCCCATTAAGATCAAAAGCATTACACGTAAAGCATCATGATAATGTAATTTCTCATTTTTTATGTGTTCCATTTCAAGTGATTTGACGTTCATATGAGTATATTCATGTTTTTCATATAGGTCCAAAGAGCATATTTCAAGAGAAATCATTAAGACCGAAAACATGAGGCACATTTTTTTTTAAAATATTCATCATGTTTTTATTTTTATGAGATTCACAAGACTCATAACATAAATTCATTCATCTCAATAGAATGAGAAAAAAAAATACATTTTCATTTTAAGCAATTTGATGTGAGCATATTTAAAATTTTTATGAAAACATGTATCAAAATAAAACACAAGCTTAGTCATAAAATCGTCAAGACCAAATATGTAAAAATGATAGCACACTTTCAATTTTTATGTTAAAAGGCCATGTTCAAATTTTTACCAAAATCATGCATCTATTTATAAATTCAAAAAATATGTTTCATCATCACAATATGACACTTTATTACTTCAAAAGCTCATGCATGATATAAAATCATCAAGCATCATATTTGGAGACAATGTAAACCATCAAGATACACATGCATGGATTAATCCTAAGCATTATCACAAATCTTGCATCATTCATATGTTTACTTTTCAAAAATACTATAAAGAAAAGCATAGTATAATTTCAATTTTTTATTAATTTCTAAAAACACAAGAAAAGCATAAAAAAATCCTACAAACTAAGTTAATTCAAGGAAGTTAAGTTACTTACCTCATTGTCGAAGCCCATTAAAGCGTAGTTTGCTTCTTCTTTTCTTGATTCTTCTTTCCAAGCCTTCTTCTTCTTCTTTGGCCTCTTTCTCCGTTCAAGTTCATTTGTGTTTTTTAATTTTTGTTTAATGAACTTGTTAACATTCATTGTTATGTGTTCAATGTCCTCATTGTCCTCATCACTTGAGTCATTACTCAAGTGGCATTTCATAGTTCGGAGTTCAAAAACCTTCTTGTTCTTTAGAAGGTTGTTCATGTGTTCATCATGTTTATCATATTCATCATGTTCCATTTCATAGGTCTTTAAGGACCCAATGAGTTCATCAATAGAATAATTATTTAGATCCTTTGATTCTTGAATCGCCGTTATTTTAGGATCCCACCATTTTGAAAGGGATCTTAAGATCTTGTTAGTGAGTTCAAAATCCGAAAAACTTTTACCAAGACTTTTCAAGCTATTGACGACATCCGTGAAGCGGGTGTACATGTCGTCGATAGATTCGCTTGGTGTCATTTGGAAGAGCTCAAAATCATGCAACAAGAGGTTTACTTTCGAGTCTTTAACTCTACTAGTTCCCTCATGCGTGATTTCAAGAGTTCGCCAAATGTCAAAAGCCGTTTCGCACATAGAAATCCGATTGAACTCGTTCTTGTTCAAAGCGCAAAATAAGGCATTCATAGCCTTTGCGTTTAAAGAAAATGACCTTTTCTCCAAAACCGACCATTCGTTCGTCGGTTTAGAGGAAGGTTGAAAACCATTTTCGATGATGTTCCACAAATCCAAATCCATTGAAAGCATGAAAACTCTCATTCGAGTTTTCCAATATGTGTAGTCCGAACCGTTAAAGAACGGTGGACGAAAAATCGAAAAGCCCTCTTGAAAACCATTTAGAGCCATTTCTCATGGGTGTAAATCCGAAAGAGAAAGAACGTGGCTCTGATACCAATTGTTAGGGATCGAGCGGCACTAAGAGGGGGGGGGTGAATTAGTGCAGCGGATTAAAATCGTACTCTTGAAACCGATTTTGTAAAAATACAAGTTAAATGGAAGATTTCGATTCGGCGAAGAGAACTTGAAAGTAATTACTTGCGTAAAGGAAATAACAACTTGCAGCAAAGTAATGAAATGATTCAAGAATGTAAACACTCACACATTCATGGACACAATGATTTATAGTGGTTCGGTCAAATGACCTACATCCACTCTTGAAGCCTTTGCGATAAGGCTCCGCTCTTCCACTAGCAATTCCTTTGAAGGGAAAGGATCAAACACCCCTTTTACAACCCTTTACAAAAGTTCACACTTGTACAAGATCTCTCAAGAAAAGAAGAAAGTGAACTCTCAGCAAACACAAAACTTGTCAAGACTCTCCACAAGCTCAAGACTTAGAATTTTTTTGCTCAAAAGGGGTCCCTTTCCGCTGAGGAAGGGGGTATTTATAGATCAAAGTGGATTCAAAATTGGGCTCCAAATTTGAAATTAATTTGGAGTTCCAATGTGTGGCGAGCGATGCACTTGACCGGCGGTTCCACGGTGATGTGCCACCTTGACCAGTGGTTTTCAGCACAGCTACGGGCAAGTGCCTCGATAATCGCTACTGCCACAAGATCGGTTCCACCGCCAAGCATGCATTGGTGAGCGCGGCTATGCGGCGCCATGCTATGTAGTTCGGTTTGGGCCAAAATTTTGGCCCAAACTCATCCTAATCAAGGCCCAATGGGCCCCCACTTTGGGTTATCTAATCCTAACACAAAATACGTGCTAACTACAAATTTTAAAGATGTTTCCTAAGCTATTACAAAGTCCGCAAGTCAAGTCTTCTTCCGTCGAGCTTCCAGCGAACTTCCGGCGGTCTTCCGACGATCCCTCGGAAACCATCCTACGGACTCCCGGTAAGCTCTCGGACTCCATGATGATTTTGGCGAGTTCCCCCGAGCTTCTTTGGCAAGCTTCGATCTTTCTTGGCAAGCTCCGCGAACTTCCGACGAACCTCTCGGCGAGCTTCCGAAAACCGTTCGGCAAGCTCCCTACTCGTTCTCGGCCAGTTCCGGCAGCACTCCCAATGAATCTTTAGGCTTTCATCAAACTCTCGAACTCCCAACGATCCATCGCACTTGACTTCGGCCCTTGATTTTGCTTTACGTCTTCATCCCTTTCGTAGTTATTCCTGCACAAACAAACACCAAACACTCTACTTCGATCTAGACAGTTATTACAACACGAATTGACATTCAGTTGCCCGACACATCATTGGTTGGTGCTTCGTCCGATCCTTCGGCACATCGCCCTCTCTAGCGGCTTGTTGCCCAATCGATGGTTGACCTCCGTAACCTCGATATTCATGGCGCAACTCCGCACTTCTTGGCCCGATGCCCGATGTACGAAGCCTCCTGCCGATAGTCGACCGAACCTCCGGCTTGACATCCAATATACTGACGTGATCACCTCCGGCGCAATGTCAATTCCTCTAGCGTCAACTGTCTAATTCTGATCAAAAGTAGACCTACGTAACTCAAAACGCAGTTAAACAATAAACCACAATCAATTAGTTTCATCACCAAATCCGAGATTCAACATCTTCGAACTTCTGTTGAACTCTCGAACTCCTAACGATCCATCGCACTTGACTTTCGACACTTTGTTTCTCTTTACGTCTTCTTCATTATCATAGTTAATCCTGCACACAAAAATAAAACTCTACTTCGATCTAGACAATTATTATAATGCGAATCGACATTCTTTTGCCTGGCACGTCATTGGCTTATCGGCGCTTCGTCCATTTCTTCGGCACACCGTCCTCTCTTGCGATCCATTGCCCAATTGGTGGTTGACCTCCGTAACCCCGATATCCTTGGCGCAACTTCGCTATTCTTGGCCCGATGCCCGACGTCCGAAGTCTTCTGCCGATTGTCCAATATCCTGACGTGATTTCCTCCGTTGCAATGTCAATTCCTCCAGCGTCAACTGTCTAATCCTAATCGATAGTAGACCTACATAACTCAACACACTGTTAAACTATAAATCACAATCAATTAGTTTCATCATCAAAATCTGAGATTCAATAATCTCCCCCTTTTTGATGATGACAACTAATTGATGACTAACGGAGTTAACCATAACTCCCCGGAGTTTAACCAAACTCTCCCTATCAATATGCCATTGATAGAGACCTTGGATTATCCCAAATCCAAGCAACATTCATCACAGAATATGAGAATTATCAAACCATCATGCAAATATATAAAATACTCAATCAGCATTACATTGCATGAACTTATCAATCTACACTTCTCCCCCTTTGTCATCAACAAAAAGGAGAAGTAGCATTTAGCTAGTTTTTAACAAATATGTAAGTTTTAAATCATACTAGTTAGATTTTTATTAACATTCAACATTCAATCACAGAAAGTTTATCATGATATGCAAGATATCACTTGTTGTGATGATGTTCATGATAACTCAACACTTGCTTCTAGTGCAAATTTGCACTTTGCTTTTCTTGAGATTACAAGGTAGCAATTTTGTTATTGTCAAGATAGCAAGTTCCTTTATGGTTAGCATGATACCAATTGTTAACGATACCAATTGTTGATAAGCAAGCAAGTAAGATTAACAAGCTATCAAATTGTTAATCATGATAACAAGTGATACCAATTGTTCATAAACAAGCAAGCAATAATGATAAGCAAGCTAGCATTCTTTGCGATACACAAGCTAGCTCCCTTTCAATTTTATGCAACCAAGTTTTTCTTTTGCAAGCTATCAAATTTTTGTTTGCAATGAGCTAACAATTTTGTAAAATTTACAACAATTTTAAACATGCAAGCTCATGAGTTAAAAAAAATAACTTTGTAATTTCTTTCTTCTCATTTTGAGAAGTGAAAGTTTTATCTTTTTGCAATTTCTAGCTAGCTATGTTTGCCACTTTCTCTTGTGATATCCAAGCTAGCATGTTAACTCCTCCTTTGTCATTGTCGAAAAGAAGAGAGGAATAACATTTCATTTAAATAATTTTGCATCAATCAATATTTCAATTTTTATGTGATGCAAACAAGCCATAGATGTAAAGAATTCATGAAAGATATCAATATAAGATAAGGATCAAGTCATGAATTCCAAAAGACATCTTAAGTTGTCAAAATCTTTTTAAAAAGATATTTCAAAAGGATATATCACAATCGTAAATATCGATAGGTGATTCATTTGAATGTATCATTTAACTCAAAACTCATGATCAAAATTACATTCAAGAAATTTAAGAGATTCATAACATGAATAAAGTTATTACCACATCATCAAAATCTCATTCATAATTCAAGTGATTTATAAATAAATTCATTCACATCAATAGGATAGAAAATGCAATCTCTTTTTATGTGATTCATTCTATAAGCATGCTTTTGCCTTTAGTAGAAACATGTATTAACATTCTCGAGCGAAAGGCAAACTTCATCCTAAAAATCGTTAAGTCAAATCACATTAAGTATGTGACATTTTCCAAAAGATTCGATTCAAGAGATTCACATGGATTCATCTAAACCGAAAACTTTAGAGAGAAAAATTTTCAAGATCATGCATTTTCTTTTTATGATTTATTTTAAATAAGCATGCCTTTGCCTTTAACAAGTTTCAACATTTAAAAACAAAAGGCAAATTTCATAAAACAATTTATCAAGCATGATTCCATAACTTTCAAGCATGATAACATCTTTTTAATATCGAGATATTCATCATCAAGTAAGATTTCAAAAGGTATGTTCAAGATTTTTTTTTTATTCGAATGCCATGTATCATCATACAAATTGGATATTATTATCAAAATCATTCATTCAGAAATTTTACTTAGAACAATGTAGATTAATTATATGTAAGCATGCTCAAGTCCCTTTTTTTTATTTTATAAAAGTTATGTATCAAGTTTAACACCGAAAAGGTGATCTCATCAAAGCCATCAAGAATAAACACATAAAGTGTAAAAGACATCATGATAGCACATTTTCCATTTTTATGCAATTGATCTTTCATAAGAATTTTCAAAATTTTCATATGAAAATGTCATGCATCATATTTTTTTTTTTTAAATGAGAGCATCATTAAAATTAGTTATAACAAGATGATCAATGCTCAAATCTTTTGCTAAAATCACATGTCATTTTATAAATCTGAAATTAAATTTTTATCATAAGATCCGAAGTACATAATCATGGTTAACCATATTAAGCCTAATCATGCTAATTAACTTTTGTGTTAAAACCATGCATCAAAAACCGATACAGAAATCATAAACATTCAAAATTTCAAAACGTAACATGCATGAAAGCTTAGCAATATAATTTTCATGGTCTAAGTTTTTAATTTTTAAAGATGCTAAAAAGAGAAACATGATATAATTTTTGAACAATAATTTTTATTACCTACTTTCTAAATTAAGCACTCATGAAAAAGATATCAAGTAATTTCAAAATAATTCAAGGGAGTTAAGTTGCTTATCTTGTAGTTGAAGCCTGTCAATGCCCAATTTGCCGTTTCGTCGTTTGATTCTTCTTTGCGCTTCTTCTTCAACTTTGGTCTCTTCCTCCGTTCAAGTTTATTGTTTATTTTAGATTTTTGTTTAATGAACTTGTTAAAATGCATTGTTATGTGTTTAATGTCCTCATCACTTGAGTCATTACTTAAGTGGCATTCATTTGTCCAAGGTTCCAAATCCTTCATGTTCTTTGGAAGGTGGTTCAAATGTTCTTCGGGTTGAAAATGTTCCATAAGTGTCATTTCGTAGGTCATTAATGACCCGATTAATTCTTCTAATGGAAAATCATTTAAGTTTTTTGTCTCTTGTATTGCGGTTATTTTAGGATCCCACCTTTTTAGAAGGGATCTTAAGATCTTGCTTACAAGATCAAAATTCGAAAAAGATTTAACAAGAACTCTTAGACTATTGACGATATCCGTGAAATGGGTGTACATGTCGCATATAGTCTCACTTGGTAGAATTCAAAAAACCTCAAAATCATGCATCAAAATATTAACTTTCGAGTTTTTCCTTCGTGTGTGACTTCAAGTTTGTGCCAAATTTCAAAATCCGTTTCGCACGTTGAAATATGATTGAACTCGTTCTTGTCCAAAGCACAAAATAAGGCATTCATAGCTTTTGCGTTTAAAGAAAATGATTTCTTCTCTAAGTCCGACCATTTATGAATTTGTGATATTGATATCTTGATTCTTATGAAATGTGATCTTGATGAAAAATCTTATGCATGGATCAAGATGCTCTTTGTGCTATATCTTTTCAAATGAATCATGAGCCTTGATGTCATATATTTCATGATCCTAAAAGTGACATGATTTCTTTGCCTTGTGTGGTAAATTGAATATTTGATAAATAAAATTTGCTTTATGATGAAGAATCATTGAATCATGATTTGATCCTTGATATTGATATACTTTTATACATCATGATTCTTGGTTGTATATGTCAGGTTCGGAGTGGCACTAAGAGGGGGGGGGGGGGTGAATTAGTGCAGCAGATTAAAATGAATAAAGCTTGAAAACCGATTCTGGAGATTTGCTTAAGAACTTGATTTAGCGAAAGAGACTTTAACTTGAAAATATTCAGGTAAATGAAATTGGAAGTAGGGAGAAGAAATCCGATCAGTTTGCAGCTTAAGAAATTTACGATGCAGAATTTTTAAGTACTCACATAGCAAGTAAACGCAGCGATGTATAATGGTTCGGTCAAATGACCTACGTCCACTCTTGAAGCCTCCTCCAATGAGGCTCCAAACTCCACTACCAAGTCTATTGGAGGGGAAGGACCAAACACCCCTTTACAGCCTTTTACAAGAGGTTCCCTCTCTTTACAGGATTTTTATAAAGACAAAAAAGGAGGAGAACACTTGAGCAAATGAAAGTAGAAATTTGCTGTAGCTTAGACTCAATTCTAACACCACAAAAAGTCCTCCAATCAGCTAGAAGTAAAGGGGTATTTATAGAGCTTTTTGGGATTCAAAAATCCCGCTCAAAGAGGTCTCGTCCGAAATTTTGGACTGTAGGTGGTACTACCGCCTGGCACTAGCGGTACTATCGCTTAGCACTGGCGGTACTACCGCCTGGCCCTGGCGGTACTACCGCCTAACACACCTTTGCATGTGTTAGTGTGCTGGCGGTACTACCGCCTGGCACTGGCGGTACTACCGCATGACACAGGTGGTTGAAACCACCTGTCAGGCGGTACCACCGCTCGCTACTACTGCTACCACCGCCAAGCCAACAAACAAGCTATAATCTTTGACCCAATACAACCCAATAAAGGCCCAATTGGCCCTCTACTTAGGTTATTGGATTAATACCTAATCCTAACCTAAATTAACATGCTAACTATGAAATTAAAGACTTTTCTAAGCTATTACAAAATCCAATAAGTCAAGACTTCTTCCGACGAGCTTCCGGCGAACTTCCGAGGGTCTTCCGACGAACCCTAGGAAACCATTCTGCGGACTCCCGATAAGCTCCTGAACTTCATGATGATCTTGTCGGGTTCCTACGAGCTTCTTTGGCAAGCTCTGATCTTTCTTAGCAAGCTCCACGAACTTCTAACGAACTTTTCGGCGAACTTCCAAAAACCCTTCGACAAGCTCCCTACTCGTTCTCGACCAATTCTGACAGCACTCCCAATGAATTTTTGGACTTCCATCGAACTCTCAAACTCCTAACGATCCATCACACTTGACTTTCAATACTTTGTTTTGCTTTACGTCTTCTTCATTATCGTAGTTAATCCTGCACATAAAAAATAAAACTCTACTTTGATCTAGACAATTATTATAACGCGAATCGACATTCTGTTGCCCGGCACGTCATTGGCTTATTGGTGCTTCATCCATTTCTTCGGCACACCGTCCTCTCTTGCGATCCGTTGCCCAATTGATGGTTAACCTCTGTAACCCCGATATCCTTGGTGCAACTTCACTCTTCTTGGCTCGATGCCCAACGTCCGAAGCCTTCTACCGATTGTCCAATATCCTGACATGATTTTCTCCGGTGCAACGTCAATTCCTCCAGCGTCAACTGTCTAATCCTGATCGATAGTAGACCTACGTAACTCAACACACAGTTAAACCATAAATCACAATCAATTAGTTTCATCATCAAAATCCGAGATTCAATAGTATACCCTTTATCATGAATTGATATTTGCCATGTAAGCCTTATATGATTCGAAATTGATATAAAAGAAATGTGCTTAATGATTGAATCATTAATTTATTCTTTTATCATGACTTGAAAATGAATGAAAAGAAAATATGTTAGCACTTGTAATCATGATTTGATCCTTGATATTGATATGCTTTTATATATCATGATTCTTGGTTGTATGACATTTATCTTGAATTAAAAATTGATAAATATGAATTTTGATCTAGCTAAAAGGAAAGTTATGAATTATGAATGATATCTTTTGGTTTTAATCCTTGTTAAATTTACATATTGATATCTTTCATGACATGACTTCTTTGCATTGTTGTTTTGTATGCATCATGTGATGATTGATATATTGATTGATGGAAATTAATAATTGATCATTGGTTTCTCCCTTTTTTTCGATAATGATAAAGGGGGAGTTAAAATGCTAGCTTGTGCATCAAGAGAGAATAATTTGCTAGCTTGAACATTGAGAAGCAAAAAGTTGCTAACTCAAGAAAGACAAAAATCTTGCTCAACTTCACTTTTTCAACAAAATTGCTTGCATTTTTGTTACAAATTATTGTTGAATATCATGCAAGATTATTTGAAGTATTTGATCCTCCCTTTCTTTTTGACATTGATAAAGGGGAAGAAGGCCTTTGCTAGCTTTGATATTGATAAAATTCCTAGCATACAAAGAAAGCAAAACTTGCAAGCTTGTTCTTCTCAAAAGAGAAGAAAGAAATTACAAAATTGCATGCATATCATAAAGAAAGCCAAGAAAGTACAAAATTGCACAAGAAGCAAGTAAAACTTGTCATGCTTGAACTTAAATCTTACTTATCTTTAAGAGAGAATTTAAAATTTGCTATGATTGAATGTTATATAACTTAATAGCTAGTATGATTGTAAAACTTGCATATCTTTTAAACTAGCTATGATGATTACTTCTCCTTTTTGTTGATGACATAGGGGGAGAAGTAGATTGATGACTTCATGCATTGATTAAATATTTTATATATTTATATGATGGTTTGATGTATTCTCTTAACATGAGTGATGAATGTTGCTTGGATTTGGGATAATCCAAGTGTTCTATCAATGGCATATTGATAGGGGGAGTTATGGTTAACTCCGTTAGTCATCAATTAGTTGTCATCATCAAAAAGGGGGAGATTGTTGAATCTCAGATTTTGATGATGAAACTAATTGATTATGTTTTATGATTTAACTACGTGTTGAGTTACGCAGGTCTACTATCGATCAGTATTAGACAATTGACGCTGAAGGAATTGACATTGTGCTGGAAGTGATCACGTCAGGATATTGAATGTCGAGCCAGAGGTTTAGTCGACAATTGGCAGAAGGCTTCGGACGTCGGGCATCGGGCCAAGAAGAGTGGAGTTGTGCCATGGATATCGGGGTTGCGGAGGTCAATCGTCGATTGGGCAACAAGCCTCAAGAGAGGACGATGTGCCGAAGAATCGGACGAAGCGCCAACCAATGACGTGCCGGGCAACTGAATGTCAATTCGTGTTGTAATAATTATCTAGATCGAAGTAGAGTGTTTGTTTGTGTGTGTGCAGGATTAACTACGATGACGATAAAGACATAAAGTGAAACAAAGTGTCGAAAGTCAAGTGGGATGGATCGTTGAGAGTTTGAGAGTTCGATAGGAGTCCAAAGATTCATTGGGAGGGTTGCCGGAACCGGCCGAGAACGAGTAGGGAGCTTGCCGAAGGGTTTTCGGAAGTTCGCCGGAAGGCTTGTTGGAAGTTCGTGGAGCTTGCCAAGAAAGATTGGAGCTTGCCAATGAAGCTCGTTGGAACTCGCCAAGATCATCGTGAAGTCCGAGAGCTTGTCGGGAGTCCACAGAATGGTTTCTGAGGGTTCATCGGAAGACCGCCGGAAGACCGTCGGAAGTTTGCCGAAAGCTCACCGAAAGAAGTCTTATCTTGTGGACTTTGTAATAGCTTAAAAAATATATTTAAATTTATAGTTAGCTTATAATTTAGTTTAGCATTAGGTGTTAATCCTATAAACCAAATTTGGGCCAATTCGGACTTTATTTGGACCTGTTTCGGTCGAGTTTTCGGCCGAAACCATTGTGCTGAAAATGACCTAGGCAGTGGCACCACCCAGAGGCTGAGTGCTGGGCGGTGGTACCACCCAGCCTGGGGCGGTAGTACCGCCCAGCGCCTCTGTGCAGTAGCGATAGTAGCGTTGCCTTGGGCGGTGGAACCGCCCAGTACTGCCAGCACTAGGAAATAAAAATGGTTCAAATTTTGGCTCTAAGTTTGGGCTCCAAATTTGAATCACTTTGAGGCTTATAAATACCCCACTCATTCAGAGTTTAGAGGGGGTCTAGAACTAAAAAAAAGAAAGGGGAAACTCTCTTGAAAGTATGTCAAACCTTCCCTCTAAGTCTTAAGAGTGTTCTAGTCCAAGAGAGAGGTAAGAGTGCTTGTAAGGGTTATCTCCTAAGCCCGTCAAAAGGAGAGGTACTATGAGGGAGTATATCCTCGCCCGTTGGAAGGAGGATAGCTAGTGGAAAGCCGGTGGCCTCAAGCAAGAGGAATCAGGAGTGGACATAGGTCGGATGACCGAACCACTATAAAAATCTGGTTTGCATTTACGTTCTTGCTATTTACTTTACTGCAAATCCTTTCCACTTAATTTGATGCTCTACTTCTCATCTCTGCAAACATCTTTAAGTTAGAGCTTTTCTTATATGATTCCACCGATACGGTTTTCATAATACGAAATGAAGTTTTCACCGTACTGTCACGGACTTAGCTGGTTTTGCCTAAGCCGTGCGGCACCAATGCGTATCACCGCAAAGGTCAGCCTCCCCGAAATTTCCTACAATCCCATAGGACCTGCAAAAGAGAAGATGGGATAGAGAAAGTGCTTCACACGGGATCCACAAGCAACCCTTTCAGCAGACATTTTATAGCCAATGCAAATTCCAACCATGGATATCACAAGCTCAGAACGGTTGCACAACAAAGGTATAAAATTGGTCCACTACAGACCGAATTCTAATACAAGTATGTACTTGACGCAAACTTTATGTACATTCCTACAATGGCTACCAAACTCACTCAAATGGGGCATTTTGCCTTTGGCAAGCCCTTTACAAGATTTACACGCTATGACAAACCAAAAGGGACACGGACATGCATAAGCATTATACCGAATAAGCCGTTTACAATTTGTTCGTGACATTCTCCCCCACTTATTCTTTCGACGTCCTTATCGAAGCCTTTGCTGACGCTGTAACTTCTTTTCTTTGCTGGATCTTCGATCTTCTGGTCCTGCTGCGATGCACCCCTTGGCTCCCAATTGTTCTCCGTTTGTTATTGTTGAGTCATCGAACTTTAATTTGTCATGTTACTTCAACTCACCAATGACTCTGACTCTGGTGTGGGGTTGGCAGAGTTGTGCTGATCCTTGTTGGTTCTTGCAAATTCATCTGATGAAGGGAAAAAACCTTCTTTGATATGCACCAGTCTTCAAATTCTTCTTATCTCTTGAACTGGATAGATGC
Source organism: Musa troglodytarum (assembly GCA_023547065.1). Lineage (NCBI taxonomy): Eukaryota > Viridiplantae > Streptophyta > Magnoliopsida > Zingiberales > Musaceae > Musa > Musa troglodytarum. Next base: position 51,090,768 of record CP097507.1, on the reverse strand, counting down.
TTGTTGGAGCTTTAACGAGCATCGCCTTGCAACCTTTGAAGTTTTCAGGTCCTTCCTCCATAAAATTTGCCCATCGAATCTTCTTCCACTTAGTTGTCTTACCCAAATAGGTTCGCATCACTTTCGCTTTCGATTGGCATTCAGTTGGAAAATGAAGCGGACAATCTACTCTCAGTAGCACTGATCACCATTCGTGAGGACTTGACAACTGTTGTCTTCCATTAGTCACTTCGAAGGGTCTTCAAATCTATGCAGAGCTCCTCTGTTAGATAACTAAGAGAGCTGGGGTACTCAGTTTCGCCCATTCTCTTGAGAGTTGAGAAGGCAAAGGTTAATTGACTTCGTCTGCCTCCTCGAGGTTGTACTTCGTGCGTCGAGCTGGTTACTAGACTTTGCCTACTCTTAGCTCACACTTCCAAAGCAATTGAAGTCTTTGCAATCCTTGCGCTGAGTAAGCTACTATGATTCACCTTCTCATTACCATTGAACTTCTGGAATGTAAGAAGTTATCACTCCAACTTGGAGTAAGTCTCCGTTAGATTTGGTCATCTTTGGGATTGTACCGTCTTCTCCATCATTTCTGTCGCCGACTCCTCTGAGTAGCAAATGTACAGCACCGTGTACTGCCTGCTCTGATCCTTGGTCATTCACTCTTGCATCGACCCGAAGTCCTTCACTCACGGCTATCTTGATGGAAAGTCTGTTGACACTAATCTTACGAAATTCTTTGGCCTCTGCCCTTTAGTCTTGTCTTGGTACATAGAGTTTGCCAAAGCATTCTCCTCCTCCACAGCCCATATCACGACCAAGCGCTCTCCCTCTATAAAAGCAAGAGATTGATGACTCCTCGGAAGTCCCGCCTCTGTGGCACCATGACACTGCAATGCCCATGGCACTACTATTCGTTGTCTCGCATCTGCATCCCTTCTTCGTGATCGGTAGATCTGCCTCTGTGGCACTACGGCACTCCTTTAAGTTCACCTTCCTTCTAACCGATGACTGATCTTGGGTTGTTGAGTCCCTTTGGACTCGTCATTGCTTCCTCGCCCTTTTTCGACCACATACTTCAACACCTCTATGTTCTCTGAGTAGTTCCACTTGGTTAATAGAAAGACAGACTGTAACTCCCATGTATGGCCTCCGCCATCATGTTATAGGGCTTGCACCACTTCTGTTCTCCTTAGCTTCATTGGTCGTAACGTTCGCTTACTCGACCTTGTCCTTTGACTTGCCAGACTCCCTTAAGCGAATGTGAGCTCTGAAGTAGTTCAACTCTTCAACCGCTCCGATCATCATCTGCATGATCCAGTCCCCTCATGGGACTCCCTGGTACTTGCATCTGAACTTCTTCCTCGATAGTGCACAGCCCCCATAAGCTGATGTCCAAGGTTTCCATTCAATGCAACATTCGATGCACGCACGGAAGACCCACCTCTACGGTACCATGGCATTCACTACTTGAATCCATAGCTCTTCTTGTCGTCGTGTTGTTCACCAAAGTGGAGCTCCTAGTCGCGCTCCCGATCATACCTCTGCATGATCTAGTCCCCCCATGGGACTCACTGTGTGTATCGACTTGCCACGAACCATTCCACCACAATCCGCTGTATCATGTCACCGCCTGGTGACATCTCCTTGCATTCTGATCCCTGTAGTATGAACTTGAACTGCAATATCTCCATATGTGGACTTCGCCAACACATTACAGGGCCTCTGCCACTTTCGATTCTGTTCGCTCATTTGGCAATCGACCTTTGCCCACCCACTCTCGGGTCACACTCGGACGAAACCTAGCTCTAGGATAGTCCATCGCCTAGCAACTCCTCTGAAGTCCCCTGACTTCGTAGAAATTAGTGCACCATTGTCTAGATCCTGGGCCTCTGCCCCCTACCAGCATAATCTCCGCTGTGCATCGCTTTCCTCATGGCAACTCGAATAGCAACACTGTGGCATATTCTTCAAGAGTAACTGCCTCTGCATCCTCTTGCCCCGTGCCAAGGCATTTTGACACCAACTTTTGCCTCTACAAAGTGTGTCGCCTTAGTTCCTCCACCAAATGCTTCATCGAGATAAGGTGCATGTGCCTCAAAGCTCCCTTCATCTTTGGCACCATGCAAGATGAGTCTGCTCCATCTGAATATAAAACCTATGGAACGACATGATCCGGTTCCTGCCTCTGCAAGAGTCCATGTCCTTGACCTCTATCTAAGGAAAGCTCCAAGCCTCCACTGAATGTTCCATCTTCTAAGCCAACTCCCTTTATGCGGCTTGGGTACATCACCAAGTTACCCCCAAGTTGCTCTGCTTCTCGATTGGCATTATATTAATGGTGGCCCTCGCGCCCACCATTCCACGGGTTAGCCCTCTATTGAGTCCGATCTCACTATTGGCTCCAAGTGTGCCTTCACTTTGTGTTGCCTTGGGTTGCTCCCCCACTTGATCTCGTTATGCATCCACCAATGCATCACCACTTGTGAGATCGTGCGATAACTCCTCACCGCTCACTCGATCCATCGAGCCTTATCTTGAGGTACTCCTCAACTAGTGTGGTTCATTACATATGATTCTCCCTTTAGAGAACTAGGACTTGTCCCTCCTGGATATCTGTCCTGTTGGAGTAACTTCTCTCTTCACATCCTTCCCTCTAGAAGTTTTGGAAACCACCATCCCCTTGGACTACTCTACCTTTGCTGAATAAACTATGCCCAATTCTGTCTTTGCAAATGCACTTGCTAGATTGTGACACTTCACCAATACAGCTCGCACTGCACCCCTCTGGGTCTAGTAATATGCTGAACCTGTTGAACACTTCAGCCTCTTACAAAAGTATCATACGCATGCCGAAGAGAAAGTTTCAATGCTCCATGGTGTCGACCTTCAGTCGCCTTAGGATGGCCATGGACAGTCCATCGTCCGCATGCAAGCCCTTGCATGAGTATCGAATTCCTTGAGTTTGCAACTCCCCTCACCTCTGTGAGCTTTGCATAACTCTTTCGATCATTGAACAACCCAATCCACCTTGCACGGTCTCATCCTTTGCCAAGCACCCCGCTTGCCTCGAGCATCGTCAAGTTTGGGTGCCAACGTCGAGCCACGGCTCGAACTCATCTATCCCAACCTTTGTGCGCTACGCAATTCTTCTTAGCTTGTTGTCCTCGTGGTGCCTCTTGTGTGAAGGGTTGGCCATTCTCCTGAATGTCATTCTCAGATGTCTGCTCCTCTAAGCGACTCCTTCCCCTACAACTCCAGGTCTGTTTCCCAAACAATCGCGCAGGTTGGCTGCCCTCAATGCAGCCCCACTAGGTCCCCCACGTTTAGATGCTAAGTGTTTCTAAGTGGGCTTGTCCCACTCTGATATCATCTGTTACAGACTTAGCTGGTTTTGCCTAAGCCGTGCGGTACCAATGCGTATCACCACAAAGGTCAGCCTCTCGAAAATTTCCTACAATCTCATAGGACCTGCAAAAGAGAAGACGAGACAGAGAAAGCACTTCACACGGGATCCATAAGCCACTCTTTCAGCAGATACTTTATAGTCAATACAATTTCCAACCATGCATATCACAAGCTCAGAACGGTTGCACAACAAAGGTATAAAATTGGTCCACTATAGACCGAATTCTAGTACAAATATGCACTCGACGCAAACTTTATGTACATGCTTACAATGGCTACCAAACTCACTCAAATGGGATATTTTGCCTTTGGCAAGCCCTTTACAAGCTTTACACGCTATGATAAACCAAAAGGGACACGGACATGCATAAGTATTATACCAAATAAGCTGTTTACAATTTGTCCGTGATAGTACGAAGTTTCCGAAACTTATTCAAATCGTCAAAAATTTATCGTTCCTTACCGTTGCACTAATTCACCCCCCCACCTCTTAGTGCCGCTCGATCCCTAATAAATGCCGCTCTAGATCCTAACAGTTGGTATCAGAGCAAGGTCACTCTCATTTGGTTTAAAACCCAAGAGAGATGATATTTTTCAGCATGCAAGAGGATCATTCAATCATACGTTCGCCGATATTTAATGGGTCGGATTACATCTATTGGAAGACTCGCATGAGAATTTTCCTTATTTCTATGGAATTTGAACTTTGGAACATTATTGAAAATGACTTTAAAAAATCTTCTCTTTTGATGAATGAATGGAATAAGTCGGAGAAGAAGATTTTCGCTCTTAATGCCAAGGCTATGAATGCCTTATTTTGTGCATTAGATAAAAAAGAACTTAATCATGTTTCAATTTATGAATCGATTTTTGATATTTGGTATACTCTTGAAATCACTCATGAAGGCACTAGCCGAGTGAAAGATTCCAAAATCAATCTCTTGGTGCGTTCCTATGAATTATTTCAAATGAAACCAAGTGAGTCCATTAGAGACATGTACACTAATTTTACGAATGTTATCAATGGACTAAAAGCACTTAGAAAAGGTTTTTCTAATTTTGAACTTAGAACTAAAATCTTAATATCCCTCTCAAAGAGTTGAGATCCTAAAGTTACGATCATTCAAGAGGCGAAGGACCTAAAAAACTTTCCTCTCGAAGAACTAATTGGGTCATTAATGACCTACGAGATGACTTGCAATGCTCATAATAAGCTTGAGAACTCCCTTCCAAAGAATAGGAAGGATATGACTTTGAGAATATAAGAAGACCACTTGAAAGAATCTTCAAGTGATGAGGACTATGATGACGAACTTGTATTTTTGATGCAAAAATTTAAAAAATTTATAAAAGAAATAAATTTAAAAATGACTCTAAAAATAAACTTGAATCCCAAAAGAAACAAGTGATTTGCTATAAATACAAGAAGCCAGGGCATTTCAAAAGCGAATGCCCCCAAGCAAAGAAGAAGCATCCGAAGAAGAAGAAAGCTCTAAAGACAATATAGGATGACTCAAGTAGCTCCAAAGATGAAGAAGTAACCAACAACGAGGTCTCCAACTTTACCTTCATGGCTATCGAAAAAGAGGTAAGTGATTTACTTAATGAAAATTTAATTTTCGATGAGCTTTCAAATGCATTTCCTGAATTATTTGATGAGTGTAGAGTAATGAGTAGAAAGTTTAGTTTATTAAAAAAAGAACATACTCTCTTAGTTGATAAGTTTGAAAATCTTAAACATAACACTCCTTTGCCTCTATGCTCTAAGTGTAAATACTTAGATGCAATTAGGAAGGAGAACTTGCTACTCAAGGAAATCTTAGAGAGATTTAAGGTTGGTAGCAAGTCTTTGGACATTATTCTTACTAATAAGTGTCACATCCATAAGAGGAGTGAAATTGGATTTGTGAGTGAATCTCACCGAAGTCCAACCACCTTCGTTAAAGGACCTATACTACATGTATCATCTCACTCAAAGTGCAACTTTTATTGCAAACCCAGATATGTTGTTTACAAATTTTTGTTTAAAAAGCTTAGCCCACATAAGTTGATATGGTTCCTAAAGGAACTATAAGAAATTCAATGCATAATGACAAAATTAGTAGATTAATTTTTTAGGTACCGAAGTTCAAGTGGGTACCTAAAAGCCATCTTCTTTTATAGACACATTGACCCTCATAAGCTAGGAGTAAGAGATGGTACCTTGATAGTAGATACTTAAGGTATATGACCAGAGATCCATCTCAATTATTTAAGCTCACTAGCCAAGATGAAAGGTATGTCACCTTCGAAGACAACAACAAAAGTAAAATCATTGGCAAGAGAACCATAGGTAACAAATTAAGCTTCTTAATTGATGATGTATTATTAGTAAATGGCTTAAAGTATAATATTTTGAGCATTAGTCAATTGTGTGATAAAGGATATATCGTAAAATTTGAATCTAATGCTTGCATAATTAAAAAACCACACAACAACACATCTATGATTGCACTAAAAAAAATATCTACATCATAAACATTGATGATCTTAGTAATGAAATGTGCTTTTTGGCCTTAAATGATGATGCTTGGCTTTGGCATAGGAGATTAGGTCATGCTAGCGTGAAACTAATCTCTCAAATCACATCTAAAGAACTTGTAAGAGGTATTCTCATTATTAAGTTCATTAAAGACAAGTATGTGATGCTTGTCAACTAGGAAAATAAATAAAAAGTAATTTCAAACTAAATAATCAAATAAGTATCTCTAGATCATTGCAATTGATCCATATAGATTTATTTGAACCAATTGATATAACGAGCCTAGGAGGTAGTAAATATGTTTTTGTAATTGTAGACGACTATAGTAGATACACTTGGACATATTTCTTAACACACATAAGTGATTTCTTTAAATATTTTTTTAAAATTTTGTAAACTTGTTTAAAATGAAAAAGATTTTATGATTTCATCGATTCAGAGTAATCACAATGGTGAATTTTAAAATCGTAACTTCAAAATTTTTGTGAATCAAATGAATATAACCACAATTTCTCTACTCCGAGGAATCCTCAACAAAATGGAGTAGTAGAAAGAAAGAATAGGAATTTATAAGAAATGTCAAGAACCATATTGAATGAACATAGTTTACCCAAATACTTTTGGGCCGAAGCCATTAATACAGTTTGCTATGTCATGAATAGGGTTCTAGTAAGATCATCTCTCTCCAAAACTCCTTATGAATTATGGAATAACAAAAAATCAAATATTTTATATTTTAAAGTTTTTGGTTGTAAATGCTTTATCTTAAATGAAAAAGATGCCTTGGGAAAGTTTGATACAAAATTCGATGAAGATATTTTTCTTGGTTACTCTTCTATTTCTAAAGCTTTTCGTGTTTTTAATAAAAGAACCTTGGTTATAGAAGAATCTATTCATGTTATCTTCAATGAAATTTTCAAATTTAAGAAAAATGATTTTGATGATAATCTTGATTTTAATGGTTTAAATTTGAATGAAACCTCTCCTCCAAATATCAACTTTGATGCATCTTCTTTCAAAATTTTCTTACCTACGGAATGGAAGTATGTAAATGCCCATCCAAATAAGCTAATTATAGGAGACACATCAAAAGGAGTTCAAACTTGTTCTTCTTTTAAGAATTTTTGTGCCAATGCCTTGGCATTGGCACAAAAATTCTTAAAAGAAGAACAAGTTTGACGAAGCCTTGAAAGATGATACTTAGGTTATCGTAATATAAGAGGAATTGAACCAATTTGAGAGGAATGAGGTGTGGAAGCTTATTCCTAGATCTAGTGACCATTTAGTTATTGATACTAAATGGGTCTTTAGAAACAAGCAAGATGAATTTGGTATCGTGGTTAGAAATAAGGCTAGATTAGTAGCCAAGGGTTTCAACCAAGAAGAAAGTATTGATTACGAAGAAACCTTCGCTCTTGTGGCAAGATTAGAAGTTATAAGGATGCTCCTTACCTATGCTAGTAGTAATAATTTTATGTTATTTCAAATGGATACCAAAAGTGCTTTTTTAAATAGTTTCATTTTCGAAGAAGTGTATGTTGAATAACCACCTGGATTTGAAAACTCTTTTTTTCCTAATCATGTGTTTAAATTGACTAAGGCTCTCTATGGGTTAAAACAAGCCCCAAGGGCTTGGCATGAGAGACTTAGCTCTTTTCTTATTTTAAATAATTTCACTAAAGGTAAGGTCGATACTATATTATTTATTAAATATTTTAAAAATAATTTTCTTATTATTTAAATTTATGTTGATGATATTATCTTTGGTTCTACAAATAAATTTTTATGTGAATCATTCGTCAAGTGTATGAGCCAAGAGTTTGAAATGAGTCTAATGAATGAACTAACCTTCTTCTTAGGATTACAAACTAAATAACTTAGTGATAGTATATTTCATAGTCAAACTAAATATGCTTTATAATTTTTAAAACGGTTTAGTATGGATGGTTCAAAAGTCATCAACACTCCTATGAGTACCTCCACTAAGTTAGACATGAACAAAAGTGAAGAAAGTTTTGATTAAAAAATATATATGGGAATGATATATAGTTTACTTTACCTCACTGCAACTAGACCAGATATCATGTTTAGTGTAGGACTTTGTGTTAGATTTCAAGCTAATCCTAAGTTATCTCATCTTAAAGTCATTAAAAGAATCCTTAAATATCTTAAAGGAACCCCTAACCCAGGATTATAATATCCAAAATCAACTTTAATTTAATAGCTTATGCGAATGCAGATTTTACCAGATGTAGAATAGATAGAAAAAGCACATCTGGAACATACAATTTTTAGGACATGCACTTATTTCTTGGACTTCCAAGAAATAAAACTTGGTTATAGTATCTGTGATCGAAGCTTAATACATAGTCGCAAGTGCGTGTTGTGCACAAGTTGTTTGGATGAAAAGTACATTAGAAGATTATGGAATTCATTTAAAGAATATTCCTATAAAATGTGATAACACAAGTGTTATATGTTTGACTAAAAATTTCATTCAATACTCTAAAACTAAATATATTGACATTAGGCTGTTGAATCTCAGATTTTGATGATGAAGCCAATTGATGAAATATGCGTTCTAATCTATATTGTCGAGATAAGTGTGCAGGATTAACTACGATGGGATGAAAACATAAGGCGATTTACCGAGGTCAAGTCCGTATGGAGTTTAAGAGTTCATTGGAAGTTCGAAGGATCGTCGGGAATATTGTCGGAACTAATCGAGATCGAATCAGGGACTTACCGAAGTTTTCGAAAGTTCACTGCAAAGATCGTCGAAGGTTCACGGAGTTTGCCGAGAAGGTTCGGAAGCTTACCGAAGACTCGTTGAGCTCACCATACAATCCGAGAGCATGCTAGGAGTCTGCCAGAAGAAATCCGAAGGAAGTGTCGGAAGTCAATCAGAATCTCATCGTAAAGCTCGCCAGAAGTAGACTTGAAGAATGTCGGTTTAAATCACTCAGAATTATATTTCAATTTCATAGTTGGCATGTAATTAGGAAAAGGATTTGGAAATAATCCTTTTTAAATCTAGTAGGAGCCAACCGGGCTCTTATTGGGTCAACTTGGGCCTGAAACAAGGCCCATTCAGCTTTGCTGAATGGGCCAAGCGGTAGAACCGCCTGTGCCAGGCTATCATAGATAAAATTGTAAATGGCTTATTCGGTGTAATGCTTATGCGTATCCGTGTCCCTTTTAGCTTGTTATAGCTTATAAACCTTGTAAAGGGCTTGCCAAAGGCTAAATGCCCTATTTGAGTGAGTTTGGTGGCTATTATAGACTTGTACATAAAGTTTACGTCGAGTGAATACTTGTACTAGAATTCGGTCTATAGTGGACCAATTTTATACCTTTGTTGTGCAATCGTTCTGAGCTTGTGATATCCATGGTTAGAATTTGCATTGGCTATAAAGTGTTTGCTGAAAGGGTGGCTTGTGGATCCCACGTGAAGCATTTTCTCTGTCCCGTCTTCTCTTTTGCAGGTCCTAAGGGATTGTAGGAGATTTCGGGGAGGCTGACCTTTGCGGTGATACGCATTGGTGCCGTACGGCTTAGGCAAAACCAACTAAGTCTGTGACAAATGGTATCAGAGTGGGACAAGCCTACTTAGAAATACTTAGCATGCAAACGTGGGGGACCTAGCAGGGCTGCGTTGAGGATAGCCATCATGCGCGACTATTTGAAAAACGGATCTAAAGTTGTAGGGGAAGGAGTCGCTCAGAGGAGCAGGCATCCAAAATTGGCATTCAGGAGAATGGCCAACCCTTCGCGCAAGAGGCACCACGAGGACAACAAGCTAAGAAGAATTGTATAGCGTACAAAGATTGGGATGGCTGAGTTCGAATAGTGGCTCGACGTTGGCACCCAAACTTAACGGGGCTCGAGGCAAGCAGGGTGCTTGGCAAAGGATGAGACCGTGCAAGGTAGATTGGGTTGTTCAATGATCGAAAGAGTTGTGCAAAGTTCACAGAGGTGAGGAGAATTGCAAACTCAAGGAATCCGATACTCATGCAAGGGGTTGCATGCGGACGATGGACTGTCCGTGGCCATCCCAAGGCAGTCGAAGGTCGGCGCCATGGAGCATTGAAACTTTCTCTTCGGCATGTCCAGGATACTTTTATAAGAGGCTGAAGTGTGCAGCAGGTTCAGCATGTTGCTAAACCCAAAGGGGTGTAGTGCGAGCTATATTGGTGAAGTGTCATAATCTAGCAAGTGCATTTGTAGAGAATTGGGCACAATTTGTTCAATAAAGGCGAAGTAGTCCAAGGGGATGGTGGTCTCCAAAACTTCCAGAGCGAAGGATGCGAAGAGAAAAGTTGCTCTAACGGGGTAGATATCCAAGAGGGATAAGTCCCGGTTCTCCAGAGGGAGAATCATGTGCAATGAACCACACTAATTGAGGAGTACCTCAAGACAAAGCTCGATGGATCGAGTGAATGGTGAGGAGTCATCGCATGATTCGTAAGTGGTGATGCGTTGGTAGACGCATAGCGAGATCAAGTGGGGCAGCAACCCAAGGCAACACAAAGTGAAGGCACACTTGGAGCCGATAGTGAGATCGGACTCAACAAAGGGCTGACCCGTGGAATAGTGGGCACGAGGGCCACCATTAATACAATGCCAATCGAGAAGCAGAGCAACTTGGGTGTAACTTGGTGAGGTACCCAAGCCGCATGAAGGGAGTTGGCTTAGAAGATGGAACATGGAACGAAGGCTTGGAGCTTTCCTTAGACAGAGGTCAAGGACATGGACTCTTGCAGAGGTAGGAACCGGATCATGTCGTTCCATGGGTTTCATATGCAGATGGAGTAGACTCATCTTGCATGGTGCCAAAGACGAAGGAATTTTTGATGCACATGCACCTTATCTCGATAAAGCATTTGGTGGAGGAACTAAGGCGACACAGTTTGCAGAGGCAAAGTTGGTGTCAAAAGGCCTTGGCACGGGGCAAGAGGATGTAGAGGCAGTTACTCTTGAAGAATATGCCATAGTGTTGCTATTCAAGTTACCGTGAGGAAAGCGGTGCACAGCGGAGATTGTGCTGGTAGGGGGCAGAGGCCTAGGATCCAGACAATGGTGCACTAATTTCTATGAAGTCAGGGGACTTCAAAGGAGCTGCTAGGTGATGGACTGCCCTAGAGCTAGGCTTCGTCCGAGTGTGACCCGAGAGCGGGTGGACGAAAGTCGATTGCCAAAGGAGCGAACAGAATCGAAGGTGGCAAAGGCCCTGCAATGTGTTGGCAAAGTCCATATATAGAGATATCATAGTTCAAATTCATACCACAGGAATCCAAATGCAAGGGGATGTCACCAAGAGGCGACACGATGTAGGAGATCATGATGGAATGGTTCGTGGCAAGGCGACACACACAGTGTCTCCCGTGAGGGACATAGTCATATGAAAGTATAATCGGGAGCACAAATAGGAGCTCCACTTTGGTGAATAACATGATGGCAAGAAGAGCTATGGATTCAAGCAGTGAATGCTATGGTACCGCAGAGGCGGGTCATTTGTGCGTGCATCGAATGTTGCATTGAATGGAAGCATTGGACATCAGCTTATGGGGGCTATGCACTATCAAGGAAGAAGTTCATATGCAAGTACCAGGGAGTCCCATGTAGGGATTGGATCATGCAGAGGTATGATCGGAGCGACTGAAGAATTGAACTACTTCAAAGCTCACATTCGCTTAAGGGAGCTTGATAAGTCAGAGGACAAGGCCGAGTAAACGAACGTTGTGACCAATGAAGCTAAGGAGACCAGAAGTGATGCAAGCCCTGTAACATGATGGCGGAGGCCATACATGGGAGTTGCAGTCTGTCTTTCCATTAACCAAGTGGAACTGCTCAGAGAACATAGAGGTGTTGAAGTATGTGGTCGAAAAGGGCGAGGAAGCAATGACGAGTCCAAAGGGACTCAACAACCCAAGATCAGTCATCGGTTAGAAGGAAGGTGAACTTAGAGGAGTGCCATAGTGCCACAGAGGCAGATCTACCGATCACGAAGAAGGGATGCAGATGCGAGACAACAGATAGTAGTGCCATGGGCATTGCAGTGCCATGGTACCGCAGAGGCGGGACTTCCGGGGAGTCATCAATCTCTTGCTCTTATAGAGGGAGAGCGCTTGGTCGTGATATAGGCTGTGGAGGAGGAGAATGCTTTGGCAAACTCTATGTACCAAGACAAGACTAAAGGGCAGAGGCCAAAGAACTTCGTAAGATCGGTGTCAACAGACTTTCCATCAAGATAGCCGTGAGTGAAGGACTTCGAGTCGATGCAAGAGTGTATGACCAAGGATCGGAGCAGGCAGTATGCGATATTGTACCTTTGCTACTCAGAGGAGTCGGTGATAGAAATGATGGTGAAGGTGGTACAATCCCAAAGGCGACCAAATCTATCGAAGACTTACTCCAAGTTGGAGTGATAACTTCTTGCATTCTAGAAGTTCAATGGCAATGAGAAGGTGAATCATAGTAGCTGACTCAGCGTAAGGATTGTAAACACTTCAAGTGCTTCAGAAGTGTGAGCTAAGAGTAGGTGAAGTCTAGTAACCAGCTCGATATATGAAGTACAACCTCGAGGAGGCGGGCAAAGTCAAGTAACCTTTGCCTTCTCAATTCCCAAGAGAATGGGCAAAACCGAGTACCCCAACTCTCTTAGGTATCCAGCATAGGAGCTCTGCACAGATTTGAAGACCCTTCGAAGACAACTAAGTGGAAGAAGATTCGATGGACAAATTTTACGGAGAAAGGACCTGAAAACTTCAAAGGTTGCGAGGCGATGCTCGTTAAAGCTCCAACAAGCATCTATCCAGTTTAAGAGACAAGAAGAATTTGAAGACTGGCGCATATCAATGATGGTCTTTTCCCTTCATCATATAAATTCGCAAGAACCAACAAGGATCATCACAACTCTACCAACCCCACACCAGAGTCAGAGTCATTGGCGAGTTGAAGCAGCATGGCAGATTAAAGTTTGACGACTTAACAACAACAAGCAGAGAACAATTGGGAGCCATGGGGTGCATCACAGCAGGAGTAGAAAATCAAAGATCTAGCAAAGAAAAGAAGTTGCAGCATCAGCAAAGGCTTCGACGAGGATATCGAAAGAGTAAGTGGGGGAGAATGTCGTGGACAAAATTGTAAACGGCTTGTTCGGTGTAATGCTTATGCGTGTCCGTGTCCCTTTTAGCTTGTTATAGCTTGAAACCTTGTAAAGGGCTTGCCAAAGGCTAAATGCCCCATTTGAGTGAGTTTGACAACCATTGTAGGCTTATACATAAAGTTTACGTTGAGTGAATACTTGTACTAGAATTTGGTCTGTAGTGGACCAATTTTATACCTTTGTTGTGCAACCGTTCTAAGCTTGTGATATCCATGGTTGGAATTTGCATTGGCTATAAAGTGTTTGCTGAAAGGGTGGCTTGTGAATCCCGTGTGAAGCGCTTTCTCTGTCCCGTCTTCTCTTTTGCAGGTCCTAAGGGATTGTAGGAGATTTTGGGGAGGCTGACCTTTGCGGTGATATGCATTGGTGCCGCACGGCTTAGGCAAAACCGGCTAAGTCCGTGACAAGGCGGTGGAATCGCCCTCCAGCCGAGTGCTGGGCAGTGGTATCGCCCAGCCTAGGGCAGTAGCACCGCCCAATGCCAAAAGGCACAAGCGGTTGCACCGTCTGCCTTGGGCGGTGGAACTGCCTATGCACTGTCAGTCTGACAACTGACAAGTGGTAGCACCGCCCCTGACAAGTGGTGGCACTGCCAACACCGAGAAACCCAAACTGAATTCAAATTTGGAGCTCAAATTTGAATCCACTTTGGATCTCAAATTTGAATCCACTTTGGATCTATAAATACCTCCCCTTTCTCAGCTGAAAGAGCACCCTTTGAGTGTTAGAAATTGAGCTAAAGTATTGCAAAAGTCTTATTTTCAACAGCTTGTGTTCACCTTCTTCTTTCTCTTTGGAAAACCTGTAAGAGTGTGAACTTCTTGTAAAAGAGTTGTAAGAGGGGTGTTTGGTCCTTCCCCTTCGAAAAGATTTACTAGTGGAAGTTGGGAGTCTTATCGGAGAAGGCTTCGGAAGTGGATGTAGGTCACTTTGACCGAACCACTATACATCGTGGCATTCTTGAATGTGTGAGTGTTTAAATTTCTGTTTCATCTTTTTACTTGGCTGCAAACCATTCAGTTTTTTATTATCTTTACTCAAGCAACTTCAACCAAGTCATCTTTCGTTGGATCGAAGTTTTTCATACGAACTAACAATTTTACCGAAATCAGTTTCAAACTTACGGTTTTAATTCGCTACACTAATTCACCCCCCCTCCCCCCTCTCTTAGTATCTGTCCGATCCTAACAATTGGTATCAGAGCAAGGTTCACTCTAATATTTGGTCTAAAGCCCAAGAGAGATGGCATATTTCGGTATGCAAGAAGGTCATTCCATTACACGTCTGCCTATGTTTAATGGGTCAAATTATATGTATTGAAAGACTCGTATGAGGATCTTTCTTATTTCTATGGATTTTGAGCTTTGGAATATCGTTGAGAATGGTTTTCAAAAATCTTCTCTTCCGATGAGCGAATGGAATGAATCGAAGAAGAAGGTTTTTGCTTTAAATGCAAAGGCTATGAATGCCTTGTTTTGTGCACTAAACAAAAATAAATTTAATCACATATCAATTTGTGAATCAGTCTTTGATATTTGACATACTCTTGAGATCACTCATGAAGGCACTAGCCGAGTGAAAGAGTTCAAAATTAATATTCTTGTGCATTCTTACGAACTTTTCTGAATGAAACTAAGTGAGTCCATCGGAGACATGTACACTCGCTTTACGGATGTCATCAATGGACTCAAGGCACTTGGTAAAGGTTTTTCTAACTTTGAACTTATAATTACGATTTTAAGATCCCTTCTAAAGTGTTGGGATCCAAAAGTTACGGCCATTCAAGAGACCAAGGACCTTGAGACTTTTCTTCTTGAAGAAGTTATTGAGTCTCTAATGACCTACAAAATGACGTGTCATGCTCATGAAGAGCTCGAGAACCCCCTTCCAAAGAACAGGAAGGATATGACACTAAGAACACAAGAAGACCACTTGAAAGGAACATCAAGTGATGAGGACAATGACAATGACATTACACTTTTAACTCAAAAATTCAAAAAGTTCATAAGAAAGAACAAATTTAAAAATGACACAAAAAAATAAACTTGAACATAAAAAGGACCAAGTTATTTGCTATGAGTGCAAGAAGTTGGGGCACTTCAAATATGAATGCCCCTAAGCCAAGAAGAAGCAACCCAAGAAGAAGAATGCATTGAAGGCTACATGGGATGATTTAAGTAACTCCGAGGTTGAAGAAGCAAGCAACAAAGAGGAGGCTAACTTCGCGCTAATGGCCCTAGGAGAAGAGACAAATTCACAAGCTAGGAGCAAGAGATGGTATCTTGATAGTGGATGCTCAAGGCACATGACCGGAGATCCATCTCATTTCTCTATGCTCACTAGCAAAGAAGAAGGGTATGTCACTTTCGGAGACAACAAGGGTAAAATCATTGGCAAGGGAACCATAGGTAACAAATCAAAATTTTTAATTAATGATGTGTTGCTAGTTAATGGTTTAAAACATAATCTTTTAAGCATTAGTCAATTATGCGATAAAGGTTATGTTATTAGATTTGAATCTAATGTTTGCATCATTGAAAAACCAAACAATGACATATCCATGATTGCTTTAAAATAAAATAATGTCTATATTATTAATATTGATGAATTAAGTAATGAAATATGTTTTTTAGTTTTGAATGATGATGCTTGGCTTTAGCACAGGAGATCAGGCCATGCAAGCATGAAACTAATATCTAAGATTTCATCTAGAGAGCTAGTACAAGAAATTCCCAATATGAAGTTTGTCAAGGACAAAGTATGTGATGCGTGTCAACTAGAAAAATAAATAAAAGTTAGCTTCAAACCAAAAAATCAAATTAGCTCCACTAAACCATTGTAATTGATCCATTTGGACTTATTTGGACCAATTGACATAACAAACTTAGGAGGTAGCAAATACGCCTTCGTAATTGTAGATGACTATAGTAGATACACTTGGACCTATTTTTTGACTCACAAAAGTGATTGTTTCAAATGTTTCTTAAAATTTTGTAAACTTACTCAAAATGGAAAAGGTTTCATGATTTCATCAATTTGGAGTGATCACGGTGGTGAATTTCAAAACCATGACTTCCAAAAATTTTGTAAAATAAACGGATATAACCATAACTTCTTTACTCTAAGGAATCCTCAACAAAATAGAGTAGTGGAAAGGAAAAATAGAAATTTGCAAGAAATGGCTAGTACCATGTTAAATGAATATAATTTACCAAAATATTTTTGGGCCAAAACCGTGAACACAGCTTGCTATGTTATGAATAGAGTTCTAGTAAGACCATCCCTATCTAAGACTCTATATGAATTATGAAAAAATAAAAAACCCAATGTCTCTTACTTTAAAATTTTTGGTTACAAATGCTTTATTTTAAATGAAAAGGATGCCTTAGGAAAATTCGATGCTAAATCCGATGAAGGCATCTTTCTTGGTTACTCTTTTATTTCTAAAGCTTTTCGGGTTTTCAACAAAAGAACTTTAGTTATAGAAGAATCTATTCATGTGGTTTTTAATGAATTTTTTGAATCTAAGAAAAAAAACTTTGATGATGATCTTAGTTTTAATGATTTGAATTTGAATGAACCCTCTCCTCAAAATGACAACTTGGATGCATCTTCTTTCCAAATTTCCTTACCTAAGGAATGGAAGTATGTAGATGCCCATCATAAGGAGTTAATTATAGAAGATACATCTAAAGATGTTTAAACTCGTTCTTTATTTAAGAATTTTTATGCCCATGCCACTTTTCTTTCTCAAGTTGAACCAAAATGCATTGATGATACCTTGAAAGATGATTCTTGGGTCATCGCAATACAAGAAGAGTTAAATCAATTTGAGAGGAATGAGGTATGGAAGCTTGTTCCTAGACCTAATGACCATTTAGTTATTGGTACTAAATGGGTCTTTAGAAACAAGCAAGATGAATACGGTATCATGGTTAGAAACAAGGTTAGATTAGTGGCCAAAGGTTTCAACCAAGAAGAAGGTATCGATTATGAAGAGACCTTCGCTCCTGTAGCAAGATTAGAAGCCATCAGGATGCTCCTTGCCTATGCTAGTAGTAATGATTTTAAACTATTTCAAATGGATGTCAAAAGTGCTTTCTTAAATGGCTTTATTTCCGAAGAAGTATATGTTGAACAACCTCCTGGATTCGAAAATTCTCTTCTTCCTAATCATGTGTTTAAATTAACTAAGGCTCTCTATGGACTAAAACAAGCTCCTAGAGCTTGGTATGAAAGGCTTAGCTCCTTTCTTATTTCAAATAATTTTACAAAAGGCAAGGTTGATACTAAATTGTTTATCAAATATTTTGAAAATAATTTTCTTATTGTTCAAATTTATGTTGACGACATTATTTTTGGTTCTTCGGATGAATCACTATGTGAATCTTTTGCCAAGTGTATGAGTCATGAATTTGAAATGAATCTAATGGGAGAATTAACCTTCTTTCTTGGATTACAAATTAAACAACTTGGTAATGGCATATTCCTTAATCAATCCAAATACACATTAGAATTGCTGAAAAGATTTAACATGGAAGGTTCAAAAGCCATAAATACTCCTATGAGTACCTCCACTAAGTTGGATTTGAATGAAAGCGGAGAAAATTTTTATCAAAAGACATATAGGGGAATGATAGGCAGCTTGCTCTATCTTACCACAACAAGACCAGATATCATGTTTAGCATAGGACTATGTACGAGATTTCAAGCTGATCCTAAGATGTCTCATCTTAAAGTTGTTAAAAGAATTCTTAGGTATCTTAAAGGTACTCCTAATCTAGGACTATGGTATCCAAAATCTGATAACATTGATTTAATAGCTTATGCTGATGCCGATTTTGACGGATGTAGAATAGATAGAAAAAGTACATCCGGAACATGTCAATTCTTAGGACATGCACTTGTTTCTTGGACTTCCAAGAAACAAAACTCGGTTGCCTTATCTACAGCCGAAGCTGAATACATAGCTACAAGTGCATGTTGTGCTCAAGTCATTTGGATGAAAAATAAATTAGAAGATTATGGAATTCATTTAAATAACATTCCTATAAAATGTGATAATACAAGTGCTATTTTTCTAACCAAAAATCCTATTCAACATTCTAGAACTAAGCATATCGACATAAGACATCATTTTATATGAGATCATGTCAATAATAATAATGTCACTCTTGAATTTATTGATACAAAACATCAATTAGCCAATATTTTTATAAAACCCTTAAATATAGAATAATTTGACTTCATTAGAAGGGAATTAGGCATGTTGAATTATCCTCGGGAATGAGCTGCATATTTTAGGCTTTTGTGGATTTTACGAAATTTCGGCTCTTGCGGATTTGCCTCCCTCATTTTAATTCTATATTTCAAAGAATGATCTAAGATTACATCTCATCTCATTTCAACACATGAAAATAAATTTTGAAGGAAGTGCAACAGATGAACCGCAAAATAGATCACTTGTATAGGCATTTTAGAATTCTCCCTCCGAAATAGCTGTTGTTTTTTTTTTAACACTTGTCCTGTTGTATGATGTTACTTTCATTTCATTTACTCGGCTTTTGAATGAATTTTTTATTTCGATCGTAATTTTTGGATGACACTTTCATATTACTTTATGACTTGATATCTTTCTCAAATGATTTTATGCTCCCTCCAAGGCTCAATAATTAATCAAATTTTGTAATCTCCTTCTCATGGCTTGATAAATGAGGATTTTTTCTTCGAAGTAATGAATGATTTCTCCACCTCCATTATTTTTGTTGATGACAACGAGGGAGAAAAATGTAAAATTGCTATGATGGAGTAAATGCTTAATTATATCGCATGCTATGATGGAGTAAATGCTTAATTGTATCACATTTGCATAAATTTTCTTGAGATAAACTATTTCTTCATTGGATATTATGCCTTAATTTTGAACACTCTTTTGGATATCACTTGATCCTTGAATTAATAATTCTTATCATTATAGGTGTAATACCTTGATATTGGTTAAAATATGAAGCTTTCATATTTATGCTTAAGCTTGCTTATTTAAGCTTGATGTTAAATGAAATTTATCGGTTTTGACTTAAATTCAAAAGATTGAATTCAAGTGTCTTTTACTTTTTTATGATATGACTTATAGATAGGGGGAGTTAAGAGTAACTCCATCATCAATTGATTGTCATCATCAAAAAGGGAGAGATTGTTGAATCTCGGATTTTGATGATGAATCCAATTGGTGAAATATGTGTTCTAATCTATATTATCGAGATAAGTGTGCAAAATTAACTATGATGGGATGAAAACATAAAGCAATTTACCGAGGTCAAGTCCATAGGGAGTTCAAGAGTTCATCGGAAGTCCGAAGGATTGTCGGGAATGTTACCGGAACCAACCGAGATCGAATCAGGGACTTACCGAAGTTTTTAAAAGTTCATCGTAAAGATCGTCAAAGGTTCGCAGAGTTTACCGAGAAGGTTCAGAAGCTTAACGAAGACTCATTGAGCTTACCATATAATCCAGGAGTATGCTGGGAGTCCACCGGAAGAAATCCGAAGGAAGTGTCAAAAGTCAATCGGAATCTCATCGTAAAGCTCGTCAGAAGTAGACATGAAGAATGTCAGTTTAAATCACTCAGAATTATGTTTGAATTTTATAGTTGGCACGTAATTAGGAAAAGGATTTGGAAATAATCCTGTTTAAATCTAGTAGGAGCCAATCGGGCTCTTATTGGGTCAACTTAGGCCTAAAACAGGGCCCATTCAGCTTTGCTGAATGGGCCAGGCAATGGAACCACCCT
Organism: Musa troglodytarum; assembly: GCA_023547065.1. Lineage (NCBI taxonomy): Eukaryota > Viridiplantae > Streptophyta > Magnoliopsida > Zingiberales > Musaceae > Musa > Musa troglodytarum. The sequence goes on along the minus strand of CP097507.1, from coordinate 51,070,893 downwards.
CCAACCGAGTGCTGGGCGATGGTACCGCCCAGCCTGGGGCGGTAGCACCGCCTGCCTTGGGCGGTTGAATCGCTTGTGCACTGTTAGTCTGACAACTGACAGGCGGTAGAACTACCCCTGATAGGCGGTGGCACCGCCAACACCGGAAAACCCAAACTGAATTCAAATTTGGAGCTCAAATTTGAATCCACTTTGGATCTATAAATACTCCCCCTTTCTCAGCTGAAAGAGCACCCATTTGAGTGTTAGAAATTGAGCTAAAGTCTTGCAAAAGTCTTATTTTTAATAGCTTGTGTTTACCTCCTTCTTTCTCTTTAGAAAATCTGTAAGAGTGTGAACTTCTTGTAAAAGGGCTGTAAGAGGGGTGTTTGGTCCTTCCCCTTCAAAAGAATTTGCTAGTGGAAGTTGGGAGCCTCATCGGAGAAAGATTCGGAAGTGGATGTAGGTCACTTTGACCGAACCACTATACATTGTGGCATTCTTGAATGTGTGTTTAAATTTCTGTTTCATCTTTTTACTTGGTTGCAAATCATTCAATTTTTCATTACCTTTACTCAAGCAACTTCAACCAATTTATCTTTCGTCGGATCGAAGTTTTTCATACGTACTAACCATTTTACCGAAATCGGTTTCAAACTTTCGGTTTTAATCTGCTGCACTAATTCACCACCCCCCCCCCCCTCCTCTTAGTGTCTGTCCGATCCTAACATAGGCATTATTTTATACGAGATCATGTCAATAACAATGATGTTATTCTAGAATTTATTAATACAAAATATCAATTGGCAGATATCTTTATAAAACCCTTAAATGAAGAACAATTTGATTTCATTAGAAGGGAATTATGCATGTTAAATTGTCCTATTGCTTGAGTTTGTCTCTTTTTCAAAATTTTCAAGTTCGTATCATCTTTCGGTTTTCATGAACTTATCCTGATATTATCTTTTCCGATTTCATACTATCTTATGACATCTTTTTTTATTTTTGAATGAAGCTTTCACTTTAATTCTCCTCCAATCTTGGATTGATACTATTGTTTCATCTATTAATGATTTTTAGTATCATATACACGACTTACTGTTAATGACTTTTGAATTGATAACATGCCATTTAATGACTTGATAAATTTGATTCTATCGGCATGAAATGAATGAATGCTTCACTTTTCACACTTTCGTATCATGAAATTTGAAGTTTGATAAAAAAAAATTTAAAATAAATTGTCTTCATGACACTCGAAACTATTCCTTTACACACATCTTTATATCATGAATTCTATGTAAAAAGAAGAAGCTCTATTTTTTTTATAGCTTGAATATCAATTCAGATATCATTCATTTAGGTTTCTTAACTCTATGTATTTCTATGAACTTTTACGAATTTTATGAATGTAAAGATTTCGGATGTCATGAACTTTTATTTTTCATGGCTTGATTGGTGGTTTTCCACTCGATGAATTTTTCATAAAAATGCCAAGTTAGCTCTCATGAACTCTTCTTCACGTTGTGAGTCCTTTATGAATTTTTGGATGCTCTTCTCATGAGTTTTTAAGTATACATCATAAGTTTTGTGCTGAAATAATGGCCCATTTCTACATCACGGATTTTATTTAGTTAAAATGATACTTGTATGAATTTTTATTGACTTAAATAATTCACTTTTTCCACTTCACGGATTATTTTTGCTGAATTAACTCTTAATGCTGAATTATATCTATGATATGAATTTTTGATGAATTATAAGTCTTCTTGATGGAAGTGTGAATTTATACTTTTGAAATCGTCACAAAAATTCTATCACAACAATTGGTTTCAATAGCCCACTTTCTTTTTGTTGATGACAAAGGCGGAGAAAATTTGTGACAAATTGAATTGTTGACTTGATGGCATGATAAATGCTTTATATATATTGTATTATAATGTATCACAATTGCCATGCTTTGTATCGTAAAATGACTTGATGGCATGATTTGTATTGATAAATGCTTTGTATGTATCGTATCGCAATGTATCACAATTATATGTAGTGTATCATAAATGATTATAGCGTATCATAATTGTATGGAATGTATCGTATGCATTGCAAATGTTTCATGAATGCTTAAAATGAAAATATTTCTATGATCATTATCGTATCATGCTACTTAAATTTGATATCAAATTTATCAATTAATCCAACCTAATCAAATTTTGATGAATTATATGTTAAATCTCGGATTTTGATGATGAAACTAATTGATTATGATTTGATGTCTAACTGCGTTTTGAGTTACGCAGGTCTACTATCGATCAGGATTAGACAGTTGACACTGGAGGAATTGACGTTGCGCCGGGTGATCACGTCAGGATATTGGATGTCGAGCCAGAGGTTCGGTCGACAATCGGCAGAAGGCTTCATACGTCGGGCATCGGGCCAAGAAGAGAGGAGTTGCACCAAGGATATCGGGGTTGCGGAGGTCAACCATCGATTGGGTAACAAGCCACAAGAAAGGATGATGTGCCGAAGAATCGGACAAAGCGCCGACCAATGATGTGCCGGGCAACTGAATGTAAATTCACATTGTAATAATTGTCTAAATCGAAGTAGAGTTTTGTTTCTGTGTGCAGGATTAACTATGATAACGATGAAGACGTAATATGAAACAAAGTGCCAGAAGACAAGTGTGATGGATCGTTGGGAGTTCGAGAGTTCGATGGAAGTCTGAAGATTCATTGGGAGTGCTACCGGAACTAGTCGAGAATGAGTAGGGAGCTTGTCGAAGGGTTTTCGGAAGTTTGCCGGAAGGTTCATCGAAAGTTCATGGAGCTTGCCAAAAAAGATTAGAGCTTGCCAAAGAAGCTCGTTGGAACTCGCCAAGATCATTGTGAAGTCCAGGAGCTTATCGGGAGTCCGCAGAATAGTTTCCGAGGGTTCGTCGGAAGTTCGCCAGAAGTTCACCGGAAGCTCACCGAAAGAAGTCTTGACTTGTCAGACTTTGTAATAGCTTAGGAAATGTCTTTAATTTTGTAGTTAGCATGTTAATTTGGGTTAGGATTAGGTATTAATCCTATAACCCAAGTAGGGGCCAAATGGGCCTTGTTTTGAACTGAGTTAAGGGTCCAAACTAGTGTGCTGAAAAGAGCTGGGCGGTGGCACCGCTGCCTTGAGTGGTGGAACCACCCACTACACTATCAGTTTGACAACTGACAGGCGGTGGCACCGCCAGCACCGGGAAGAATGAAAGTGATCCAAATTTGGGCTCCAAATTTGAATCCTCTTGAGGCCTATAAATACCCTTCTCATTCATGGATGAAAAGGTGTCTAGAACTGAGATAAAAAGAGGGAAAACTCTATTGAAAGTACGTCAAAATCTTTCCTCTAAGTTTTAAGTGTGTTCTAGTCCAATAGAGGGGTGAGAGGCCTTGTAAGGGTTATCTCCTAAGCTCGTCAAAAGGAGAGGTGCTGTAAGGGAGTTTATCCTCTCCCGTTGGAAGAAGGATACCTAGTGGAAAGCCGATGGCCTCAAGCAAAGAGGAATCGAGAGTGGACATAGGTTGGATGACCGAACCACTATAAAATCGGTTTGCATTTACCTTATCGTCATTTACATTTCTGTAAACCATCTTCGCTTTACTTCTTCTATTTTCTCCATCTTACAATCGGCTTCAAGTTTAAAGCATCATTCCTTTTTGGGTTCAAACGAAATGTTATATTCATTCATACAAAGTTTTTGAACTTGTTTTAATCGTCAAAAATCTATCGTCTTTATCCGCTGCACTAATTCACCCCCCCCCCCTCTTAGTGTCACTCAATCCCTAACAATTGGTATCAGAGCCATGTTATTTCTCTTTCAGATTTACACCTGTGGGAAATAGCTCTAAATAACTTTCAAGAGGGCTTTTCGATTTTTCATCCACCATTGTTTAACGGTTCGAACTACACATATTGGAAAACTCGAATGAGAGTTTTCTTGATTTCAATGGATTTGGATTTGTGGAACATCATCGAAAGTGACTTTCAACTTCCCTCTAAATCGACGAACGAATGGTCAGATTTGGAGAAAAATTCTTTTTCTTTGAATGCTAAGGCTATGAATGCCTTATTTTATTCTTTAAACAAAAATGAGTTCAATTGGATTTCTTCTTACGAAATGGCTTTTGATATTTGGTGAACACTTGAAATCACACACGAGGGAACTAGTAGAGTCAAAGACTAGAAAGTAAACCTCTTATTGCATGATTTTGAGCTCTTTCGAATGACACCAAGCGAAACTATCAGCGATATGTATACCCATTTCACGGATATCGTCAATAGCTTGAAAAGTCTTAGTAAATATTTTTCGAACTTTGAACTCACTAACAAGAGTTTAAGATCCCTCCCAAAGAGTTGGGATCCAAAAATAATGGCTATTCAAGAGCCTAAAGACTTGAACGTTTACTCACTTAAAGAACTAATCGAATCTTTATTGACCTATGAAATGACTCTTGAACTTGATGAACATGTGAATCACCTTCCAAAAAATAGGAAGGATTTGAAACTTTGGACAAATGAATGCCACTTGAGTGATGACTCAAGTGATGAGAACAATGAAGAGGATATTGAACTTTTAAAGAATCTTAATAAGTTCATTAAACAAAAATCTAAAACTAAAAATAAACTTGAATCGAGAATGATGTCAAAGAAGAGGAAGGCACCCAAGGACGAGTCAAGAACTTCCAAAAGTGAAACGACGAATTGGGCTTTGACGGGTTTCAATAATGAGGTAAGTATCTCTCACGAAATGCTTTTACCTTTGCTTTATGAAATTACTTGAACTTTTCATAAGTTGCTTGATATAGTTGGTAGGAATTTTTTTTATGCTTTTTCTTTCTAGTAATTTTTTGAAAATTAAAAATTTAAATAATGATTGCATGATGTGCGATAATGTGTGTACGCCTAATAGAACTAATCCATGCATGTATCTTAATGAGTTACATTGGTTTTTTCGTTCTAAACATGATGCTTAACTATCTTATATCATGCATGAGTTTTTGAAGTAATATTGATTTGAAACTCTATGTTTTGGATTAACGTGTTTTTGGATTATCATTCTCATGACCAATTAAGATGACATAATGCATGAACATCTAAAAAAGATGAATTGCATGTATGCTTTTCGGTATAGAATTTCAATTTTAAATATGATACATATCTATGTATGGATTTCGTTAAAGTCTTTTAATGATATATGTGTGTATCTTGCTTATAATTTGAAAACCTCATCTTGGATTAATAAGTCTTAATCATTTTTATGATAAAATTTATAAAAAAAATTTAGCAAAAATTTGAGCATCGATCATCTTGTTATAACTAATGAAAGAAAGAATTAAAATGATTTTGATGATGTTTTTGTTTTTAAATATGATGCATGACATTTTCATATGAAAATTTTGAACATTCTTATGAAAAATCAAATCACTTAAATTGAAACTCATAAAAATGAGAAAATGCACTAACATGATGTTTGATGCATTTGATCTTGATGACTTTAATGATAAAACTTATATTTCGAATTTATATGATGATGGCTTTCGTGAAAATATTTGAACATACCTTATGAAATCATCATTGATAATGATAAAATGAAAATGTTAAAAGGTTGTTATTATGCTTAATGACTTTAGGATATCATATCTTGATGATAAAACTCATGTGTTGGTTTTAAAAATGATACTCATCTTTTAAAACATGAGCACACTTATATGAAACAAACAACTTAAAATATGAAACACATTATCATGAAAAATTGAATCTCATATCTTGAAATAATGTGTTATATTTTTATCTTGATAATTTTTATGATAAAGTTTATCTTTCGGTTTTGATGAATCCATGTGAATCATTTGAATCAAATCTTTTGGAAAATGCCACATACTTAATGTGATTCGACTTAATGATCTTTTTAACAAAATTTACCTTTTCGTCTTAAATGTTGACATATGTTTTTATTAAGGGCAAAAGCATGGTTATAAGAAGCAAATCACATATAAAAATGAAATGTAATTCTTTATCTCAATTTTATCAATTTTTCTATAGAAAATTTATGAATCCATGCTTGTCATATATAAACTTATTGAATATGACTTTGAGGATGATTTTGGATTTAACAAAGGCTTGATGTATATTTATGACATAAGATACATTTTTAATATGAATCATGCTCAATGCTATAATCATGTTCTTTCCCTTAATTCATTTTGTTCTCCTATAATTTTTTTTATTTACCATAGAGGAGAACCTTCTAAATGAATTATGAAATTGATAATTTGATAATAAGTGTTTATCAAAAATCTATTTATCATTTTGCAAACTCTAAAAAGTTGATAATCACTTCATTCATATTATGAATCTCGAAAATGTTTTTGATTTGATTAGAAGTTTCGAGTTGACAAAATGAGTTTGAATAATTTTATGACTCCTCTCTTGATTACTTGAATTCTTGACTTGAGATATTTTTGTGAATCAAAATATTTTCCTCTATGATTGCTTCTTTTTATCATTTACCAAAGATGCGAACAATTCAAGTTTATGTCATTTGTGAATCTCATAAACTATGTTAATAATTTTGATGATTCGAACTTGAATGAGCTTTATCACAATCCAAGTCTTGGTATCTTAATATTTGATACTTGGAATTCGTATGCATGAATCAAGTGGTTTTGCACTCAAATGAATCACTTATCGACATTTACGATTGTGAAATATTTTATCCTTCAAATGTGATCTTGTTGGCTTGAAATACTTTTTGAAATTTTTGACATGATTTTTCTTTGCCTCGATGTAAGAAATATTTGCTTTATGATAAATCATTACTAAAAGGATTTGTCAAATGAATCATCTCCCTCTTGATTTTCTTGAGCTTTGATTTCATATCTTTCATGACTTAGAAATAATATGATTACTTTAGTTTGCTTTCATGAATTCTTTGCATTATTATTTTAAATGCATCATGTGATGATTGATATATTGATTGATGCAAATTTATAATTGATCATTGGTTCCTCCCTTTTTTTTTTATAATGATAAAGGGGGAGTTAAATTGCTAGCTTATGCATTAAAAAAAAATTGCTAGCTTAAACATTAAGAAGTAAAAAGTTGCTATCTCAAGAGGTAAAAATCTTACTCAACTTCATTTTTTCAACAAAATTGCTTATATTTTTATAAATTATTGTTGAATCTCATGCAAGATTATTTGAAGTATTTGATCCTCTCTTTCTTTTTGACATTGATAAAGGGGAAGAAGCCTTTTGGTAGCTTGCATATTACAATTGAATGTAAAATTCCTAGCATGCAAAGAAAGCAAAACTTATAAGTTTGCTTTTCTCAAAAGAGAAGAAAGAAATTATAAAATTGCATGTATATCGCAAAGGAAGCCAAGAAAATGCAACTTGCACATCGTTAAATACTATTTCCTTGCACTTCTCAAAGGATAATAGAAAAACTTGTGATCATGAATACCATCACAACAAATGCTATCTTATATATCTTAAAACTTGCTATGATTGAATGGTATGATTGGATGTTGTATTGCAAAGTTATGCTTAAATGTTGTATGATGTGATTAATAGTTAGTGTGATGTAAAACTTGCATATCTTTAAAACTAGCTATGATGCAACTTCTCCTTTTTGTTGATGATATAGGAGGAGAAGTAGATCGATGACTTCATGCATTGAATTGAATATTTTATATATTTACATGATGAATTGATGATTCTCATAATTTGTGATACATGTTGCTTGGATTTGGGATAATCCAAGTGTTCTATCAATGGCATATTGATAGGGGGAGTTTGGTTAAACTCTAGGGAGTTATGGTTAACTCAGTTAGTCATCAATTAGTTATCATCATAAAAAAGGATAGATTGTTGAATCTCAGATTTTGATGATGAAACTAATTGATTGTGCTTTGATGTCTAACTATGTTTTGAGTTACATAGGTCTACTATCGATCAGGATTAGACAGTTGACGCTGGAGGAATTAACGTTACACCGGGTGATCACGTCAGGATATTGGATGTCGAGCTAGAGGTTCGATCGACAATCGGCAGAAGGCTTCGTACGTCAGGCATCGGGCCAAGAAGAGTGGAGTTACGCCAAGGATATCGGGGTTGCGGAGATCAACTACTGATTAGGCAACAAGCTACAAGAAAGGACGATGCATCGAAGAATCGGACGAAGCACTGACCAATGACGTGCTGGGCAATTGAATGTCAATTTATGTTGTAATAATTGTCTAGATCGAAGCAAAGTTTTATTTGTGTGTGTGTAGAATTAACTATGATAACAATGAAAACGTAAAGTGAAACAAAGTGCCAGAAGATAAGTGTGATGGATCGTTGGAAGTTCGAGAGTTCGACAGAAGTCCGAAGATTCGTTGGGAATGCTACTGAAATTGGTCAAGAACGAGTAGGGAGCTTGCCGAAGGATTTTTGGAAGTTCATCGGAAGGTTCGTCGAAAGTTCATGAAGCTTGCCAAGAAAGATCAATGCTTGCCAAAGAAGCTTGTTGGAACTCGCCAAGATCATCGTGAAGTCCAGGAGCTTGCCGGGAGTCCGCAGAATGGTTTCCGAGGGTTCGTCGGAAGACCATCGGAAGTTCGTCAGAAGAAGTCTTGACTTGTCAGACTTTGTATTAACTTAGGAAATGTCTTTAATTTTATAGTTAGCATGTTAATTTGGGTTAGGATTAGGTGTTAATCCTATAACCCAAGTAGGAGCCAAATGGGCCTTGTTTTGGATCGGTTTGGGCCGAGTTTAAAGCCGAAACCAGTGTACTGAAAAGAGCTAGGCAGTGGCACCGCACAGTGGCTGAGAGGGTGGGCGGTGGCACCACCCAGTACACTGTCGGTCTGACAACTAACAGGCGGTGGCACCGCCAGCACCGGGAAGAACGAAAGTGATTCAAATTTGGGCTCTAAATTTGAATCCTCTTGAGGCCTATAAATACCTCTCTCATTTATGGATGAAAGGGAGTCTAGAACTGAGATAAAAAGAGGGAAAACTCTATTAAAAGTGTATCAAAATCTTCCCTTTAAGTTTTAAGTGCGTTCTAGTCCAAGAGAGGGGTTAGAGGCCTTGTAAGGGTTATCTCCTGAGCCCGTCAAAAGGAGAGGTGCTATAAGGGAGTTCATCCTCGCCCGTTGGAAGGAGGATACCTAGTGGAAAGCCAATGGCCTCAAGCGAAGAGGAATTAGGAGTAGACGTAGGTCGGATGACCGAACCACTATAAAATCAGTTTGCATTTACCTTATCATCATTTACATTTCTACAAACCATCTTCGCTTTACTCTTCTATTTTCTCCATCTTACAATCGGCTTCAAGTTTAAAGCATCATTCATTTTCGAGTTCAAACGAAACATTGCATTCATTCGTACGAAGTTTCTGAATTTGTTTTAATCGTCGAAAATCTATCGTCTTTATTCGCTACACTAATTCATCACCCCACCCCCCCCCCCCCCCCTCTTAGTGCCGCTCAATCCCTAACATTATAAGTCTTCTTGATGGAATTGTGAATTTATCCTTTTGACATCTTCACAAAAATTCTATCACAACAATTGGTTTCAATAGCCTACTTCCTTTTTGTTGATGACAATGGAGGAGAAAAATTATGGCAAATTGAATTGATGACTTGATGGCATGATAAATGCTTTGTATGTATCGTATTGCAATATATCACAATTGCCATTCTTTATATCATAAAATGACTTGATGGCATGATTTGTGTTGATAAATGCTTTGTATGTATCGTATCGCAATGTATTGCAATTATATGTAGTGTATCACAAATGATTATAGTGTATCGTAATTGTATGGAATGTATCGTATGCATTGCAAATGTTTCATAAATGCTTAAAAGAAAAATATTTCTATGATCATTATCATATCATGCTACTTAAATTTGATATCTTGCCTTGATACGATTAGCTTTCATTTGTATCATTGAATGATGTATCGTCAATTGATATCATACTTTAAATTCTTGAACTATTTGATATTGCTTGATTCTTGCTACATTTCAAAATTATAGTTGGTATCATTTATCAAAATAATGATTGTATATCATCATTCGATATTGAACTTGAAAATGGATGTCATGCCTTGACATTATTTTCAAATTGTGAAAAATATAAAGTTTCATATTTAGGGATGAAAAAACATGCTAGTTGAGCATGACAATAAGTTTGAACGTATGTAACTTATCAGGTTAGGCTTGAATTCAAGGGGTTTGAATTCAAGTGTTTCCTTTCTCAAAATATGGCATATAGATAGGGAGAGTTAAAGTTAACTCCGTCAACAATTGATTGTCATCATAAAAAAGGATGAGATTATTGAATCTTGGATTTTGATGATGAAGTCAATTTATAGGTTATTTGATCTAATCCATATTATTGAGAAAAGTGTACAGGATTAACTATGATAGTGATGAAGTAAAAAAAAATGATGTGTTGGAGTCAAGTGCGATCAAACCCTTAGAAGTTCAAGAGTCTGCCGGAAGTTCAAAAATTCATAGATAATGCTACCAGAAGTGGCCGAGAATAAATCGGGGGCTTGCCAATGGGTTGTCGGAAGTTTTCCGAAAGGTTCGTCGGAAGTTCATGGAGTCCACCGAGAAAGATCAGAGCTTATCGAAGAAGACTCGTCGGAACTCGTCAAGATTGTCGTAAATCTCGTGAGCCTGCTGGGAGTCCGCCGGAAGTTTGCCGGAAGCTCGTTGGAAGAAGACTTGATGTGTCGAATTGGGTTTTTACCTTGTGTATGTTTTTAATGTCATAGTTAGCATGTAATTAGGATTAGGATTATATGTTAATCCTGTAAACCCTAGTAGAGGTTAATTGGGCCCATAGATTAATTGGATTGGGCTAGATTCAAGGTCCATCCAGAAGTGTTGGACCTTGTCTAGGGATGGCACCACCAGATTGGGGCGATAGAACTGCCTTGGGAATAGATTCCTATGTGCACTGGGCGATGGTACTATCCAAGTCAATGATGGTACCGTCGATAGTTATTACCTATCGGGCGATGGTACCGCTGGATAGGCGATGGTACCACCCCTCCATAGAGCTCGACTCTGTCAAGCGATAGTACCATCAGACTGAGTGGTGGTACCGCCTAGTACACTAACAGAATCAGGGTCAATTGGCGATGGTACCGCTAGTGTTAGGTGGTGGTACCACCAGCTCTTGGAAATCTGAGATGGGCCTCTTTTGGCTCCAATTCTGAAGCCAATTGAGTCTATAAATACCCTTTACTTTTCAGCTAGCTAAGTATATTAAGAAGTGATAAAAACTGAGCCAAAACTCTAGTAAAACAACCTTGAAAAGCTTGAGTGTTCATCTCCCAAAGTCTCACTTATAAAAGTTCTGTAAAAGAGTGTGAACCACTTGTAAAAGTCTATAAGATGGTTGTTTGATCCTTCTCCTTCAAGAAGGATTGATAGTGGAAGTCGAGAATCTCATCGGAGGAAGTTTCGGAAATAAACGTAGGTCATTTAATCGAACCATTATAAATCGCTACATACTTCTCTTGGTGTGTAAGTATTAAATTACCACATTTCAATTTTTAGTTAGCTGCAATTTTTCAATCTTCTTCTCTCAACTCTCTTTCATATTCACTCAAATAATCCACTTTACCAAAATTGCTTCGTTGGACAAAACCTTTCAACGCATAATGTTTTTCTTGAATCGGTTTAAATTATCAATTTTTATCCGCTGCACTAATTCAAATCCCCCCCCCCCTCCCTCTTAGTGTCGCTCTAGTTCCTAATAATTTTGAGTCATGCAAATATGTATTATAATTAAATTATTTTTTTTAATCTTTAATCATGCACGAACCATTATCAAATTCAACTAAATATCTATTATCCATTAAATACCCAACAGTTAGTATGTGATAAACTAGGAACAAAAAAAAATATTTTGAAGGTGTTTTACCTTCTCTTGACTTATTTTTACATTAATTATTTCTTTTCCTTCCATTTAAATTTACTTGTTATCTTTAAGTCTAACTTTCAACTTATGAGTTTAATCAAGATATCTAAGTATTAATCTTATGCGTGATATACAATTAAAATATCTACTATCCAAAAACTAAATATTATTTGAGATATCATTAACTTGTTAATGAGTGATAAACAACTTATTACTTTCTTTATTTTTATCTACATATCTTGCTTGCTTTTGTTTTTTTAGTAATTAATCTTTATGTGACCAAACTTTTTATAATAGTAATATTGAATTCCACTCTTATAGTTTTTCCTGATCATGATTTGATTATTTTTCAGCAATTAAGTTTTTCTTCCTCTTCTTCTTTCATTTCCTCTACGATCAAATCCTCCTCTACCACTTTCTTTTTCTATTATTTTATTTTTTTTCTTCTTTTCAAGTAGAAGACTCCTCTTTGAAATATATTTTTTTTCATTTTTCTTAAGTGACCTATTCAATTTTGCTCTTTGTGCTTCCAAGGAACGCATTAATTCATCAAATAAAAAAGTATATAAATCTTTTGATTCCTCAATTATAATAAAAATATGATCAAATTTTAGGGTTAAACTTATCAAAACTTTTGCTATAATAATATGATTATGAAGATGTTTATCATTAGATTTTATTTGACTAATAAATATAGTTACTCAGAGAAAGAAATTTTTTCTTTTTGCTTTATTGTTTTAATAAACAAAAATTTAAATTATGAAGTGTTACCAATATTATTTTTAATGGATCTTGAAATTCATTTTAAAGTAACAATCAAACTTGCCTTAAGGTTATAACTACTGTAATTGTCTCACATATAGCTCGTAGCTTATTGAACGAAGAATAATACCTTTAAATTATTCTTTCTATTTTTTTACTTAAAATTTTATCTAGATTTATATATTTATTTTCTATTAAATTCTAAAAAATCATGAGATTTGAATAGAGTTTTCATCTTAATACTCTAAAATTCAAGGATAAAGAAGTAAGAAAATGATAGAAAAGATAATTTGGGGCCATAGACTACCAACAATACAAAGTCAAAATGATACATACAAACAGAACGATGGTCTATAAACACTGCAATCGTAGATAGCCAATCGTGGATAACCAACTTTAATGTGGAGCTGAGACTCATCCTCTTTCTTTATCAAACTAATAATGCAAAGAAAAGTACTTTTGTCGACAAAATTCACTTCTTGAGGATAATATTCGTTGGAAATCAGTTTTGGAACACCTGTTTTCATCTACTCTTGTAAACCTGTTAACCAAGAAAATATGAAATCTGATCTCAATGTTTCATATGAAAATTCTCATGACAAAATATCATACTGAAAAGGTCCATTCATATCCAGCTTTGAATTTCGTAGATTAATGATATTTGAAATGTACTTCAATTCCTAGCAAACATAATTAATATTTATTTGGAGGAATATCTTCCAAGACAAGTCCTAATTGTAGATTGGCAAGGTACACATGAGATAGGTCGAATAACTCAAATATCTATTCTAGACTATCATATGCATTCTGATTTCTCATAAAAACCATGTGAAACCAAGCTTGCTGGTCCATCTCAATAGAGGATACAAAATATTTATTTTGTTCGTTTACTCCATGAGATTCTGATGTTAACCTAAAAACATGATTCATTAAAACTTCAATTGGGATGGCATGTGCTCCTAATTTTATGCTTCAATTTGCAACTTGCACAAAAGAGAAGACTGATATACTTTCCTGGACAGCATATTTTTAGGAACCCCTCTCTAATTCAGTAGCACATCTGGGACCTCTTCAGTTGGGCCAAAATGGGCAGGAAAAGAGTTCTCTCTCATTGCACAATGAAGTATATTATTAGTCAATCAGCTTCTTAAGACTTGGAGGTTCAAAGGTTTAATTTATTGGAAGAAACCACTTAGGTACTTTAACTATAGAGGTCATTGCACATACACTTAATGATTGAACAAAAAAGTCGAAAAAGCAAGCAGAAACATCGAACACTAAGCAATGTTATAGTTATCAGCTACGCTTCCAATTGGGTCTCCTCGTCACAATCAAACCTATGCAAAGGTCCTTGGCGACCATAATATCCACATTGTGGAAAGCTTCATGAACACCCAACCTTGGAACCAAGAATCAGAGATGCTTTAGATAATGCAACGAAGAAAAGATACAAAGAATGGTTTCCATTCCTGCAGCCAGTCTTCCGAAATATCTGCATTTGGCTGAATGAATAGTGCACTGCAGAGGTAAAGTGATTGTCATTGACTACCAGAGGAAAGGTAGCAATGCATATATGAAGTTTTTAATTGACGACTATTCACTTAGAGTTGAGCTCATCAAGAAGAACCATGGAAAAAGTTGCACGAAAAGAAGGGCACGTCTACCGTCGATGGTGACGGGCAACGGTGAAGGAGACGGAAACACTATGATAAATACATTGTGGTCGTTTCTTTATTGATATTTGACATCTGCAATGACGTTTCAGGGATTATTTCATCGAAGTCGGAATCATGTCGAGTCAGCCACCCAGTCCACTGTAATATAAAATGTGCAGCAAAGCTTGTCTCAGAACGATTAAACTCGTTGTTGTAGTTTCTTTATAGTTGTTTCAGGTTGACCATGAAGCTTCCTGCGTCACTTCTTCGACGACGGAATACGTCAGTCCTGTTACCCAGTCAAATTTGGACCTTCGTTTCTACTCTGATCCTCGCTGCCTCAGGAGACACTCCCTCCCACCCACCCACCACCATCTTGCTCTTTAAGGGAAGGTCTCCAAGGTCCTGAAGCAAGAATCAGAAAGCCCATCTGATGCTTAAGAGGTTTATGAGCAGCTGAGGACATGGACTTGCTCCTGGAAGAAAGCCATGGTACGTCTGCCAGCGTCTCACTCACTGTCTTAATTAATGTGCGCCGGGTTCTCGGGTCGTTCTTAGAACCTGCATTGCTACTCTATGGAATCTCTGCTGCTTGCCACCTTTGCTTTTTGCTTGTGCTGCTCTTTGTCTCCACCGGTGCTGTGATTCTGGCAAAGACTTCCACAGGGGAGTTGCGAAAAGCAGATTCTTGTATTATAGATTAGTCCTTTTCACTTCCCTGAGCTTGGGTTTGTTTCATCTCCCATTGTGCATTTTGAGCTACTTGTGGTATCAGCATGATGACCGACTTCTCGCTATCGAAGCTGGTTTGGCTATCAGAACAGCTGCATGGTTTGCCATGACTGCTTATTTGCTTCTTGAATTCAGCAGTTCAAGTGAGGATAGGTTTCCAACATTCCTTAGGGTTTGGTGGGGTCTCTTCTTGCTGTTATCCTGTTCTGGCCTTGTTGTGGACATTCTTTACTTCAAGAAGCATGTATTTCGGAAGACCTTTCAGTTGGTGTTTGATTTCTGTTCAATTCTAGCTGGATTGACCTTTAACTATGCCGGATTCTTTGGTAAGAGGATTCTGGAAGATAATAATAATCATGAGGAACCTCTCTTGAATGGTTGTAATATCAATGGATCTTCCACTGTGAGTGGGGCTGGCTATGCTGCCATCTCACAATTCGAAAATGCTGGCATACTGAGTACCCTTTCCTTCTCCTGGGTCAGTCCTTTGCTTTCTGTTGGTCACAGAAAGACTTTAGACCTCAAAGATATTCCACAATTAGCTAGTGATGATAATGTTCGTACTGTCTTCCCAATATTCAAAAGTAAACTTGAATCTTATATTAGTGCTAGTTCCAATAGTATTATTACCTCATTTATGTTGGCAAAGGCATTAATCTTCTCCGTCTGGGGACACCTTTTGTTGGCAACTTCTAGTGCACTCTTGTCCACTGTGGCTTCATTCGTTGGCCCCTATCTCATAAATTACTTTGTTCGATACCTCAGTGGTGATCGACAATTTAAAAATCAAGGGTACCTTCTGGTTCTGGCGTTCATTCTGTCAAATCTCGTTGAGGGTTTTTGTAGTAGGTTTGAGAATTTCAGATTACAACAGGTTGGTATCAGACTCAGGGCCTCCCTTGTTTCTGTGATCTACCAAAAGGGTCTTACTCTCTCTAGTCGCTCAAGACAATGTCGAACCAGTGGGGAAATCATAAATTACATGAATATTGATGCTCCAAGGGTTAGTTCTTTCAGTGACTGCATGCTTCATCTGTTATCGATCCCAGTGCATGTTATTCTGGCCTTGTTAATCTTATATCCTCAAATGGGGCTTGCTTCACTAATCGGCTTAGCGGCCACCTTTATTGTAATGTTGATTAATGTTCCCATAGCCAAACTAGAAAAGAATTATACAGAAAAGATTATGGAGTCTAAAGATCGTAGAATGAAGGCTACAACAGAGATCTTGAGGAATATGAGAATTCTCAAACTTCAAGCTTGGGAAATGAAGTTCTTATCCAAAATAATGGAACTGAGGAAAAATGAGATAAGTTGGTTGTGGAAGATTGCTTATGTATCAGCTGCTGCAATTTTTCTCTTCTCCTGTTCGTCAATTTTTGTTGCAGTAGTTGCCTTTGGGGCTTGCATGCTTATGAGGATACCATTGGGAACAGGAAAGGTTCTAACAGCACTTGCAACTTTTAGGACATTGCAAAATCCCATTTTTGCTATTCCATATACAATCTCAATGTTAGTTCAGACCAAAGTTTCTCTTGATAGAATATCATCATTTCTCTGCCTAGAGGATTTGCAACCAAATGTTGTAGAGAAGCTCCCACAAGGTAGCTCAGAGGTAGCTATCAAATTTAGCAATGGTAATTTCGTGTGGGATCCCTCCTCTAAAACTCCTACTCTGAAAGATCTAAATTTCCAAGTGTTGAAAGGAACGAGGGTCGCTGTTTGTGGAACTGTTGGTTCTGGTAAATCAAGCTTGCTGTCTTGCATTCTTGGTGAAGTCTCAAAAATTTCTGGAACTGTCAAGTTATGTGGTACAACAGCTTTTGTTTCTCAGTCACCCTGGATTCAAAGTGGTAGCATTCGAGACAATATAATTTTCGGAAAGGAAATGGACATAGACAAATATGATAAAGTCCTAGAAGCTTGTTCTTTGAAGAAGGATTTGGAGATCATGCCTAATGGTGATCAGACAGTTATAGGAGAAAGAGGCATAAATCTTAGCGGAGGACAAAAGCAACGGGTACAAATTGCCCGTGCCATATACCACGATGCTGATATTTATATGTTTGATGATCCATTCAGTGCTGTTGATGCCCACACAGGATCTCATCTCTTTAAGGTAATAGCTTAAACAGTAGCTATTTTTCCATATGGTTGTAGTATCAAGTATTTTTGTTGCATATTTACAAACTATGAAGAATTTCATATATGTACACCTTGATGGTTGTTAATATATTAACAAAACTTTCTTTTGTTAATATCATGTTGCTTTGTAAGAAGATATATGATCTTTAAAAATAATAGCCACATCGCTACTACAGGAATGTTTGCTTGGATTTTTATCTTCAAAGACAGTAGTCTATGTCACACACCAGGTGGAGTTTTTACCTTCAGCTGACCTTATACTGGTAAGTAATGCTACCTTTTCATCTTTATCTCACATATGTATTCCAGACAGAATTATTCTCTTGTACAGGTCATAAGAGATGGAAGGATTGTACAAGCAGGCAAGTATAATGAGATAATTAACTCAGGAACAGAGTTCATGGAACTGGTTGGTTCTCATATGGATGCTTTGGCTGCACATAACATGAAAAAGCATACTTCCAACACTTCAAGTGATACTATTCAAGGTGGTCCTTCTACCTCAAAATCTAGTGTACCAGTTCCTCAACAACCAGAATTGAAGGATACAGAGAATGGGCCATTAGATGAAGGCAGGCCGAGGGGTCAGCTTGTTCAAGAAGAAGAGAGGGAGACAGGCAAAGTGGGGTTTCTGATTTATTGGAGGTATATTACAATGGCATATAAAGGGGCACTTGTTCCGTTAATATTATTTTCCCAAATTCTTTTTCAAGTCCTTCAGATCTGTAGCAATTATTGGATGGCTTTGGAGTCTCCTCTGTCAGATGACTTGGAACCTCCTGTAAGTGGCTCAATGCTTATATCTGTATATGTAGCATTGGCTGTTGGGAGCTCTGCTTGTATCCTAATAAGAACCCTGCTTCTTGTAATTGCTGGATACAAGACTGCAACAATGCTATTTAATAAGATGCACACATGCATTTTTCGTGCACCCATGTCATTCTTTGATTCCACCCCCACTGGGCGTATTTTGAATAGAGTAAGTATTAGTTTTCTTTTAATCATTGAGAATATTCTTTTGATGCTTCTGTCTCTGAAATATGTTTAATTGGGCAGGTGTCAACTGATCAAGGTGGAGTAGATACATACATTCCACTCCAAATTGGATCATTTACATTCTTAATTATAAATCTTCTGGGGATTATTTTAGTCATGTCACAGGTCGCATGGCCAGTTTTGATCATCTTTATTCCTGTGATTGCGACTTGTATTTGGTATCAGGTATCTATTTTACAAGTTTTTAATGCTACTTCAAGTACAGAAGTGAGTAATGTTAGAAAAACTAATATCATCAGCACTAGATTCTGTATTCATTGACTTCTAAAAATGAAAATTATGAAGCAAACAGTTTCATTTCTTTAAATTCTGCACAAGGATATATTTAGATATTATTTTTCTGATTGTCTTAGGAAAGCAAATGCTCTTCTATTAACACAGTGAATAATGGGACCAAGACATTCTTTCAAACTTGGAAGTGCTGCAGCCCGAGTCATCTGATGTTGTAGCAAGTAATCATGTCAACCATGGTCCAGACATACTTCTCCAATATTGAGATCGGGCAACTTCTAAAATCTGACTGTCTTTATGCAAAAGTTACAATCCCATTTTTGTAAACATTATTATTTTTCTCTCCAATTTTAGATAAATCCTAGCTAAATCAGCTAAATGCATATTATATTTTCCACAATTTTTTTTCTATCATTTTTACATGTTTCTAATACAATGCTTAAATTACTCAAAAAGCTGTTGGATCAACAAAGTGAATACTGTCAACTTTTTCTTTTGAAACTATGTTCCTAATTTAAGCTATTAGTTTGATCTGCCATTCCAGTTTCTGAAGTACAGGCAAGACAACAAGGAGACATTAAATGCAGAATAAAGAGGGGTAATTATTTTAAAAACATGTCATTATATCATGGCATAATTTGGATTGTGCTTTCTCCTTTGATCACATTGCCTTATGCCATAATTCTGTAGTGATTTGTAATATATAACAGTCTTTTTTTAAAGTGAGATTGATAAATTGAACAGCATAATTGACTTGTTTGTCATTAGTATATGTACACCTTCTATGAATTTGCCGTCTTGTATGACTATAATTATGCCATTACTCTACATTCATACTTTTCCTATTTTCATAATCTATAAATTCTAAAATTCTCTTATAATCCTGGTCCCTCAGAAATTCTACATATCTACTGCACGAGAACTATCAAGGTTGATTGGGGTTTGCAAAGCTCCTGTAATCCAACATTTTGCAGAATCAATGTCAGGATCAATTTCAGTTAGAAGCTTTGGTCAGGAAAAAGAGTTCGTGAACACTAACTATAATCTGATAAATGATCTCTCTCGACTTCAATTCCATAGTACAGGTGCTATGCAATGGCTTTGTTTTCGTCTCGATATGTTATCATCCCTTACATTTGCCTTCTCTCTGATATTTCTGATCAGCATGCCAGAAGGTGTAATCAATCCTGGTACTTTCTTTATATAGTTCCATTATTTGTGTTTCCTGGAATTTCCTGGAAATATGGAAGTCATGTTATCCATTGTTTTTCTGTTTCTTTGTCTTCTTCCCTAGGTATTGCTGGCCTTGCAGTGACATATGGGCTTCGTCTGAATATGATACAAACATCGGTCATCCGGAGACTGTGCAGTCTTGAAAATGGAATTATTTCTGTGGAGAGAATACTACAGTATACAAACATTCCTAGTGAACCCCCTCTTGTCATAGATGAAAGCAGACCTAATCATATCTGGCCATCGAAGGGGGAAATAGACCTTCTTAACTTACAGGTAATTACATCCTTACTACAACATTGAGGCTCCCTTGTTCGTTTTCCAGCTTATGGTGCATCTGTTAAGTGTTAGTTTTCACTATCTATCACTTTCCAAGATGATAAATAAATGTGATTATATCACTAAATTAAGGTTTAACTATATGAAACCTCTTCGATGTGTCTTAGCAAAAGTTCCTGCTTGAGAACAACTCAACTCCCTCAGCATGAAAGTGCTACTTCAGGCTCATCATTGTTTTCGCACTGGATGTTTCTCTATTGACATCTTAAAAGTTGCTGCAAGTCCCATCATATTTTTCTTTTTAATACTAATTAACTTGGAACAGGTTCGTTATGGCCTCGACATGCCTTTTATTTTAAGGGGTCTCACTTGCACTCTTCCTGGAGGTAAAAAGACTGGAATTGTTGGAAGAACAGGAAGTGGCAAGTCTACCGTCATACAGACAATATTTCGTATTATTGATCCTACTGTTGGTCATATATTCATCGATGGCATTGAAATTTCAACAATTGGGCTGCATGACCTGAGATCCAGATTAAGCATTATCCCGCAAGATCCAATTATGTTCGAGGGAACTGTGCGTAACAACTTAGACCCACTTGAAGAATATACAGATGAGCAGATATGGGAGGTGCTTCAGTTTACTTATATATTATTTGAGTTGTATTAATTTATCATATCCATTTAGTGTTGTTTCCAAGTTTATTTGAAACCATAATGTGTCTTTTCTATTTCAATGTTTTTCTCTTTTAGGCACTGGATTGCTGTCAACTCGGAGAAGAGATTAGAAACAAGGAATTGAAGCTCGACTCTGAAGGTATCATATTTTAAATTGTGGTGATATTTATAATCTTAATATAAAATTTCCTCCCGGTTAGTTTTAACTTAGAAATATGCCAATAAAATGAAAGGTTCTTTGCCACTGTATTTTTCTATGATCAATTGATTTATTATTTATACTGACCAATTTGAGTTGCAGTAACTGAAAACGGTGAGAATTGGAGTGTAGGCCAGCGCCAGCTTGTCTGTTTAGGCAGGGTAATCTTGAGAAAAAGCAAGATACTGGTTCTGGATGAAGCAACTGCCTCAGTAGATACTACTACTGATACAATAATTCAGAAAACCCTGAGACAACAGTTTTCAGAATCAACAGTTATAATAATAGCTCATCGGATAACTTCTGTAATTGACAGTGATATTGTCATATTACTTGATAATGGTTAGTGCCTTCAAAATGATGTAAGGCTTTTCTCTTATTTTGGTCACTGATAAATTACCCTTTCTGATCTGAACTTTGTGTTGAGCAGGAATGATTGTTGAAAATGACAGTCCAACAAAATTGTTAGAAAACAAGTCATCCTTGTTTGCGAAGCTCGTCTCTGAATACACTAAAAGGTCTAATTTAGATTTTTATTAGTTTTTTTCATCAAGATGGAAGACTTATTGATATTGAATTCCATGAAGGTTGATATTGCTTTGTGGATACATACCGTATCTGAAACTGGTGATTTAAGTATTTGCTTTTCTGGAGTATCAGGTCATATACATACTATCTTAAAGGAATTTAATTGCACAAATGCCCTTGTCATCATAGTCTGTCCATTGGTGTTATGCTAACTCTAGTTAAACATGGATTGCTCGCAACCCAGTTTATGCAGTCTTTGTACAACTTTGTTGATGTAACCATCCTATACCTGAACTAAAGTTTTTTTCGTATCAATTTACATTATCACATCTGATACTGTTAGAGTGCCTGCTAAATGTAATGGCTTTGGTGCAAAGAAATTCATTTCTCATGTTTGGGAGGAATGTAAATGTAATTAATAAATATCAGAAGGAATGTATTTGAAAGGCTTTGTTGTATATGGTAGTGACTGGGTATGGTTTTATACAATTGTAGCAAATTCAGTGATTAGTAATTTCTATTGGTTGTGATAACATGCAGATTCTATGATGCATCTCGACAATGAAACCAGCTTCCTTCTAGAGGAAAATTGAGGTGCTTCTCTTACTCCACTTGGTTTTTGAATCAGAGATGAAAAAAACATATGTAGGATATGTACAATCCAGTTATCTTATGATAATGTTATTATTCAATAAGCAAATGACTTGTACATTCAAATGAACAAAATGAATAACCAGAAAATGATGAGCAAATGGTTTAATTTTCCAGTGCATATTGTGCATGGATCAGTGGCACATATTATTTGCTGTGCAACCAACACATGCTCATCTGAACTATAATGAATCAACGCTTGCATATGTTTGTTAAAACATGACTTCCAATCAATCTTAACCATCCTTAGACTTCTGTTTGATATCACTAAAGAAATCCTTCAATGTATGCAACTCAGTTGTTGCCCCATCTTACTCTGCTACAAGGTACTGAATATACCTAACATGTCTAACTGATAATTGGTTTACACCTCTCATTGTTCTTCTGCAGGTAAAAACAATGCTTCTGTGAGTTTTCTACAAGCAGTAGTCAAAGCAGGTATAATCTTACTCAGTGGTCAATCTTCTCTACATAGTTGTTTTGGCACACATATCTTGACATGGTTATGCATTTCTTGGCTGCCTTCTCAGGTTCCCAATTTCAAGTCTCAAATTAAAACAACTCTGTGATGCTGTTTGTGATGTTTCCTATATTGAACTACTGCTTCAGTATACTTCTTGGAACAAGAACAATGCTATAGTTGAGTTGCAGGATGCTGCATCCATCTCATCTTATGTAATGTGTGTGCGTATATATAAATATATATGTGTGTAATGTGTTAGCTGTTATGCATGAAAGGAAAGTTTTCTTGACCTGATGTGTCCAAATTTTCTTCCTATTGTCTTATAATTGAGGTAAAACACTAGTTGATGCATATTGAATGGACAGTTCAAATTCTACTTGATAAAATTTCAAGACATGAATAACAACAACAACAACAATAAAAACAAGAAAATGATATTTATTTTTAGATTTTCACACATATCTTTGCAAAGTCTGGAAATACCACATTTGAAATTATAAATCTTAATATGACATATATAATTCTTCAAATATTGTTTTTATTATCTGTTCTATAAATCCGGATTGACCACTTCTAATATTCTGATTATATATATATATATAATATTTGAATTGACCCGGTTCAGTTAGACTTCCTAATTTTTGGTCGGACCTTCTCGTTCCATTCCCTGTTTGCCCACGACATGAAGAAAAGCGATAACAATCGTGTGTTGAGACGATGGTATGTACTTGACAGACTACTGCTTCATATTCCCAATGGGCTATTGTGGTTTCTGCCATGCTAAGTTTAATGGACTACGTCTCCTGCATCTTGCTACTTCTTTTTTGAGCTGATTCATTTTGACGTTCTTCTTCTGCATAAATGCAACACAACAGCCGTTTTCCATCTCCGCATGGACTGCTCCTTCTTCACCGAAGAGGAAAACCTCCTCTTCCTCCCTCTTGAGTCTCAGAGAGGGATCATGAGAGGTTAAGGACATGGAGTTGCTCCTAGCTGCAAGCCATGGCTTCTCTACTTCGTGTCACCTCTGCCTCTTGCTTCTCCTGTCTATTCTATGACTCCATCACCGTTGTGAACCTGGCCAGAACTCTAACGGGAGAGCACCAAACGACAGATTCTTGCACTACAGATTGGCCCTCTTCACTTTCCTGGGTTTGGGCTTGCTTCCGTCTCTTGTTGTGTGCCTTGGGCTCCTTTTGGGGTTTGTCAGTCCAAATAATTACATGGTTTGCCATAGTCGCTTGCTTGCTACTTTGAATTCAGTAGCTTGAGTAAGGATAGTGTTACGGAACGAATACGGCCACCGGATGACATGTCGGATTGATCTTATTTAGTCTTCGAAATCCAAGGATGTCCGATTGTTGCTTTCTGCTGAGGTGGTTCCTGGCGCGTCTCGGGCTTGGCTCCTACAAGTAGGCCAGGGTCGGGTGTTTCTCGACATGGCCCCTCCGATGCTAGAATAAGCAAATATTTCTTTTTCCTTTTCCCCGTGCTCTGAAGCCGGACGGAGGTTATATAGACATGTCTCGAGGCGTACCTTAGTTCGGATGCCGGCAAAGTCGTACGGGACGGCACTGTACAGGTCGGCGCTACACGGCGCCGCTCCGGGATCTCGGGGGTGGCCTGCTCCATGCGTCGCCATCCCGAGATTTTGGGGACGGCCTGCTCCATGCATCGCCGTCCCGGGATTTCGGGAACGACTACCTTGTTTGGGTTCGGGTGACGTGGCGGCGTGCGGGTGTCGTCTCATCCAACCCGAGACGAAGGGTCGAACGTGGCGATACATGTGGGACATCTTTATGCTGACGTGTCTGCTGTCATGGATGATCCTGGGATATCCCCTATCATCACTTCCCCCCCAAACAAGGCGTGTTCCAAGGTCCTCAAGGAGGGGCTCAAGGCATGTCTGACTGGTTCCTTCAACCGTGTCATTTGCCCTGCGAAGGTTGGCGAGTTGCCTTGCGGCGCTGTTGCTCTTATGTCGATGGCGACAGAATGGAATGATGCGTCGGGGGGCTGCTTGGATGATTGGGCCGAAGTGCTTGAAGTGGTGAATTTGGGCGTGAGTGAACTAATGTCTAAGCTAGCGAGCTCGGGCACAGATGGACTGGTGCCCAAGCTGGTGAACTCGGGCATAGATGGATTGGTTCCCGAGTTGGTGAACTCGGGCATAGATGGACTGGTGCCCGAGCTGGTGAACTCGAGCACAGATGGACTGGTGCCCGAGCTGGTGAACTCAGGCACAGATGGACTGGTTCCCAAGCTAGTGACCTCGGGCATAGATGGACTGGTGCCCGAGCTAGTGAACTTGGGCACAAATGGATTGGTTCTCGAGTTAGTGAACTCGGGCACAGATGGATTGGTGCTCGAGCCGATGAACTCGGGCACAGATGGACTGGTGCTCGAGCCGGTGAACTTGGAAACAGATGGACTAGTGCCTGAGCCGGTGAACTTGAGCACAAATGGATTGGTGCCCGAGCCGGTGAACTCGGGCACAGATGGACTGGTGCCCGAGCCAGTGAACTCGGGCATAGATGGGCTGGAGCCCGAGATGCTCTGGTACTTTGATATTCGAAGGCACTTACTGGTGGTACGTGCGGCACGATGGGTTGACATCGTGGGCCTTCAGGAGGGGGTCACGTGTTGGTGGTTGGCAGGAAATCAGGGGCATGGGTGCCTGGTGGGAATCATGGTTTAGTGGCCACGTCGATCGAGGTGACCCTTGGTGGTAATCCCCGCTGGCTCCTGCCAAGGTGATTGGATGATGCAACGTTCCTTGGCGGGAGCTAGCATTAATTGTTGCCTCGGGGAGTCCAAACGTCGCTCAGGTGGCAGTGGGGTTACTTCCTTATAAGCTCATTCCTGTGAGCTAATGGTCTCCGCATCTTCATTTGTCGTTGAGCCTTTCGCATGTCTTCTCGGACCCTTATTCCCCTTCGGAATCTAAATCAAGATTGGGATGACTTCTTCCTCATTGTCGTCGAGTCGATCGGTCCCTGAGGTCAATGAGTCGACCTCAAGTAGTTCCAGGGTAGAAGTGTTGAGTTCATTATCAGGTGGGGTATCTCCGGTAGACTCGAAGGCCTCCGCAGCCCTTCAAGTGATGCAGTCGTGGCACGACATAGACTCGGTGGTGACCGAGGAGCTTTTGGGGCTAGTTCGGGATCGCTATAGCATCCCGGAGGAGTATCAGCTCCATGCCCCCCAGTCAGGGGAACGCCCTTATGATCCATTCCCAGGAGGGTTCGGGTTAACCATGGACGCCTTGGAGGCGGGGCTGAGGTTCCCCTTGCACCCTGTGGTCGTGGAATGCCTCCGGTGGTGGGGGATTCTCCTTCGCAGATGGTGCCCAATTCTTGGCACTATCTAATTGTCTTTCTAGGAGAGTGTCACGGGGCGAGGATTGAGTTGATCCGAACCCTTTTCTTGGCCTGCTTTCAGCTATGCAAGGGTCGGGGCGGCTATTACCTCACAGCCCGAGGTGGATTCAAAATCAGTGGCGCCCCCTCGAATAACAAGGGCTGGAAGACTCGCCACTTCTTTATGAGTCGCTCTCGGGAGTAGGGGTTCTGTGTGGGGTGGACTTCCCGGGCCATCAACAATGTGCCATAGTTTCTCACCCCCGAGGAATCTGATTATGTAGAGCGTCTGAAGGGGGTCTTCTCTTCTTCTCGGGCGATTAGGGAAATGTCCAAGGCATGGTTGGTCGAGGTGGGTCTTAGCCTGGCCTCTAGGGGTATAGCCCAACCTGTGGCTTATGAGCACTTTGTTCCCAGTCGATTTCTATTTCCTTGCTTTACTGATCCACCTATTCGACAGATATGGTGAACTTCCAAGTGATGAGGGGGATTTCGTGCCTTCCGAGCACGGTGCATCCTTCTCGAGGGGTGCCGAAGGCCGAGGACGAAACCTCGGTTCAGAAGGGGACTCTGAGGCATCGGGGTCTCAACGAGGATAAGGTTGAGCGCTCGAAGAAGAAGGCCAAAGTGGTGATTCGAAAGTCATTCAAGGGGGCGACGCTTCGGGAGGCGACCGTGCGGGCTACCATGGTGTCGGGCAGCTGCTCTCTCGGGGAGAGCTCGGGCGCAAAGGGAAAGGGGTGCGCCAGCCCAGTCGAGGGTGAGTCCCAGACTAAGTGGGTGGATCGTCCCAAGTCGATGAGGGACTTGTGCTGAGTCCGGGCCTCGAGCAAGGGTGAGCCTTTTCGGGCTCTGGAGTTCACAGATCTGCCGGATGAGGAGCCAGGGGCACCCTACGGGGTCCGACTGCAGTCCGTGAAGGCTGACACCCGCATTTGGTCTGACGGCTCGACAGCCCAGGAGTTTGGCCGGGGCGTGCTCCATCTGGCCCTAGCCAGGCAACTATACTGCTCACCTTCCGTGGTGCTGGTGGATCGTGCGGCGAAGTCAGTGGTCTGGGTAAGCATCGAATCTGTGTTTTGTGTCCGGGAGTCGAGTTCCGATGTGCGGTTTTGACCTCGTGTCTATCACAGAGTCAACACTATACAATGGCCCTGATCGACCGAGTGCAAGACGCAGGTCGAGTGATCGAGCGTCTCGGGGAGGCAAACTCTGACCTCCGTCGAGAGGTCGAGGAGCTGAGGGGTGGTCCCGGCCCCGAGGCAGTATCGGCGGCCGAGCAACGTGCTGCCACGGCCGAGGCTGAGGCTGGGCTACTGAGGGCGGAACTAGAGGACTCTCAACGCCAGCTGAAGGACAGTCACAGGCAGGTTCGGAGGCTGGACGACGAGCTACTCGGGCTCACAAGAGATGCCGAGGCTGCGCGGGCAATGACCAAGGCGGCTGAGGAGGCGTTGCAAGGGGAGCACCAAGGAATGGAGGATTGGGCAAAGAGGGCAGTCAAGGAGTACAAGAAGTTGCCCGGGTTCGAGCTCAGCCTCCAGAGGTCGGGTCAGGCAACTTTCAAGTACAAGTACCGGCTAGCTCTCACCCGCTTTCATGCCAAGTACCCGGATCAGGAGCTGGAAGCTGATCCATTTGTGGATCTTCTCGAAGACCACAGCGTCGACATGCCTGAGGAGGTGCCTTTTGATGACAACCCGATGGATCCACCTCCAAGTTAAGGAGTCTTGAGCTGAGTCAGAGCTTTGGGCGGGTCCACATCCTTTGTTAGTAGGGGCAACATTTTTTCGGTCGGGCCGAGTTGGAGTTTTGTAAGGCTCAAGCTGACCATAGTGTAAAGATTCTACTTACTTGAATGGAAGGTTTTTGAACATAAATGCAAGGTTTCTGTTTGGAACTATGGGTAAAACTTTCTCAAGTTTGACACGTTCCAAGTCCTCGGCAGGGGGGTCCCGTCCATGGTCTTGAGGCAACAAGTGCCTTCTCGGACCATGTCATAGACTCGATAAGGGTCTTCCTAGTTTGGGGATAATTTTCCCCCAACGTGGGTCGGATCGCTTACCTCAATTTTTCGAAGGACCAGAACCCTGACCCGAATTCTCTGTGGTCAAACCTTTCGATTGTAGATTTGGGCCACCGCCTTCTTGTAGGTCAAAGCATGTAGGTGGGCCTCGGCTATTCGTTCGTCGTGGAGGTCGAGTCTTGCTCGGAGTTCGAGTTCTAAAGTTCCCTCGATGAAGTTTTCCACCCACAAGGTCGGGAATGTGATCTCGGGGGGAAGGATGACCTCGGTCCCATATGCGAGGCTGAATGGGGATTCTCCCAAAACTATCTTCGGAGTGGTTCGGGATGCCCACAGGACGCTCGGGAGCTCTTCCACCCAAGCTCCACGTGTTTCACCCACCCTCTTCTTCAGCCCTTCAAGAATCACCCGATTTGTGACCTCGGTGAGGCTATTGGCCTGGGGGTGGGTGACCAAGCTGAACTTTAGTCGGATCCCATATGAATGGCAGTAGGATTTAAACCTTGTGTTGTTGAACTGAGTCCCATTGTCAGTTATGATGGCCCTCGGGATTCCAAAGCGCATGAGGATATTCTTCCACACAAAGTTCTCAACTTGCTTTGTGGTGATGGATGCCAGTGGTTCAGCCTCAACCCACTTGGTGAAGTAATCGACCCCAACTATGAGGAAACGCCATTGGCTCGAAACCGGGGGGAAGGGACCGAGGAGGTCCATGCCCCATTGCACGAAGGGCCAAGTCACGTTGATCAAGGTGAGGGGCATTGTCGGCTAGCATTAGACCCGGGCATGCACATGACACTGGTGACACCGCTGCACATAGGACAAGGTGTCTCATCATAGCGTCGGCTAGTAAAACCCTTGCCTGAGTATCTTGAAGGCCAAAGCTCGGCCCCCGATGTGCTCCCCGCATATACCCTCGTGAACTTCGGCGAGGACTATCTCGGCTTCAGGTGGGGACAAACAGCGGAGTAACGGCTGAGAGAAGGCTCTTCAGTATAGTTTGCCCCCGATCTTGACGTACCATGCTTGGGCTCGTCTGAGCCGATGTGCAGCCGATGGGTTATCGGGTAGCTCGCCCTTCTCTTTGTAGCGAAGTATTTCTTCCATCCAGTTCGGGGTCGCCTCTGCCATGTTGATGTCTGAGACTGTTAAGGTCAGTGCGGAGATGACCTCGGTTCTCTTCAGGGGCTCCCCAGGCGGCTGGCTAGACGCTAGTTGGGCCAGTGCATCAACTCATATGTTTCGAGCACGGGGTATCCTCGTGACCACCAGACGGTTGAAGTGAGCCAAAAGTTGCTAGGCTTCGATAAGGTACTGGGTCATGGTTAGTTCTCTGGCTTCGTAGGTCCCATTGATGTGGCCTGCCACCAGTTGGGAGTCGGTAAAGGCCTCCAAGTTCCGCACATGCATCTCAAGAGTGAGGTGTAGTCCCAACAGCAGCGCCTCGTACTTGGCCTCGTTGTTGGTGGCTTTGAATTCCAACCGAAGCGAGTGCTCGTAAGTTTTGCCATTCGGGTCCTTGAGGATCATCCCCGCTCTGGCTCCTCTCGACGTGGTAGACCCATCAACGTATAGGGCCCAAGCTAATGGATCCAACTCCTACACAGTCGGCCCGTCCTCGGGGGTTAGCTCAGAAATGAAATCAGCCAGTACCTGGGCCTTTATGGCCATCCAAGGCACGTACTAGATGTCAAACTCCCCGAGCTCCACTGACCATTTGAGCATCTGACCCGAGACATCGAATTTGGAGAGGATCTAGCGGAGTGGCTGGTCGAATATTATCTTTATCGTGTGGGCTTGGAAGTAAGGCCGCAACTTTCAGGCCGTCACGATCAACGCTAGCACCAACGCTAGCTTCTCTATCGGCGGGTATGGCTGGTGTAGTAAACTACCTACTGTGTGGCTTGGCCCTCACTCACCAGCACTGAGCTGACCACCTATTCCGAAGTCGCCAAATAAAGGCCCAGGGTTTCGCTCGATCGGGGTGAGGCAAGCCGGGGAAGCCGTGCGAAGTAGGTCTTCATTTTGCTGAAGGCGTCCTCACATTCTGAGGTCCATTCGAAGTTGTCCGCTCGGTGCAAGGCCCGAAAGAATGGGAGGCATTTGTCTCCCGAGTGCGACACAAACCTCCCGAGTGCCGCTAGCTTCCCTGTGAGGCATTGTACCTCTTTTACCGAGTGCTGAGATTGCATCTCCATTATAGCTCGTACCTTCTCTGGGTTGGCGTCTATCCCTCTTTGGTGGATGACGAAGCCGAGGAACTTTCCCGATCGAACCTCGAAGGTGCACTTCACCGGGTTGAGGCACATATTGTACCATCTGAGGGTCTGGAAGATCTCTGCCAGGTCGGTTAGGTGAGTCGCTGCCAACTTGCTTTTGACGATCATGTCATCGATGTAGACTTCCATGTTTCTCCCGAGCTGGGACTTGAATATTTCATTAACCATCCTCTAATAGGTGGCTCTAGCGTTCTTCAGACCAAAGGGCATGACCTTGTAGTAGTAGAACCCTCTATCGATGATGAACGCGGTGTGCTCTCAGTCTTGTGGGGCCATGCGGATTTGGTTGTAGCCCGAGAACACATCCATGAACGTAAGAAGCTTGTGGCCCGCGGTTGCATTGACCAACTAATCTATCTTTGAGAGGGGATAACAATCCTTGGGGCATGCCTGATTGAGATCGGTGTAGTCAAATGCACATCCTCCAGCTTCCATTATGCTTTTTAACGACTATATTCGATAACCATCGCGGGTATTTCACCTCGGTTATGAATTCAGCGTCAAGCAATTGGTCGACTTCACAGTTAGTGGCTTACTATCGTCGCCTGGGGTGAATCTCCGAGGCTTCTGCTTGACTGGGCATGGGCGTGCCTCGGGATGGATGTTCAGATGGTGTTGTGCCACTTTGGAGTTGATCCTCGGCATGTCCTTCAAGGACTAAGCGAAGACGTCAGTATTTTCCTTCAAAAGTTCCACCAGCTGGACCTGGTCGGCTTCTGGAAGCTTGGCTCTGATCTTGATGACCTGGTTTGGTCGATCACCATTCAAGGGGACCTCGATGAGCCGCTCGGTCGGTTGCGGATGAGCAGGAGCTTTTGGGTTGTCCCGAGGGTCGAAGTCGGCCGGATCGGGTCGCGTCCTCTTTGGCATTGACACGGCCGTCAGATAACATTTCCTGGACTCTTTAGGATCGCTCTACACCACCCCGACTCCTGACAAGGTCAGGAATTTCATGGCCTAGTGATAGATGGAGACGATTGCCCTTATCCTGTTGAGGGACGGGCGCCCAAGGATGATGTTGTATGCCGAGGGTAGGTCAACCACCATGAAGGCGACCATCACCATCTTTATTCTCGGTTCGCTTCCTAGGGTGATGGGAAGGGAAGTCCTCCCGAGGGGGGAGATGGATTCCCCGGTGAATCGGTAAGCGCGGTCATCATATGGGAGAGGTCGTTGTCCATAAGCCCGAGCTTCCTAAAGGCGTCCGAGTATAGAATGTCGGTAGAACTCCCAGTGTCGACCATCACCCTCTTCACCTTGGCATTAGCGATGCGGACAAAGACCACCAGAGTGTCGTCGTGGTCCAAGAACTCTCCTCCTTCTGTGTCGAATCTGATTTCTTCATCGGAATGCGTCCTCGGACACTTCTCCACTGTGCTCCGTGCGTACGCCTTTCTAGCGGTGGAACTACTGCCACCGGAGGCTAGTCCGCTAATGATGACATCGATTTGCCTTTTGAACAAACCCTGGGGCCAAGGTGGCGACTCCCTTGGTTTCTTGAGGAAGCGTCTGAGATGCCCTCGTCGGATCAGCTCCTCGATTTGGTTTTGCAGGTCTCAACAGCTCTCCGTGTCATGGTCGTAATCCCAATGGAACCTGCAATACTTAGATCGGTCTTTGTTAGTAGCTTTCACCAGGTTGGGTTCCCGCAGGAGCCCTTTCTCCCGGATTTGGAGGAAAATTTCAGTTCGAGAAGCGTTTAGGGGGAGCCTTGGGCATGGTAGCTTGGGGCAATCGATCCTCCTTCGGGGTGGTTCAGGGAATGGCCTCAGGGCCGTTGCTCGGGTAAGGTCCATCCTGGGCCTCTTGCTGTCCTCGCGCTTCCTCGCCACCAGGGCTTTGACGGCGACGTGCTGGTTGGCATGCTGGAGCATCTCGGGGACTGTCGATGGCGACCTCTCCACCAGAGACTAGAAAAGTCTGGAGGGGCATAGCCCCATCAAGAAGGCCTGCATGACTAGGGATGGATGTGCCTTGGGCATCCCCCTGGCCTCGGCAGCGAAGCACGTGACGAACTGGGAGAGTGTTTTGCCGTCTCGTTGGGCTAGTGCGAGGAGTGCAGCCATAGAGGGTCTCGACCATTTGCTGGCCATGAAGCTCTATTCGAGCCCCCGCGCTAGCTGCTCGAAAGAAGAAATGGAGTCTGGCCGTAGCTGACTGAACCACATCCGAGCTGACCCTCTGAGGGTAGTGGGAAATGCCCTGCACTTCAAGGCGTCAGACGTGCCATAGAGGGCCAACTGGGCTTTGAAGGCGACGATGTGCTCCGTGGGATCGGAGCTACCGTTATACGCTTCAAGGGCAAGAAGTCTAAAGTTGAGGGGACTGGATTGTCTTGTATCTCGGGGGTGAAGGGGGATGCGCCCGAGATGTCGTCCCCGACTTCGCCCTTGGTCCTGCGGAGCTCGCGCTGGAATTCGTCCAAATGTCAATCCACCGAGTTGAGTTGGGCTCTGAGTGTGTCATCGGCCGAGTCGGTGGATACTATGTCTTGCTTGGGAAGTAGCATGCCGGTCGGGGGGAGATCGTGGATGCTTGGTTCGGGAGTCATTCCCCGACCCCCAAGATGTCCTTCGGCTTCCTCCCATGGCTGATCGTGCATGGCTAGATTCGTCGGGGGGTTGTCGAGAGGCTCTGGGACATAAATGGATGGGCTCGGCACCTGGGGGCCCACGAGACACATGAGTTGTGGATTGAGGGGGACGACTGTTTGGATCATCCTAGTCAGAGCTTGGACCTGCCTTGACAGGTCAAGAAACGCCTCAGGCGAGATGACCCAGGACGCTGGGACATTCCCGAGGGGTGATAGTTTGGGATCATTGAACAGTCACCAATAGTGCTTCGAGGTCTGGACTGGATCGCCTCCTCCTAACTGAGCAACGGAGATTGGTCCCGAAATGGGGATGGGGGCAGTAGGTTGCCCTTCAATCGGGCAAGCTCCCGGGTTGGTCATGGGACACTCTTGCGAGATCAGCCCTTCCTCTAACACCAAAATGTTATGAAATGGATGCGGCCACCGGATGACGTGTCGGGCTGTCCTTGTTCAGTCTTCAAAATCCAGGGGTGTCCGGTTGTCGCTTTCTGCTGAGGTAGTTTTCGGCGCGCCTCGGGCTTGGCTCCTGCAAGTAGGCTTGGGTCGGGTGTTTCCCGACGTGGCCCCTCCAATGCTAAAGTCAGCGAATGTTTCTTTTTCCCTTTCCCCATGCCCTAAAGTCAGACGGGGGTTATATAAGCGCGTCTCGAGGTGTACCTTAGTCCGGATGCCGATGAAGTTGTACGGGGCGACACTGTACAGGTCGGTGCTGCACGACACCACTCTGGGATCTCGGGGACGGCCTGCTCCATACGTCGCCATCCCGGGATTTTGGGGGTGGCTTGCTCCATGCATTGCCATCCCAGGATTTCTGGAACGGCTGCCCTGTTTGGGTTCGGGCGATGTGGCGACGTGCGGGTGTCATCTTATCCGACCCGAGACGGAGGGTCGGATGTGGTGATACATGTGGGACATCTTTATGCTGATGTGTTTATTGTCGTGAATGATCCTAGTGTTGGGCTGACAGCCCAATTCAGCCCATATGGGCTTTATCAGTCCATAGCCCACTTTTCTCTTCTAAATCCTATCTTAATCTAAACCCTAATTATAAATAGGGGCTAATGGTGGCTGCGAAAATGAGAGATCAAAATTGTAGCAAAAGGTAGAAACTTTACAGCAGCAAAGGTGATTCAAAGAGAGGAGAAAAGGGTAGAAAAACAAGAGAAAAAGAAAGGGAAGAAGATAAAGAAAACGTAGAAATTATTCTCATTCATCCAAACAGTTTCTCATCTCAGGTTAGATCAGATGTACAGTGAATTTTTACTATGATTGCTTGGGGAGGTTTTGGATATTGTGCATAATGACGTGATCCTTGTATCCCAGTTATTCTCTTGTGATTGTTGCTTGGGTTTTGGGTAAGAGATTCGGGAATTGTATATTTATTATTTCTATAGTGGATTTTCTCTAATGTGCCCCGTGGTTTTTACCCTTCACGTTGAAGGGGTTTTCCACGTAAATCTTGGTGTTTTATTTGATTGTGATTTTCGTTTAATTCTGCTGTGTGTTATGGCTTACTAGTATTTATTTATATATAAAAGTCCTTCCTTGTTTGTTGACCCTTTTTATCCCATCAACTGGTATCAGAGTAAGGTTTTGGTAATTTAATTTTTGTATTTGAACATGGAGGCTGGTACTGTTTCTCGTATGATTAGTTTGAACGAAAATAATCGGATGATATGGAAACCAAGGATGGAAGATCTCTTGTATTGTAAAGATTTGTATGAACCTTTGTAAGGGAATAGTGAAAAATCCATAACTATGACAGATGATGAGTGGAAGAGGTTAGATTGAAAAATGGTTAGGTTTATTCGATAGTGGCTTGATGATAGTGTCTTTTATCATGTTTCTACTGAAAGTTTTACATATTCTCTTTGGAAAAAGTTAGAAGGTCTCTATGAAAGAAAAACAACTGGCAACAAAGCTTTTTTTATCAGAAAACTTATAAACCTGAAATATAAAGAGAGTGCTTCTATTGTTGAGCATTTGAATGAAATGCAGAGTATTATTAACTAGTTATCTTCTATGAAAATGTCTTAATGATGAGTTTCAGGCATTGTTACTTTTCAGTTCATTACTAGAAAGTTGGGAGACACTGGTGGTTTCCCTTAGTAATTCTGCGCCAGATGGTATTGTCACCATGAGTCAAGTAACAAGCAGTTTGTTGAATGAGGAGTTGAGAAGAAAGAACTCAGTAGCATCTCAGATTGATTCACAGGCACTTATCTAAGAAAACAGGGGAAGGTCAAGGTCTAAAGATAGAAGCAGTCTGAAAATTTTGGTGTTGTCAAGATGGGCAACCATGGCACAACAGACATCATTGGCTTGGGTGACATCCACATAAAGACCAACCTTGGATGCAAGTTGGTGCTTAAGGATGTGATGCATGTGGTTGACTTGAGGCTGAATTTAATCTCAGTTAGAAGACTAGATGATGAAGACTATGATATCAGATTTCACAGAGGGCAATGGAAACTCAATAAGGGTTCTTTTGTTATAGCTAATGGAAAGAAATGTCACACTTTGTATAGGTTACAGGCTAAAGCTTGTGGTGAACAACTGAATGCTACAGAGAAAGACTTCAGCATGGAGTTATGGCATAAGCGATTGGGACACATGAATAAGAAGGGACTGTAAGCTCTTTCCAAGAGAGAGGTATTGCCTGACCTCAGAGGTACACGTTTGAACTCTTGTATTGATTGTTTAGCTGGTAAACAACATAGAGTTTCATTTGCTAGTCCTGCTTTGTCTAGAAAAATATATGCCTTGGACCATGTTTATACAGATGTATGTGGTCCTTTGAGGACAAAAACTCCTAGTGCTTCTACTAATGTTCTTGGCATCAGTGGTGTACTTTATTTTATTACTTTTATAGATAACTTTTCAAGAAAAGTTTGGGCCTATGCTTTGAAGACCAAGGATCGGGTTATTGGTGTCTTTAAAGAGTTTCATGCTAGAGTTGAAAGGGAGACAGAAAGACAATTAAAATGCATAAGATCATATAATGGTGGTGAGTATACAGGATTATTTAATGATTATTGCAGGTCACATAGCATCCAGCATGAGATGACAGTTCCTGGTACACCTCAGCATAATACAATTACAAAGAGGATGAACTGCACCATCATGGAAAAGATCAGATGTACGCTTTCACAAGCAAAGCTACCCAAAAGGTTTTGGGATAAGACTTTGAGGACTGCAGTTGATGTGATCAACTTATCTCTCTGTACAGCCCTAGATGCTGATGTTGCAGAGTATGTTTGGTTAGGGAAAGATGTTTCCTATAAGCATTTGAGAGTATTTGGTTGTCATGCATTTGCACATGTTCCAGATAATGAGAGATCCAAACTGGATGGTAAGACAAAAAAATGTATTTTTCTTGGCTACTCACATGATCAATTTGGTTACAGGCTTTGGGATCCAGAAAAATAGAAGGTGTTTAGAAGTAGAGATATGGTCTTATTTGAGAATCAAACCCTTAAGGATTTGAAAGAGGCACCAGCCAAGACTTCTATAGAAGGATTAGCAGATTGTGACCCAATTATTCCTCCAGTATATCAGGGTGATGGGGGAGATGTGCAGGAAGATGGTGTAGAGCCAGATATTAATCTATCTGCAGGGCATGTTGAGCAAGAAGAAGTTGAGGAGTAGCTTCCCATAGAACCTCAGTTGAGAAGATCTTCTAGACAATGTCAGCCTTCCAAAAGATACTCTACAGATGAGTATGTGATGCTTACTGATATAGGTGAACTAGAGAGTTACCAGGAAGCAGTTGAAAGTGAGCAGAAAAAAAATATGGCTGTTGCTATGCAGGAAGAGATGGATGTTTTACAGAAGAATCATACATATGATTTAGTGCAACTACCACAGGGAATGAAGGCCTTGAAGAATAAGTGGGTTTTTAGGTTGAAGACTCAAGAATATTTTTCTCAACCAAAGTACAAAGCTAGATTGGTTGTGAAAGGCTTTGGTCAAAAGAAAGGTATTGACTTTGAAGAGATTTTTTCTCCTGCTGTTCAAATATCTTCTATTCGAGTTGCTCTAGGTATTACTGCTAGCTAAGACTTGGAGATGGAGCAGTTAGATGTGAAGACAGCTTTTCTTCATGGTGATTTGGAGGAGAAAATTTATATAGAGCAACCAGAATGCCTCAAAGTCAAAGGTAAAAAAAATTTTGCCTGCAAGTTGAGGAAGAGTTTGTATGGATTGAAGCAAGCTCCAAGATAATGGTACAGAAAGTTTGATTCATTTATGATTGAAAATGGATACAAAAGAAAGGCTTCAGATCATTATATGTACATCAAACGGTTTGGTAAGGATTTTATTATTCTCCTACTTTATATTGATGATATGCTTATCCTTGGGAAAGATATGTATACAATTGATATGTTGATGAAAGAACTGAGTGAGTCCTTTGCAATGAAGGATATGGGACCAGCAAAGGAAATACTAGACATACAAATTTCTTGTGATAGGAAAAACAAAAAGATTTGGTTGTCACAGGAGAAGTACATCGAGAAGATATTAGAAAGGTTCAGTATGAGCAATGCAAAACTAGTTGGTTCTTCTCTTTCTGGTCACTTCAAGTTGTGCTCAGAACAGAGTCCGTCAAGTGATGAGGAGAAGGAGAAAATGCAAAAGGTTCCTTATGCTTCAGTAGTTGGAAGTTTAATGTATGCAATGGTATGTATGAGGTCGGACATCGCATATGCAATGGGTGTTACTAGCAGATTTCTTGCAAATCTAGGTAAAGAGCACTGGGCAGTAGTAAAGTGAATCTTGAGATATCTCAGAGGAAGCTCTAAGGTTTGTTTAAGCTTTAGAGATGGATCACTTGTGCTAACGGGTTACACAGATGCAGATATGGCAAGAGATATTGATATAAGAAAATTCACATCAGGTTTTGTACTTACTTTTGTAGGGGGAGTTATGTCATGGCAATTCAGATTACAAAAGTGTATTGCTCTCTCCACCACAGAGGCAGAATATATTGCTGCTATAGAGGTTTGTAAAGAAATATTATGGATGAAAGAATTCTTACAAGAATTGGGGCTAAAACAGGAAAACTATGTGGTGTATTGTGACAGCCAGAGTGTCATCCATTTATGTAAGAACCCAACTTTTCATTCCAAATCAAAGCATATAGATGTCAAATACCACTGGATTCGAAATGTACTTGAAGAGAAGTAGTTGCAATTTCAGAAAATTCATAGAGATGATAATGGAGCAGATATGTTGACAGAGACCTTACCGAAAGAGAGGCAGGAGATGTGCCGATAGTTGGTTGGCATGGATTTACACTGAGGAGTTATGGGACAACCTCCCTTATGGGCTGAAGGGGGAGGTTGTTGGGTTGACAGCCCAATTCAGCCCATAGCCCACTTTTCTCTTCTAAATCCTATCTTAACCTAAACCCTAATTATAAATAGGGGCTAATGGTGGCTGCGAAAATGAGAGATCAAAATCATAGCAAAAGGTAGAAACTTGCAGCAGCAAAGAGGATTCAAAGAGAGGAAAAAAGGGTAGAAAAATAAGAGAAAAAGAAAGGGCAGAAGATAAAGAAACTACAGAAATTGTTCTCATTCATCCAAACAGTTTCTCATCTCAAGTTAGATCAGATCTACAGTAAATTTTTACTGTAATTGCTTATGGAGGTTTTAGATATTGTGCACAGTGACGTGATCCTTATACCCCAGTTATTCTCTTATGATTGTTACTTAGGTTTTGGGCAAGAGATTCGAGAATTGTATATTCATTATTTCTATAGTGGATTTTCTCTGGTGTGCCTCGTGGTTTTTACCCTTCACGTTGAAGGGATTTTTCATGTAAATCTTGGTGTTCTATTTGATTATGATTTTCATTTAATTCTATTGTATATTACGGCCTACTAGTATTTGTTTATATACAAAAGTCCTTTCTTGTTTGTTGACCCTTTTTATCGCATCACCCGGGATATCCCCTATCAGATAGATTTCTCACTTCCTTTGATGGGTTCTCTCCTTACTTTCTTCTTACATCTGCCTTTTTATGGATTGGTTCTTAATTATGCCGGATTCATTGGGAAAGGATTCAAGGAGGAAATCCTGCACTTAAGAAATCTCTCTTGAATGGTTGTAATGGAAGAGGAGCTGCTCATGGCTCCATTTCGCTATTTGAACTTGTTGGTATAGTTAGTATCGTTTTCGTCTCTTGAATCAGCCCTTTGCTTTTTGTAGGTCACAAGAAAACATTAGACCTTAAAGATATGCCCCAATTAGCCAGTAGTGATAGTGTTCGATGTGTTCTCGGATTTCAAACATAACCTTGAATCTTTCACCAGTACTACTACTACTACTGGTGGAGTTACCTCATGCACTGGCCAAGGGACTAATCTTCTCTGCTTGGAAGCCAAAATTGTGTTGTCAGCTCTCCTGACACTTTATCAGCTTTGGCTTCCTATATTGTTACTATCTCATTAATGGTTTCGTTAGATGCCTTAATAGTGATCGACGATTTAATAATGAAGGGTATCTGTTGGTTTTGGCCTTCATTCTGTTGAAGCTTGTTAAGTGTCTACAGCAAGCATTATATTTTCATATTACAGCAGGCTGGGATCTAGTTTAAGGCTTCACTTGTTGCTATGGTCTTCCAAAAGGGTCTTACCATTGAAAATTTTGATCAGAACATCATATGTACAGTAAAAAATAGAAAATAAAAAATATATATTTTTCAGAAAAAAATATCTTATTATCATGCAACAATTGATGTGCAAAAATCATGAAACTGAAAACCACATATATCAAGTGAGATTTATTATCAAGGGAGATCATATATCCTTAAAAAATCTTAAATCTATAAAAGTAGATAAATGAGATCAACTATCCTCCTTTCTAACAGTGATTCATATGATAGTTACGTCGAAGATGCTCCTCAAATCGCTGCATGATTTTTCCCTCCACATACATCACGTGATCAAGAAGGGGTCGGCCCTTCTTACTATTCATACATCTCAAGCTAAGGCTATCTGCTAAGGAGGAGAGGATAGAGAGAAGTATAGGAGGGGTGACCAAAAGATGACTAGCTTATGTCAGCTTTTGGCCCCTCCTATTTATAGAGGTTCCTATCACTTAATCCTAATGGATCCTACCCTATTGGGTACTGAATTTCTATCTAATTATCTAAGCTTCTTAGATTAGTGGATCTCTATCCAATAATCTCTATTTAGTATTATTGGATCTTACCCAAAAGATCCAATAATTCAAGGGCTTACTGGATATCTCATATCTAAACTTCAATTCGTCACAATACCTACCATATGTATGTGACCCTCTAGGTCCAATATTGAGCTTGTCATGAGTCATATTTGTCAAAACTCCTTCTGACTCAATGAATTATTATCTTTATAATAATTCACTCGACTCATCAACTATGAACATACTAGGCCACTACGCTATAGCCCCTAAACGATATAGGGGGATCTAATCTATTGGACATGTTTGTCCTTAGTTACCATGTATATATAGTCTCTCACTTATTTAATATCTCAAAGACCGTATATTGGGCATAATGCTATCAAGCCCATACAGAATCTACTCGAGTCTCGCTCTAATCGGATTCTCCCGGAGAACTCATTCTCTCTTAATCTGAATGAACCTAGTAATGGATTTACCTAAACAATAACACATAGGATGTTCTTCTCATAACACCGAGAATGAATAATCCTCTGTCGACACTCAATTACCCTCGTAAGGTTGACTACGACTCCCAATGATCGATTATGCTAGCTTTGAAATTTTTAGACTTATAAGCTTAGTATCAAAGAATGAAGTACTCATACAGGTCATTATTGGTATCTCAAGTCTAAGAACCAGTTACACAACTAAGATAATGGAATCATTATTTGATAATGAGGTATTATCAACCATCTAACATTCCATAAGTGAATCAATCAATGAACTCATTCTCCAATGAGTACCTACACTATATCCCTAGTGTTTCCACACGAGCAGCTATAAGACCACTTGCCTCCATCATATGGACGAGTATACAATATACTAGTTTATCTAATTATCTCGATGTTCCTTTCGAGTAACCTATGATTGAGATTTTTTAGGGTTTGTGTTTAAAGGTGAATTTATCTTATTATCATGATCTTATCATGATATGTTTCTTATTACATAGATCCATGGACATCACAATATATGCAACATATAATATAAAATAAAAAAAATCAATAATAATAATAAACAAAAAGACTGCATGTCATACGTGTCATCATTTACGTGATTAAATTGAATGGTACCTACAACTAGCAATTACACTATAGTAAGTCAAGTAAAAGTGCAGAGATCATCAATTATATGAGCGTCGATGCTAAGAGATCGATTTCTTCATTTGGTTTATGTATATCATGGATGCTCCTGTTATTTTAGCTTTGTTGATCTTTTATCTTATCATGGCACTTGCTTTACTGATGGCCTTAACAACCTCCTGCATTGTAATATTTTTTTCTTTTAAAGAAAGAGTGGAATTGATTAAGTATAATTAGCTGATATCTAAAAAAAAGAGAGCCCCAATCAAAAGTCTATTCTAACATATCTTCCAAAAGAATATTTTGATCTTTGGTTAAACATTAACTTTCCATATCGCCTTCTAGTTAGGCTAGTATACTGTATGGATTGAACACTCTCTCAATAGGTGCTTAGCATAATACTCTTTACAGTAGTACAATTATATGGAGTTGAGGCTCAAACTCATTTATCATCATCTAAGTTCCTAACCAAGTAGATTCTTAAAATACTCTTCACTAGTTTAGAACAAAATGCAACATTCAATATCCTATGGCACCAATTATTTTTAGTTATCAAATTTGCGACTAAAAAGAAAGAATAGACAAACTCCACATTAACAGATGGCCAGTGGCTCAAGAGGGTAGCATCAATCCATGGGTCAAACCAAAGATTACTTTATAAACCAAACCCATCACATCTCTTAAATCCCAATTAGATTTTGCTTACTAACTTGCATATATTGTTCCAATTCTATGAGCACCCCTAGACTTTAGAGGGGACTCAAAGAAATAAGGATCCATATTTTGCCTTAAGCACTTTCACCCAAAGACACTCTTAACTATTGAGAAGTGAAATAAGATGCTTAGCACACAATATACGTCTAGTCAATCTTAAATCTATAATATCTAAACTTCCTTCCACTTTGGGAGAAGTAACAGTTTGTCATCCAATTAGATTGATTTTATTTTTATTTTCCTTATGATTCCAAAAAAAAACTTCCTAATCTTTCATTTGATTCTCTTTATAATATTATCGAACACTCGTGTTTATCAGAATATGGATAGGGATGACTATCGAGTTTATTAAGGTAGCCTTTCCTGAGAGAGAAAGCTCTTGAACCATCTTTTAACTCTATTAAGGATTTTGTCCACCAACATGATTTGGTGCTTTTCTTTTAATCTTTTATAAGATACAAAAAAAACTCAAGTATTTAATAGACCACTGGCTTTCCTGCATCGTGATGGCATGTTTTAGTTCTCTCATATTGGATACTCATAGGGTGGAAGAAAATTTTGGACCTTTGCCGATTGATGACCAAATTAATTAACTTTTCAGATTTATCTAGAATGCTTTTAAAATATTAACAAGTCCTATTGTTCTCGATGAATGTAACTAATAAATTATTAGCAAACATAAGATAAGATAGCTTTATACCATAGAGATTAATAGGAGAGAACCTTTTGGCCTCTACTTTCGCATGCTAAGCTTTTGTTGGACAAGGATAAAGATATAGGGGAGGTAGGGTCTCCTTGCCTCATCCTACATTGACTTCTAAACTAAGCTATTTCTACTCCATTTATCAAATAGAAAAATTAAGGACAGGATATGCAACCATAGACTCAATTAACAAACTGTTTAGGGAAACTCATATTAGTAAATATGTGCCAGATAGCCGCCAGCTTATTTTCTCATATGTTTTGGTTATGTCAAGTTTAAGCAAGGTCAAAGGCAGCTTACTCCGTGATTTAGTCATGGTATGCATCGATTCAATTGAAATAAGAACACTATTATGAATCTTTCTACCAACCATAAAAGCTGATTGAGACTAGTCAATCAACTCACCTAAGAGGGGTTTAATCCTATTAGCAAGTATTTTAAAAATTACTTTATAAATATTACAAAGTGCAATAGATCTAATCTCTTCCACCTTGTGCTTAGGGGTTGCAACGGGATGAAAACTAAATGGGCTCTACCACAAGACCCTGGAATGCACCCTCTCTTGGAAAAGAAGGAATGCCTCAAGCAACAAAATGTTTGATATTTTTTAAAAAAGCAAGGTAGAAATTCACACTAAAGCCATCGGATTCAGGGCTTTTGCCTTTCCCCATTTGTTAAGTGATATTTGCAAAATCTTTTAATAAGTAAAAGGTTTGATTATATTTTGAGTTTTAACAAAATCAATTTGATTAAAAACAGGACAGTGTCTCTGGTCAATCTTTCTTATATTAATACTATGATTTCGAAGATTATCATCCATCTAACAAAAAATTGAAATATATTCTTTTAATAAAAAATCTGTTGATCCTCACTGTCAATAATGAAATGAATCCAATTTTTCTATTTTCTATTCCTAATATGGGAATTATTAAAATTTTGGGTTTCTATCTCCACACTCGAGCTAGCCTGTTTTGGATTTGTTCCACCAGAAAAGATGTTGTTGATGGTTTAAAGCTTCTATTTTATTGTAGAGGCAATAAAGAGCGATGGCCTTCTCCTCAGATATAGATTTGATACTTACTTTATACTACAATATATTGATACTGCTCTAAGTTTCACAAGAGGCTTGATTGAGGTTGACTCCACCCATTTTATTCCATCTACCTAGATCCAACCTAACTCTATTCAGTTTACCACATACTACGGATCAAGATACTCGACTTCATCCTCCTATATTTTTTTCACCAACTCATAGTCTCATTGTACTCAAGCTAGTGAGATTCAAAACACAAATGTTGTTAGAATAAACTCTATCAAAGCGGGCCATAATCCAAGCCCCCTTCTATTATTACTCTATGTAAACTTGGGATATTTGAAGTCCAAATCTAAAAGATCAGAATGAAAAATAAATTGTCTAAAACTAGTAACCAACTCGTTCATCAAAAATGGTCTACCACCATATTTATCATCAAATTCACTAATAACATTAAAATTACTACACAATAGCTAAGGGATATCATGCAAATTTATCTCAAAAAACTTAAATCATAATTCATTCGTAATCACAGGAAAGTTACTTGCATAAATAATTGTAAGAAACTAGTGATACGTACCTATGTCTTCAATAACAAGGGAGATGGATTAAAAAAAATTTAGAATACCATGGCATTAAGTAGAGAGCTTTTTTAGCCAATCAATAGGCCTTCCAACCTTCCATTAGCCTCAAAGTAATCCTCATTCTAGTTCCTTCCTAGCTTCTTCAAGAATTTATCACATCCTTCTGCATGCATGTTGGTCTCTAAAAAACAGATCAGTGAACAATTATAACCTAAAGAGGATAAAGATTTGTTTCTTAATGCTTCACTTCTTGAGGCCCCTACAAATACCATGAAAAGTAATTATTAACATCTAAGAAGAGATATCCCTCCCCTACTCTAGTGCCACATCCGGCCCCACTCTAGGTTATT
Source organism: Musa troglodytarum (assembly GCA_023547065.1). Classification (NCBI taxonomy): domain Eukaryota; kingdom Viridiplantae; phylum Streptophyta; class Magnoliopsida; order Zingiberales; family Musaceae; genus Musa; species Musa troglodytarum. The sequence goes on along the minus strand of CP097507.1, from coordinate 51,026,408 downwards.
TCTTCTTCTTTTTTTTTATGATGATAAAAGTTATTTAGAAAGGTTTAGAGATTTTCCTGAACCAGTGTACACGTGCATTTTGGACCCGCTTCATTAGCCCTCCTAATTTATTCTGGTCTGCTTCGTTGACGAGGAAGCATTCCTCTTGTTCATCCACCATGGCCGTTATTTCTTGGAATACTCTTGCAACTTTATCGGTGTCTCTCTAATCTTATTGTCTTCTCGGAGATGCTCTCAGCTCTTACCTTCTCCTTATTAGCCTCAAAGATAAAAGTGTTAGGGATCGAGTGGCACTAAGAGAGGGGGGAGGGGGGGAAGGTAAATTAGTACAGCGAATAAATACGATAAACTTCGATGATTTCAAAGTTTCGAAAACTTCATACGAAAAGAATAACATTTCAATTAAAATCATTTCGATTGCATTGAAAGCGTACGTAAGAAGATGAGGGCAGTGAACCTAGCAAAGTAAAAGTTTACAGAAAAATAAATACATTAACATAAATGCAAATCATTTTTATAGTGGTTCAGTCATCCGACCTATGTCCACTCCCGATTCCTCTTTGCTTGAGGCCACCAGCTTTCCACTGGCTATCCTCCTTCCAACGGATGAGGATGAACTCCCTTACAGCACCTCTCTTTTTGACGGGCTTAGGAGATAACTCTTACAAGGCCTCTTACCTCTCTCTTGGACTAAAACACACTCAAAGCTTAGAGGGAAGATTTTGACACTATTTCAAGAGAGTTTTTCCTTTTTCTTTCTCAGTTCTAAATCTCTTTTCAACCATGAATGAGAGGGATATTTATAGGCCTCAAGAGGATTCAAATTTGGAGCCCAAATTTAAATCACCTTGGTTTTCCCGGTGCTTGCAGTACCACCGCCTAACATTGGCGGTACCACCGCTAGTCTGACACTAACACTGTCAGTGTATTGGGCGGTGCCACTACCTAGCCTGGTGGTGCCACCGCCTGGGCTCTCGGGCCTAGGCGGTGCTGCCGCTTGGCCTCTCAGCTACTAGGCGGTGCCACCGCCCGAGCATTTCCAGCTCATTGGTTGGACCTTAATCTTAACCCAAACCAGTCCAAAACAAGGCCCATGTGGCCCCTACTTGAGTTATAGGATTAACACCTAATCCTAACTCAAATTAACATGCTAACTATGAAATTAAAGATATTTTCTAAGCTATTACAAAGTCCGACAAGTCAAGACTTCTTCCGGTGAGCTTCCGACGAACTTATGACAGTCTTCCAACGAACCCTCAAAAACCATTCTGCGAACTCTTGGTAAGCTCCTGGACTTCACGATGATCTTGACGAGTTCCAATGAGCTTCTTTGGCAAGCTCTAATCTTTCTTAGCAATCTCCACAAACTTTCGAAAACCCTTCGGCAAGCTCCCTACTCATTCTCGGCCAGTTCCAATAGCACTCCCAATGAGTCTTCGGACTTCCGTCGAACTCTCGAACTTCCAACGATCCATCACACTTATCTTCCAGTACTTTGTTTCACTTTACATCTTTATCGTTATCATAGTTAATCCTGCACACACACAAACAAAAACTCTACTTTGGTCTAGACAATTATTACAACACGAATTGACATTTTGTTGCCCGGCACGTCATTGGTCAGCGCTTTGTCCGATTCTTTGACGCATCGTCCTCTCTTACGTTTTGTTACCTAATCGATGATTGACCTCCACAACCCCGATATCCTTGGTGCAACATGCTCTTCTTGGCCCGATGCCCAACATCCGAAGCCTTCTATCGATTGTCGACCGAACCTTTGGCTCAACATCCAATATCCTGACATGATCACCCGGCATAACGTCAATTTCTCTAGTGTCAACTATCTAATTCTAATCGATAGTAGACTTGCATAACTCAAAACGTAGTTAGATAATAAAACATAATCAATTAGTTTCATCATCAAAATCCGAGATTTAACAATCTCTCCCTTTTTTATGATGATAACTAATTGATGACTAACGGAGTTAACCTTAACTCCCCGGAGTTTAACCAAACTCCCCCTATCAATATGTCATTGATAGAACACTTAGATTATCCGAAATCTAAGCAACATTCATCACATGTTAAGAGAATTATCAAACCATCATGCAAATATATAAAATATTTAATTCAATGCATAAAGTCATCAATCTACTTCTCCCCCTGTGTTATCAACAAAAAGGAGAAGTTACATCATAGTTAGTTTAAAAGATATACAAGTTTTACAACACACTAGCTATTAATCACATCATATAATATTTAAGTATAGCTTTATAATACAACATCCAATCATACTATTTAATCATAGCAAGTTTTTAAGGATGGGCAATGATGGTAATTTTTCACTTGCTTCTTGTGCAAGTTTGCACCTTGTTTCTCACGATAGGCAAGATAGCAATATTTGCATCCTTTGAGATAATAATTCTTAGCTTCTCATGAAATTGTAAAGTAGGAATCAAGGTGGCAAATTCTTTGCAATGTTCAAGCTATAAAAAACTTTCTCCCCCTTTGTTTTTGTCAAAAAGAAGGAAAGCATAATTCTTTTTTCCTTTACATGAATTTTGAAATTATGATGATCAACAAAGATAAATATTTATCAAGAGATCAATGGGGTATCAAAAATTTGCATTCAAGATTCATAAATATTCTATTTAGAAAGTATCAAAATTATAATTCAATGATTCATTATAAAAAAAATTAATTTTCAATCATCACTACAAAAAAGTCATGTCATTAAAGATCAATTCATGAATAAACAAAATTTATATATTTGTCATGAAGAAAATCTTGATTTACATGTAGGAGTTTTCAAATCATCATGATCATAATTTCATAAATAGAATCTCAAATATATAGTTCTGAGAAATCAAAATCAAGTCATGATTAATAATGTTAACATGCTTTCTTTCCCCTTTTGTCTTTAAAGAAGGAAATAAAGGGAAAGGGAAGAATATAAATTTTGTTTTACATCAATGTTCAAATTATCACAAAAGGCAAACAAGGCAAAAAAATCATGTCATTTTTATATCAAGAATGATATGACATCAAGGCTTAAGAGAATCAATAAGAACATTATTCATGTGACAAGCCCTTTTAATAATGATTCATCATTAAAGATAACAAGATCATAAATTCATAAAATTCAAGTATTTAAGTTTCGAGAAATCAAAAGATAAGTTGCATTTTATGTGAAAATTTTTCTTTTGATAATCGGAAGAAGCATGATAAACGATCTTGACATATATAAAGAACTTCATGTTATAATTGTCAAGGTTATGATTTCACTAAAATATTTTCTTTAACAAAGAATCACATGAGCACTTGATTATTGCATAAGCAATTTTATTGCATCATGATTTATAAAATTTTTACAACATGAATCATAAAAGGTAAAATAGTAATAATATCAATCATGATTCATTGGATAGCAAATAGCAAAGAGAACAATTTGTTTCATGTATCTTGATTCACACAAGTCAAGTTATGATTCCAAGAGATTAAGAGATGAATCAAGAATCTTTAACAAGTCTTATTCAAATTCATAAAAGATATCAAGAAGAGCAAAATTTCTTTTACATTGATATTCAAACCATGATAAGTGATATATCAAACGTTTACATTAATATTTTAATCATCAAGTCATATGTATTGAGACATAGGAGAAAAATCAAATTACGCATGCAATGTTTCAATCATCAAAGCATATTTTCTCAAGTTGAGTATCGAAAAGTCAAGAGAAAATAATTTATGATTCATTTGCATTTTTCTTCAATAACATGGGAGAATCATAAAAGAGTATGGAGCAAAAGATCTTGAAAAACTCAAGTTATCAAAATCATGATATAGATAAGACTCATTCCAGTTCAAATCATCAACTCCGAACTCATAAACAAATCATCAAAATCACTTTTATAATTTACAAGATTCATAAGATATCATAAAATTATTAATCTCAATAATATAGTAAATATAATTTCTTTTTATATGTTTCATCATATAAGCATGTCTTTTGCCTTAAAAGGAAATGTTAACATTCAAGATGGAAAGACAAATTTCATCATAAAGATCATTAAGTGGAATCACATTAAGCATGTGACATTTTTCAAAAGATTCAATTCAAAAGATTCACATGGATTCATCAAAACCGAAAACTTTAGCGATAGAAAAATTTCCAAGATCATGCATTTCCTTTTTATGATTTACTTCAAATAAGTATGTCTTTGTCTTTAATAAAAACTAGTATCATATTCAAGAGTGAAAGACAAATTTTGTAAAATAAATCATTGTATGCATTATTGTATAAGTCCAAAATCAACATTAAGAACTTTTATTCAAAAAATTTATTAAGAGCAATATAGATTGATTTGCATATGTAAGCATGCTCAAGTCCTTTTTGCATGAAAGATATGTATCAAGTTTAAAGCCAAAAAGTGATACAAAAATCATCAAGATTCATGAATTCATTATGAATATATTATTTCAAAATATGAGATTTCAAGTCATCAAGTATGATACAATCATTAAGCATATTTTCATAATACATCATTAAAATCATTTTAATTCTTTCTTTCACTTGTTATAACAAGATGATCAATGCTCAATTTTTGCTAAAATCATGTATCATTTTATAAATCTGAAAAATAATTTTCGTCATGAAAACCATCAAGTCCAAATATAATACAAGGCAACATCAAAACCATATTCCTTTCATTTGAAAAATTTATGGGTTAGGTCTTTTGGTCTTATAATTGATTTCATGAAGACATGTATCATTTAAAAATTTCATCATAAAAAGAGTTAAGACCCATTAATCTAAGATAGAAGTTTTCAAATCAACATCACTTCAAAAACTCATGCATGATATAAAATCATCAAACATCATGTTTAAAGACAATGTAAAACATCAAGATACACATGCATGGGTTAATCCTATTAGGTGTACAAACATTATCACAATACAATCATCATTCATATTTTTAATTTTCAAAAATTACTAGAAAGAAAAAGCATTAAAAAAAATTCCTACCAACTATATCAAGCAACTCATGAAAGGATCATGTAATTTCAAAATAAGTCAAGGGAGTTAAGTTGCTTTACCTTGTAGTCAAAGCTCGTGAAAGCGCAATTTGCCATTCGTCTTCGGATGTTCTCGATTCATCCTTAGGGGCCTTCTTCTTCTTTGGCCTCTTCCTCCATTCAAATTTATTTTTGATTTTAGGTTTTTGTTTAATAAACTTATTAAAATTTAGTGTCCAAAATTCAAAGTTCTCAATAGTGTCCTCATCACTTGAGTCATCACTCAAGTGACATTCTCTTGTTCGAAGTGCCAAATCTTTCCTGTTCTTTAGAAGGTAGTTCATATGTTTATCATATTCATTATATTATAAGAATGTCATCTCATAGGTCATTAAAGACCCAATGAGTTCTTCAAGAAGTAAGTCATTTAAATTTTTAGCTTATTGTATAGCGGTTACTTTTGGATCCCACCTTTTTAAAACGGATCTTAAAATCTTGTTAGTGAGTTCAAAATTTAAAAAACATTTACTAAGACTTTTCAAGCTATTGACGACATCCATAAAACGAGTATACATATCACCGATAGACTCACTTGGTATCATTCAGAAGAGCTCAAAATCATGCAATAAGAGGTTTACTTTCGAGTCTTTAACTCTACTAGTTCCCTCATGCATGATTTCAAATATCCACCAAATATCAAAAGCCGTTTCATATGTAGAAATCTGATTGAACTTATTTTTGTCTAAAGCACAAAATAAGGCATTCATAGCCTTTGCATTTAAAGAAAATGATCTTTTCTCCAAATCCGACCATTCGTTCGTCGGTTTAAAGGGAAGTTGAAAATAGTTTTCAAAAACATTCCACAAATCTAAATCCATTGAAAGTAAAAAAAACTCTCATTCGAGTTTTCCAATAGGTGTAGTCCAACCCGTTAAACAACAGAGAACGAACAACCGAAAAACTCTCTTAAAAGCTATTAAGAGCCATTTCTTACGGGTGTAATTCTGAATAAGAAATAACGTGGCTCTGATACCAATTATTAGGGATCGAGCGGCACTAAGAGGTGGGGTTGAATTAGTGCAGCGGATAAATATGATAAACTTCGACGATTTCAAACAAGTTTTGGAAACTTTATATGAAAAGAATAACATTTCGATTAAAACCATTTCGATTGCGTTAAAAGCGTACATAAGAAGATGAGGGTAGTGAACTTAGCAAAGTAAAGGTTTGCATAAAGATAAATGTATGAACATAAACACAAATCATTTTTATAGTGGTTCGGTCATCTGACCTAAGTCCACTCCCGATTCCTCTTTGCTTGAGGCCATCAGCTTTCCACTAGCTATCCTCCTTCTAACGGGTGAAGATGAACTCCCTTACAGCATCTCTCCTTTTGACGGGCTTAGGAGATAACCCTTACAAGGCTTCTTACCCCTCTCTTAGACTAGAACACACTCAAAGCTTAAAGGGAAGAATTTGATACTATTTCAAGAGAGTTTTCCTTTTTTTCTTTCTCAATTCTAGACCCCCTTTCAAGTATGAATGAGAGGGGTATTTATAGGCCTCAAGAGGATTCAAATTTGGAGCCCAAATTTGAATCACCTTGGTTTTCTCAGTGCTGGTAGTACCACCACCTGACACTGGTAGTACCACCGCCGGTCTGACACTGACACTATCAGTGTACTAGGCGATGGCACTGCCAGGCAATGGTGCCACCGCCCAGCCTGGTGGTGCCACTGCCTAGGCTTGCTGCCAAGCGGCGGTGCCACCGCTTGGGCTCTTGGGCCTGGGCGGTGCCACCGCCCGAGCATTTCCAACTCACTGGTTGGGCCTTAATCTCAGCCCAAACCAGTCTGAAATAAGGCCCATGTGACTCCTACTTGGGTTATAGGATTAACACCTAATCTTAACCCAAATTAATATGCTAACTATGAAATTAAAGATATTTCCTAAGCTATTACAAAGTCTGACAAGTCAAGACTTCTTCCGGTGAGCTTCCGACGAACTTCCGATGGTCTTCCGACGGTCTTCCGACGAACCCTCGGAAACCATTCTGTGGACTCCCGGCAAGCTCCTGGATTTCACGATGATCTTGGCAAGTTCTAATGAGCTTCTTTAGCAAGCTCCGATCTTTCTTAGCAAGCTCTGCGGACTTCCGATGAACCTTTTGGTGAACTTCCAAAAACCCTTCGACAAGCTCCCTACTCATTCTCGGCCAGTTCTGACAGCACTTCCAATGAATCTTCAGACTTCTGTCGAACTTTTGAACTCCCAATAATCCATCACACTTATCTTTCGACACTTTGTTTCGCTTTATGTCTTCATCATTATCATAGTTAATCCTGAACACACATAAACAAAAACTCTACTTCGATCTAGATAATTATTATAATGCAAATTGACATTCTATTGCCCGGTACGTCATTGGTCGATGCTTCGTCCGATTCTTCGATGCATCGTCCTGTCACGCCCTTAGCTAGAATTGCCTAAGTGGTGATGCACCCTTGCGGCAAGCCACCGACTTAGTTGGAGTTGCCTAAGTCAATAATCACCTTTGCGCCCACTTCGATCAGACTTAGCTGGAATTGTCTAAGTCTTGAGGTGCCCTTGTGACATACGTGTCCGCAAAGGGTCAATCGAGCTGCAACCTCGTGCAGGTCCCGTAGGACCTATAAAAACATAAGTTGATTAGTTGTTGGAACGAGCGACGGACAAGTCCTGACGTCTCGCAAAGAGGGAAGCTTTACAAGCAATTGATCGAGCACTTAGAGTGCATGAAAGTAGAGAAAGAGAGGAGGAAAACAAGGATTTTAGAAGGGTGAATGAGCAGCTGCAAGTCCGCAAACAACTACTCCCCAAGTATTGGGCACGAAGATAAGTTTCCGTCAAGTTGACGTGCAAACTTGTGAAAGTGTTCAACGCCCGACACTATATTGAAGACCCATCCAGCCATGTGCCACCTGAGGGGTTCTAGGGTGCTGAGATGGCTGACATTTCACGTAGGGCTGCGAGCTGCAGAAATCAGCCCGCGGCACACAAAAACGGAGTTGTTTTTTGGGTTTTTGGGCAGATGCAGCGAGCGATCATTCTACAGCGCTGCAGTTGCTATTTCTTACATTTTTACAGGGAAAAATACACCAAAACATAGCAAAACAGGCTGGTAAGGATATGTACAGGCATAGGCAAGTGACAAATGGAATGTTGAACAAAGTTGCTATGAGTGTGCGACGACCGTTCGTGACATTCTCCCCCACTTAAGCCGTCGACGCCCTCGTTGACACTCTTTGGTAGGATTTGATAGTTGTTTCTTCATGTCGGAAGGTATCTTCTGGCTCCCAACTGGCTTCAGTTCTGGGAAGCTTTCGTCACTTCACCAAGTATTCAATCTGCTCAGCTCCATTGGGTAGCTTTATCTTACGATCCGTCAAAATGGTCTCAACTCGCTTCTCATAGGAGGCTCTGGTGGGAGGTTGTCAAGTTGAAACGCCTTGGGAAGCATCTTGCAGATCGGAGTGGTAGGCCTTCAAGTTGTTGGCATGGAAAACATTATGAATCTTGAGCCACGTCGGCAGTTGCAACTTGTAGGAGACATTGCCCACCCTACTGATAATTGGGAAGGGACCATCATACTTGCACACCAATCCTTTATGCACCTTGTTCCAAAAGAATTGGAGTGATGCTAGTTGGAGCTTCACCAACACCAAATCGCCGACTTTGTATTCCTGGGGTCGCCTTCCCAAGTCTGCTCACTTCTTCATCTTTCTGGCCGCCTTCTCCAAGTAGGCCCGCGCAATATCTGCATTTCGATGCCACTCTTTTGCCAAGTGATATGCGGACGGGCCACTCCCTGTATATCTAATAGCCAAAGTATGAAGAGTCGACAGTTGTTGTCCTGTGATGATCTCAAAGGGGCTCTTGTTGGATGTAGAGCTCCGCTGCAGGTTGTAGGAGAATTGGGCTATGTCCAACAGCTTCACTCAATCTCGTTAGTTGGCACTCACGTAGTGCCGAAGATATTGCTCTAGGAGCGAGTTTATTCTCTCAGTTTGGCCATCCGTCTGGGGATGGAGGCTTGTGGAGAAGTATAGCTTTGACCCTAACAATTTGAACAACTCGGTCCAGAATCATCCCAGAAATCGAGCATCTCGATCACTTATAATGTTGTGCGGGACTCCCTAATACTTCACCGCATTCTTCAACATTAGCTTCGCCGCTTCCTTTGCTGAACAGTGTAGGGGTGCGGCAATGAAGGTTGCATACTTCGAAAATTGGTCGACCACCACAAGTATCGATCCGAGTCCCCCTACTGTCGGCAAGCTAGATATGAAGTCCAGAGAAATGCTCTCCCACGACCTTTCTGGTACAGGCAACGGCTCTAAAAGTCTCATCGGCTTCCGTTGTTCCACTTTGTCTTGTTGACAAGTTAGGCACGTCTGAACATATTCCTCCACATCAGTCCCCATCTTCGGCCAATAGAAGGCCCTCTCCATGAGAGCCAACGTTCGGTGAATACCCGGATGTCCTGCCCAAAGGGAATCATAACACTCCTTTAAAAGCTCATGCCTCAGATTATCCACCCGAGGAACATAAACTCTATTCCCTTTGGTGTAGACGAGTCCCTCCTGGACCCAAAATCGTCATGCCTTGTCTTCTTAGATCAATTACATCAAGGTTACTGCTTGGGGATCACTGTATAGTCCATCCTTGATCCGGGAAAGGAAGTTGGATTGCAATTGACTTGTTTGGCCTTTGCCCTCTAGTTGCATAGCATTCACGGCCTCCACTTTTCGACTCAAGGCATCAGCTACAATATTTGCTTTTCTGGGTTTGTACTCCATTGCCATGTCAAATTTCACCAGGAAGTCCTGCCATCGTGCCAGCTTTGGAGAGAGTTTCTTTTGAGTCTGAAAGTAACTCAAAGCGATGTTGTCTGTCCTAAGCACAAATCACGATCCGAGAAGGTAGTGTCGCCACACTCGTAAACAGTGGATCACCGTTGTCATCTCCTTCTCGTGCACTGGATACCACTGCTCGGTCTCGTTGATCTTACGACTTTCATAGGCCACCGGATGGCCCTCCTGCATGAGTACTCCCCCAATAGCGAAGTCTGAAGCATCTGTATGGACTTCGAAGGGCTTCCCATAGTCTGGCAATTTGAGTACCGGTTCTTCCAAAATGGTAGCCTTTAGGTCTTGGAATGCCGCTTCACATTTGTCGGACCATCTCCAAGGCTGCTCCTTCTTCAGCAACTCTGTTAGTGGAGTTGCATGCTTCGAATATCCCAGTATGAAGCGTCGATAGTAGTTCACAAACCTAAGGAAGGATCTCAGTTCAAGCATCTTCTTTGGAGTTTGTCAATCCACAACTGCTTGCACCTTTGATTTATTCATCTGAATAGAACCATCGCCGATCTGATGCCCCAAGAATAATATCTCTTTCTGAGCAAAGTAGCACTTCTCTCTTTTTACGAACAAAAAATTCTCCCTGAGAACTTTGAAGATTGTTCGGAGGTGCTCAATATGCTCCTCAAGTGTTCGACTGTAGATGACGATATCGTCCAAGTAGACAACCATAAACTTATCCAAATACTCCTTGAATAGCTAGTTTATAAGAGTGCAGAATGTGGCTGGAGTGTTGGTTAAGCCGAAAGGCATCACCAAGAACTCAAACGCTCTATACCTGGTCTCACATGTAGTCTTCGCTTCATCACCTTCAGCAATACGCACCTGCCAATACCCCGACCGAAGGTCGAGTTTTGAGAAATACTTTGCTTTGCCCAGTTGATTGAATAAGTCCGCAATGAGTGGGATGGGATATTTGTTCTTCATAGTCACCTTGTTAAGGGCTCGATAATCGATGTATAGTCGGAGACTCCCATCTTGTTTCTTCTGGAAGAGAACTGGAGATCCGAATGGTGCTTTGGAACTACGGATGAGACCACCACTTAGCAGTTCATCTAATTGCTTTCTGAGCTCTGCCAACTCAGGAGGGGGCATGCGGTATGGTGGTCTCGCTGGAGGCTTCACTCTCGGCTCCAGCTCAATAAGATGATCCACGCCTTTATGTGGTGGTAGAGTTTTCGGCAACTCAGGTGGCATAACATATGTGAACTCCTTCAGAACGTTTGCCACCACAGCAGGTTCTTTAATGGCCTCCCCATCAAGCGTTTCTAACTTTACAGTTGCCACAAAGGTTAACTCTCCTTTGCGCACACCTTTCTTCAATTTCACCGCCGATAGTTGTTGGGGATCTTGGGTTCCTCTCTGAGAGACGGGAACCACACAAGAGTTGTCACCTCCCATCAGACATAAGGAGTCTAGGAACGACATCGGCACTAACTTTGCTGAGTGCATGAACTCCATTCCAAGAATCACTTGGAATTCATCTAATGGCACCATATTCATGTTTGTGCGTCCGCTCCATGATCCGATCTTGATGGAGACTCCCTTTGCTAGCCCAGAGATTTGCTTGACCTCTGAGTTGACTGCCTTCATCCGACTTGAGTTCTTCTCCAAGATTAACCCAAGCTGTTATGCTTCTCGTTCGACGATGAAGTCGTGGGTAGCACCCGTGTCCACCATTGCTCGGGTGGTTTGGCCGTTGAGTCTGATGTTTACATACATCAGCTCACTGCTTCCTGCTTTTTGTTACTTCGGCTTCAAGTTCTCCCCCACTTGACCCCGCAATGCATTCAACAAACACATCACACCCATTCGGGGCTCTTGCGACTTCTCATCGTCGCTACCCGATTCAGAGCTACTCGAACTGAGGGCAACTGCCTTGCCCTTGTCTGGCTTGGGGGATTTGATGGAAGCCGACAAGGCATTGAGTGCCTGCTTTTGTGGGCACTCCCACACCCTGTGTGGCCCTCCGCACAAGAAACATCCACTAGGTCTTAAGGTCTTATCGTTTGAGTTCGGTCTCTTATAGAAACTCTTCTTCCTTTGCTCGCCCCCAGGTTCCTTCTCATGAGGATGCTTTGGATGGCGATTTCCTATAGACTGTTTCTTCTTCCTCAGGTCCTTTGAAGAAACGAAGTCGGTGAGCCTTTCTGTGGCTGTAATTGCTCCAACCAGATCAGTGACATTCCGTCGATGAAGTTCCTATTGAGCCTATGGCTTCAGGCCATTAAGAAAGCTAAACAGCTTATCTTTTTCAGACATGTCCTGAATGTCCAGCATCAGTGCAGAAAATTACTTCACATAGTCCCGAATGGAAGTCGTTTAGTGGAGTTGTCTCAACTTCCTCCTTGCAACGAACTCAGTGTTCTCGGGCAGGAATTGAGTTCTCAACTCAGGCTTCAAGTCGTCCCATGTGTCCACTCGGCACCAACCTTGTTGAATCTCTTCCCAACGTGTTCTCCACCAAAGCTTTGCATCTCCATTCAGATACATAGTCGCTATCGAAATTTTGGTGTCCTCAAAGTCTGGCCTCGTAGCTCGAAAGTACTGTTCCATATCAAATAGGAAATTCTCGAGCTCCTTTGCATCTCTAGCACCCCCATAACAATATGGGTCGGGCGCCCTGAAGCTTTATGTCGGCACAACGTGGGTGTTGCTTCCCCCCGCATTCAACGCCCTTGTGAGCATTGCTACTTTGGAAGTGAGTTCCGTCACCATATCTTGCAAATGTTGCACAGAGTCCTTTGTGTCATCCGTTAGTTGGTCGACTAGGGCTTCAACCTTGTTGATCCGGGATTCAGCTTCTTCTTGTGAGCTCTCTATGCCAAGAAGCCTACTTTGTCCTTAGTAGAGTTCATCTAAACTCACTTCAAGAACATCCAAGCAGGTTTCCGCCACTGTGATCCTCTCTCTATGGCTCTTTTTCCCGGTTGGTGCTCCAGATTGCACCTCCTCCACTCGTGGCAAGCAGCCAACTTCTTGCTCATCATGCTCGCTACCTCGCTCCTCATGAGCGGCTCCAGCAATGAGAGAGCGAGTTTGCACATGCAGCCCTCCTGTTGATCCGGAGGAGGTGCAATCTGGAGCACCAACCGGGAAAAAGAGTCACCATATCTTGCAAATGTTGCACAGAGTCCTTTGTGTCATCCGTTAGTTGGTCGACTAGGGCTTCAACCTTGTTGATCCGGGATTCAGCTTCTTCTTGTGAGCTCTCTATGCCAAGAAGCCTACTTTGTCCTTAGTAGAGTTCATCTAAACTCACTTCAAGAACATCCAAGCAGGTTTCCGCCACTGTGATCCTCTCTCTATGGCTCTTTTTCCCGGTTGGTGCTCCAGATTGCACCTCCTCCACTCGTGGCAAGCAGCCAACTTCTTGCTCATCATGCTCGCTACCTCGCTCCTCATGAGCGGCTCCAGCAATGAGAGAGCGAGTTTGCACATGCAGCCCTCCTGCGGCTGCTTGGGGTAACATTCCGGCTTGCCCCATTTTGCTCGATTCACCACGTTGTTTCGCTATGGCGAGATTGTGAAGTTTCTTCGCTGCTTGCTCGAATTGCTTGCCTGCTCTGATACTATAATGTCACGCCCTTAGCTAGAATTGCCTAAGTGGTGAGGCACCCTTGCAGCAAGCCACCGACTTAGCTGGAGTTGCCTAAGTCAAGAATCACCTTTGCGCCCACTTCGATCAGACTTAGCTGGAATTGCCTAAATCTTGAGGCGCTCTTGCGACATACACGTCCGCAAAGGGTCAGCCGAGCTGCAACCTCGTGCAGGTCCCGTAGGACCTGTAAAAACAGAAGTTGATTAGTTGTTGGAATGAGCGGCGGACAAGTCCCGACGTCTCGTAAAGAGGGAAGCTTTAGAAGCAATTGAGCGAGTACTTGGAGTGCATGAAAGTAGAGAAAGAGAGGAGGAAAACAAGGACTTTAGAAGGGTGAATGAGCAGCTGCAAGTCCGTAAACAACTACTCCCCAAGTGCCGGGCGCGAAGGCAAGTTTCCGTCAAGTTGACGTGCAAACTTGTGAAAGTGTTCAACGTCCGATACTATATTGAAGACCCATCTAGCCATGTGCCACCCGGGAGGTTCCAAGGTGCTGAGATGGCTGACATTTCGCACGGGGCTGCGGGCTGTAGAAATCAGCCCGCGGCACACAAAAATGGAGCTGTTTTTGGGGGTTTTGGGCAGATGCAACGAGCGATTGTTCTGCAGCGCTGCAGCTATTGTTTCTTACATTTTTACAGGGAAAAACACACCAATACATGGCAAAACAAGCTGCCAAGGATATGTACAGGCATGGGCAAGCGACGAACGGAATGTTGAACGAAGTTGCTGCGAGTGTGCGACGACCGTTCGTGATAGTCCTCTCTTGCATTTTGTTGCCCAATCGATGGTTGACCTCCGCAACCCCGATATCCTTGGCACAACATGCTCTTTTTGGCCTAATGCCCGACATCCGAAGCCTTCCGTCGATTGTCGATCGAACCTCCGGCTCGACATCCAATATCTTGACATGATCACTCGATGCAGCATCAATTCCTCCAACGTCAATTGTCTAATCCTGATCGATACTAGACCTATGTAACTCAAAACGTAGTTAGATAATAAAATATAATCAATTAGTTTCATCATCAAAATTTGAGATTCAACCAAAAGAAGATTTAGGTTTTTCCTTATCAAGTCACTGTCCTCTATTGATTGAAGTACTACAAACAAGTTTGAGGGATAAAATCCTCTATGCAGTTTTACTAACCATAAAAGAGGCAGGCTATTATCCTTTGGAATAAGGAAAGATGCCAGGTGGAAGGCCACCTATCCCACTACCTTGTTCCACTGCCATCCCCATCATATTATCGCTAGAGCTCTCTCCTCTAGAGATTACAACCTTAGTTTTGTACGTCTTTCTTCGGTGTCTCAATAGAATAAAACCCTCATCGAGCCCCTCGCTTGTAGCTACAACAAAACCAGAGCCCTAACCCTCTAACACAGGGCTAGCTTCCATAAGTATAACAGGCCACTTGGCATTAAACACACCTCTCAGGGGAGCCAAGCCAAGGGTATCCGTTGGACCTAAGTTTAATCCTAGAATGTGGTTCGATCCTATCATAGGGTGCATCACCCTTGGTTGAATCAATCTAAGCATTCTCGGGCCCAAACCTGATCTAGAGATAGCTCTTGCCTAACCAATAATGTTTCCATTCTAGTTAATCAGATTAGCCTTGGCATTCTTGAGTTATCATTATACATGGACTCAGGGCACAGACAACAAGTCATCGTCTTTCTCGTGACTAGAATTTTTTATGACCATTTCTACTGGAGTGGGAGAAGAAGGGTTTAGTGTAAGTGTTTTACAACTAGAGATTCTATATTTTAGTTTATCGCATTTGAAACAAATATTAGCTAAATATTTATATGCAATAGATCGGAAGAATTGATATCTTTTAACTGAATCTAAATATCTTAGGAAATTAAAAGACTAAAATCCAAGAGAATACACGTTCAAACTAAGTTACCCCTAGAACGGGTTAAAGTAACCTGATCGACTACCGGAAGCTTTCCTATTTTTTATCCTATTTGGGCAAGCAAATTAGGTTACAACAGTTCTAGAGGCAGAAATTGAATTCAGGCTGGGATTGTCCCCATCTTTTCCATCAATGATTGAAGATTTGACTTCCATAGTTTTAAAGTTAAGAACTATCTTCTGAAGAATCATGGGCCTCCTAATAATATTTTATTCATGTCATCTGCGGAATGAAACATGAAATATACCGTGTCCATAACGAAACAGTCGGTTGGAAGACCCCAAAGTATGGGCAGGACTGGTCTTCATGATTTGGTAAAAGATATTTTACCCAAAGATTTATAATATAAACTGATCTGTTTTCCTAATAGGGAGATTCGATTGAACTTCTCTCGGATTGAGCTCGATGTGCAGGGTCGCCTGGCTCTGGATTCTGAGTAACTTCCCTCCCAGCAAACCATCCAGTTACCCTTCACCAACTCCCTTTGCCGGAGTAACCGGAAGAGGGGCAGGAGCTGGAGCTTTTGCTCCCTCCGTAACTTCAGTTTCCATCACAACATCCTTTCCGTTGAGAGCGTTTCCATTTGAGAGCGCAACCGGAAGAGTGGCAGGACAGGGTCATGGAAGCATGCTCTTTGAAGAAGAATTTGGAGGTCATGCCATTTGGTGACCAGACTGTTACGGGGGAGAGAAGAGTTAACGTGAGCGGAGGACAAAAGCAACGGATTCAGATTGCCCGTGCCATATACCATGATGCTGACATTTATTTGTTTGATGATCCATTCAGTGCTGTTGATGTCCACACAGGATCCTATCTATTTAAATCCTACTATGGCTTCTTCGTTGTTGTAGTAGTTGTATTTGAACATTAGTGATTGTAGTGGCATTTCTGCTGCAGGAATGTTTGCTTGGGTTTTTAGCTTCAAGAACTGTGGTCTATGTCATTCACCAGGTGGAGTTTTTACCTTCAGCTGACTTCATCCTGGTGAGTTATGCTTCCCTCATATCTTCTTTACCTCATATATGTCATCTACGCTTCGTTAGAGTCCTCGATCACTAGATAGAATCATTATTTTCTTATAGTTCATGAAAGATGGAAGAATCGCAGAAGCAGGCAAGCATAGCGAGATTCTGAATTCAGAAGCCAAGTTCATGGAACTCGTTGGTGCTCATATGGATGATTTGGTGGCACATAACATGATAGAGCGTTCTTGTGGCACTTCAAGTAACAGTATCAAAGTTGATTCATCTGACTCAAAATTTGGTCCACAGATTACTCTAAAGGAAGGGTTGGATCATGAAGAGAATGAAAAATCAGATCAAATTAACCAGAAGGGACAAATTGTTCAAGAAGAAGAGAGGGAGAGACGTAAAATTTGGTCCACAAATTACTCTAAAGTCAGGTTTTGGGTCTATTAGAAGTATATTACAATGGCACATAAAGGAGCTCTTGTGCCATTGATACTGATGTCCCAAATTCTATTTCAAATCCTTCAGGTTTGTAGCAATTACCGGATTACTCTGAAATCTCCAACATCCGATGACTTGGAACCTCATGTCAGTGGCTCGTTGCCTATATATGTCTATGTAGCACTGGCTGTCGGGAGCTTTGCTAGTTACCTCATAAGTACTCTGCTCCTTGTACATGTCAGATGTAAGACAGCAACAATGCTCTTTAGCAAGATGCATACATGCATTTTCTGGGCATCATTGTCATTCTTTGATTCCACCCCCAGTGGCCGTATCCTAAATAAGGTAAGCATCTATTGTCTCTTAATCTTTGTTAGAAATGTTTCATATTCTCTCTAATAACTTGTTTAAGTGATTCTTGTGCGAGCATCAGATGATCAAAATGTAGTAGATGCATATATTCCTTCACTAGTTGCATCGTTTGCATTCTCAATCAAAGAACTTTTGGGCATTATTGCAGTCATGTCACATGTTGCATGGCTTGTGTTCACTGTCTTTGATCCTGTTATTGCAACCTGCATTTGGTACCAGGTAGTTATGCCTGTGGTTTTTTTACTCTACTTTCCTGAGTGATAGTGAATATAGCTTGGATAGAAACAAAAATTTTCTGTTCAGTTATATGGTCCATTTGCTTGTTTTAGAGATGAAAGAATCTATTTTGTTTCTTTAAATCGGGCATAAGAATAAATTATGTATAATCAAGTTAATCATCATAAGAAAGCAAATGCTGTATTAGTGAGAATATGGCAATGACTGATTCCATATAATTCAAAACTGTGGCTCAGCAAGACATGATTGATATATGAGGTTGCTAACAAATTGTCTGTGCCAACCATCCAGGAAGCTGACTCTTCTCTAATAGTTGCATAAGGTTGATTAGATTCTCACACTGGCAAGCTTTTATATTGAGGTAGGCTAATCTTCTAAAATTGGAAGCACAATTCCTTTGTTCCAGTTTCAAACAAATCCAGCTTAACTTGGCTAAAGTTTTGTATTCGGTTCTAATTTCTCGAAAACCTAGTAAATCAGCAGAGTAACTGAACATGTTCTTTTGAAAGTTCACTTTAAACTACAAAATTATTCTATTGGTTTTGAATTGATATCCAATTATTGTTATGATCTCATAATACAGCAAGGAAGTATCAGATATGAGGGAGATGAGAATTTTATTGAGAATTAGTTGCTAAAAGCACTATAGGCAAAGGTGGAGACCAGGTTTCTCCTTTGGTCTCATAACTTCATACCATCTGCATATCATAATTTTAAAGTTCTTCTATAGTATAAACTATAAAGTTCCTTTTGTAGACTTCACATTGATAACTAAAGAGCACAAGCAGTTCTAGTTTTGTATGTCCATAACATTGATGTGTACTCTATTTTCTTACTGTTCAGCAATGTTGTAATCTTGCAAGATGTCTTATAATGCTTGTCCCTCAGCAACACTACATATCAACTTCACGAGATATTGCAAGGTTGATTGGGGTTTGTGAAGCTCCTGTGATCCAACATTTTGCAGAAACAATATCAGGATTAATTTCAGTCGGAAGCTTCGGCCAAGAAAAAGGGTTTGTGGACACTAACTATAATCTGACATATGATCTATCTCGGCTTGAGTTTCACAGTGCAGCTACAATGCAATGACTTTCTTTTTGTTTGGATGTGTTGTTGACTATTACATTCACCTTCCTGATATGGGTGGCAGATGGTGTAAGTGATCCTGCTACTTGCTTCATACGAGTCCTCATTGCTGTCTAATGATTCACAGAAATAAGCCAGTCATAGTATCCATCATTTTACACCATTTTTTTGTCTTCTGCTTTAGGTATTGCTCGTCTTGCAGCGACATATGGGCTTTTTCTGAATGCTCTACAGACATCTATCATATGGTTTCTGTGAAATCTTGGGAATGAAATATATCTGTGGAGAGAATACTTCAGTATACAAGCATTCCATGTGAACCACCACTCATCCTAAATGAGGACAGACCTCATCGTAGCTGGCCTTCAAGTGGGGAAATAAACATTCTAAACTTGCAGGTAGTTCTAGGCTTTCAATGAGTTCTTCACATATCTTTCAGTAAAATTATGCATTTTATTTCTATTTATTAGTATATGTTGCATCTGTTGATTGTTATTTTTGATTGTCTGTACATGTGATTTCATCAGCAATTTTAAGTTTAAATTCTGTTGGTTGTATATTTCTGTACTCTGAGTTTTTATATATATAGCTGAACAAACATCCAAGGAAACAAATACTGTTCATGCCCAAGGTCAGAATTGAAATGCAAAGGTAACTGCAAGGACCAAATATCTCTTTTGTATCTAATGTTTCTCTACTGGTATCTTGAAAGTTGCTGCCAAACCCTAAAGATTCATTGTTCTTGAAGCACTGATCATTTTGGTGCAGGAACGTTACAGCCTGCTCATGCCTCTTGTGTTAAGAGGTCTCACTTGCAGATTTCCTGGAGGAAGAAAGACCGGGATTGTTGGCAGGACAGGCAGTGTAAAATCCACCCTAATACAAACAATCTTTCGTATAATCGATGTTACTGTCGGTCACATATTCATAAGATGGCACTGACATTTCAACCATTGGATTGCATGACCTGAGATCCAGATTGAGCATCATCCCAGAGGATCCAATTATGTTCAAAGGGAACCCTGTGCAATAATGTAGATCCACTCGAAGAGTACACAAATGAACAGATATGGAAGGTGCGTCAACAGATCAATTTAGTTTTGGTTATCATTCCTAAATTATTCGTCTTCTCTTTTGCTGTTTTGGGCATTGGATTGCTGTCAGCTGGGAGAAGAGATTAGGAGGAAGCAATTGAAGCTTGACTCTGAAGGTGATAGATATAGCATGGATCTCTCTGTACGTTTGAATAATCAGTTGTGTGTGATGACCAGCTTGACTTGCAGTGACTGAGAATGGAGAGATTTATAGTGTTGGTCAACGCCAGCTTGTCTGTTTAGGTAAGGTGATCTTGAGAAAGACCAAGATACTGGTTCCTGATGAAGCAACTGCCTCTGTGGATACTGCTACCGACAGCATAATCCAGAGGACTCTGAGGCAGCAGTTCATGGGATCAACCGTCAAAACAGTAGCTCATCGGATTACTTCTGTGATCGACATCGATGTAATCGTGTTTCTTGACAATGGTTGGTGTGATTAAAATGATTAGTCCTTTTCTCTCTTGTTTTGCTCCCGCATCAGTGACAGTATCTGATTTGAGCTTGTTCTTGAGCAGGCATCATTGTGGAACATGATAGTCCGACAAGATTGTTACAGAATGAATCATCCTTGTTAGCAAAAATTGTCGAAATACGTACAGATTTCTTAAAGCTAAAGAAGTGATAGAATAGCATGGATTAAGATATTGTGCGAATCTATCTCTGTTCTACCTTACCGTGATGTAATTTCTGGAGAATAGCATGGATTCAGGTAGAGAGTTCTATCGCGGATAGTTCAGTGACAACATGAATTCCTCCTCCAAACTGTGTCGCCTAGATGCATCCTGGATTGCTGTGTCAGCTAAATTGCCATCAAGAGATCGTTGGTAACGACAAGCACCATACGGATCTCCGAGTTGAGGCTCAGCTTCTTCACCGTGATGATGAGTCAATTGTGCTTGTTCCTTCTTCTTGCCCCTTCTCAAGCCTTGCAGCCTGATCTCTACTTCTTTCATGGTAGGCCTCTCTGCTCCTTTCAACCTTAGGCATTCCTCTGCAAGCCCCACCATTTCCTCGAGCTCTTCCTCCATCGCCTCCTCCTTGATCCGAGCCTCCAATACGTCCGACACACGATTTGATTTCAGTGCCCAGATGAAGTACATGGCCAAATTCCTGTCCCCAAATCTAGTGAGGGAGACCGGCTTTAAACCTGTTAAGAGCTCCACAAGAATGACTCCGAAACTGTACACATCGCTCTTCTCTGTTAGCTGGCCCGTGTGGTAGTACTCGGGGTCCAAGTAGCCATGGGTGCCCTGTATCCCTGTGACGACGTGCGTTTGATCCACTGGAACAGTCCTTGAAGCTCCGAAGTCCGATACCTTTGCGGTGTAAGTGTCATCCAAGAGCACATTGGATGACTTAACATCTCTATGGAATACGGATATGGAAGCAGCAGAGTGCAAATAAGCAAGCGCTCCTACGGTCTCCAATGCGATCCTTAGTCGGTCTTTCCATGACACAGAGGAGGAACGATCTTCGACGTGGAGATGATCAGCGAGAGTTCCATTCGTGATGAACTCGTACACCAATAGCGGCACTTCCGTCTCTAAACAGCATCCGTAGAGCTTTACGATGTTCCTGTGGTTGATCTGAGAGAGAATCGCGACCTCATTTATGAACTGGTCGATCTCTCTCTGAATCACGATCTTGGACTTCTTAATGGCAACCACGCGCTGATCCGACAGAATTCCTTTGTAAACCGTGCCGTGGCCTCCATGCCCCAGGATTCGGACGGGGTCGAAATTGTTGGTGGCTTTCTCTAGTTCTTCCAGGGGAAAAATCTTGGTCCTTTCGGCATTAACATCGTCGGTCGCGATCAGTCTTCGCAACAGCAATCCATGGTTTTGATGGAAGTATCGCTCCTTCAACTTCTTCAGTTTCATCTCCTTCAGCCTCCGGTTGAGGATGACTGCACATACCAGCATCAGCAGGAGGCCCAAGCCAACGCTAACTCCAATGACGACACCTGAAAATTACAATGGAGATGTAAGTCTGTGGTAAATCAATAAAGCGATCGAAGTCGTTTGTGTGGATCGATTAATTACCCAGTATAATCGTTTGGCTTTTTGGGGGAACACAGCTGAGTCTGGAATCGACATGTGATCCTGGTGGACAGCAAGTGTAGCCACCAACGTAGTTGACGCAAATCCCAGTGCAGGAGTACTTCTCTGGCTGTGCACACTCATCAATATCTAGCAAGACATCACAGACTAAGCATCAGAAAACAAGAAATCTTTGCTAGGTTTGAGGGATTCGCAGAGAATCTATCTGTTGTCGATCGGATCCAGTCAGATTAAAGATCCACAGCTAGCTTATCCATGTGATCATTCATCTAATGGATTACACATGAGAGAGAGAGGATTAGTGGGGCAGCAGGTGATTATACCTAGGCAGCCGCCAGGGATGTAAGGATTGCCCTCGTAACCGGAGGAGCACTCGCAGTAGTATCCAAGACCCTTCATTTTGGTGTTGGAGCAAACACTGTTGTTGCTGAGGCACGCGTAAGTCGTGGTGTTCTTGGCGGCATCCTCGCAGGAAGATTGCTCGATGATCGCCCAGTCCAGGACGGCGACTGCCATCGTGCTACCTGTGACGGTGTCTTCCGTGAAAAGGTCCTCCCTCCTGAACCTGTATACAGCTTGGGGGCTGGACACGAAGGCCTTGACGCTGGAGGCTACACCGGAGTGCCGGTCATAGCGGGTGAGATTGATCCCGAACGACCTCACCGGCGAAAGGAAGGTGGCCTGGCAGCAGCCGATGCCGCTGCAAGCCGCCCCCTCCATGGCCTCCATTTCCCAGTCGGAGCAGTCGGTGATGCAGCTGCCGATGGTCTTGTTGGTGCCGAGGTCCAGCAGGTAGGCCGTGGCGCTACAGCCGACGACCGTCAGCGTGACAGAGGTCGGTGACAGGGCGTACGGTGCCCCTGGGGGGGATGTCCACGTGGTGAAGAGGGACTCCTCGTTGGTGCTCATGGCGGCGATGCCGAATATCACGCTGATGGTGTGGTTGTCCAGTGACACGCCGATCACCTGGGTTACGCCGTCGGCCAAGAGGAGCGTGGGGGGATCGGAGCTGTAGTTGCAGACGAAGCTGAAGCCTGGCCTGGAGCAGCTGTACTTTTCCTCTGTGCCAAAAGGGTAGGGGATGAACATGGTCCCGCAGCTTGCTACGCAATCGGCGAAGAGGGGAATGGTTGTATCGTGTTCGGTGGATGCCGATGCAGCTCCCACTATCACCATCGGTGTGGCGCAGATCAGCTGCAGCAACAAAAGTGATCCCCTCATCTCTCTCTCTCTCTCTCTCTCTTCCCTAAGAGCTTCTGATCCATGATGCAGTGAGCAGAGCTACTGATAAGCAATCAATTGGTCAACCACATCTCTTTCACATCATAGAATTTTCAAACGCATTCCGCAGTGTCGGTCTTTGATTTCGGTCGAGCGACGACCCCTTCGCCCGCCGTCGACCATTCAAGCTTACATACGTCATGCCCTTCACAACACGACCCATGGGAGGAACCGGAGACTTCACTTCTTTCAAGCTTCTCAAGAGTAAGATTTGGGACTTTGGTTGGTCAAACACGTCCTTATAATTCCACTAAGAAATAACACTCGAAAAGACACCATTATGTATTAGAATTTGATTTTTCATTGGATTCTTATCTCAAATTCTTAACATGTGAAAGATAGGTACAATTAAGTGAGATGCAATGTGCAATTCCAGGGAGATGTTGCAGACCAATTGCATGAGTGAAGAGACTGCAACTCCATTGTTCATTTGGCAGGCAGTGTAAGACTCCGACATGGTCAGCCCAAGCATTCCCCAGGCATCTCATGGAACCTGTGCCTATCCTTGCAGTAGTCGTACACCAGGTGCCTCCTCTGTACCCACCTGAGCTGGCGCCGCTGGTGCGGGCTGAGCCCGCTCATCGCCGGCGCGTCCCACCAGAACACCCCACCGCCGGCGCACCCGCCTGCCGCATCCTCCTCCGCCTCGCACGCGTCGATCTCGAAGCCCCGGAAGGCCGTCACGAACGGCGCGTGGCTCCAGTTGGTCTTCACTCGCCCGCCCTGCGTCGCCCAGTCGTCGGCGTTCCACACCGACGCGTACACCCCCATGGCCTGGTCCTTGGGGTACAAGACGCCAGCGGCCTCTTTGTTAGCGAACATACGTATCGGAACACCGTCGACGAGAAACCTGGAAATGTACGATGTGGACGCGAGGATGATGAGTATCCTAGAAGGAACGATTCGGATCGGGTGCTCGAGTTCCTCACCTGATGTGGTAGCGGTTCCACAGGATGGAGTAGGTGTGGAAGTCGGCTCTCGGATCGAACCATAGAGAGTGGCGCTGCTCCCGGTCGCCGGTGCCGTTGACGTAGACGTTGGTCTGCGCCAAGTACGGCTCGCCTGTGACATTGCCGAGGAACTCGAAGTCCAGCTCGTTGTGGTTTGGGCCATCGGATGACATCTGTCGGCATGCAACAATTCCTCGTCACTGTAACCAAGAAAACAGTTCATGGCGGGGCTTCGGAGAACTAAAGAACATACGTAGAAGGCAGTCACCGTGCCGGCCGAGTCGCCTTCGACGAGCTTTATCTGCATGCTGGTTTGGCCGAAGAGGTACTTCTTCTTGGACTCAAACCCACATCCTTGATCAACAGAAGCCAAGGTTGATGAGAACCTCAAAAGTCACGAGTGAAACAGAGGCAGAGCGAAAACTAACCTGAGGTGTTGTCGAGAGTGAGCTTAAGTGGCTCTCCATCCATGGCCACTATGTGATCTGCCGCCCAGTAAGGCTGGAAGAGGTCACCGAAGTCGGCAGAGCTCACTGAGGTCAGCAGCGCCGCAAGACACAGGCAACAGAGAAGAGTTCTGCTGACCTCCGACCACCCCATTTCTGTGGCCTTCCGGAAGAGGCAGTGAGGCACTTTATAGTTGGGAATGATGAAATGGCTCAGTTTAACTCTTCCCACTTAGATTGGTGGGGTGTAAACCTGTACTCCACCATCGCAGCTCACATATTGAAGTGGTGTCATGATGGATCTAATTGTAGCTTAAAGAATGATCTCTGGAAGAACTTTGATTTCTATGTATCCTCTGCTTTTGCAAGTAGCTTTGCATTTGAATTAAGCTTGTGATCACCTTTAAGCAGAAAGGCATTGGAGAAGAGGATTTCTAATATTGGTCCCGTTTGTTCAACAAGTAGGTGATGGGCGATATGTAGGATTTATTGATAAAAGATGCAATTGATGTATCAATCAATCAGTCCCTAATTTGTTTGTTTGTGATAAACATGTATAAAGTTGATGTATCATGCACAGGTTGGTGCAGAAAGACAAAGGTAAAGCTTGTGGCAGGCCAGCAGGGAAAGTCCATGAGTGGATGTGAGGAATTCTAGAGATAACAATTGAATGTTCTCTTAAAACAAGAAAAAGAAGATAAATTAGGAGATCATGGTTCATGAGATCCATGAAATATTTGTGGATTGAACCGGTAGCTTTTGCTGGAAACCAGAGAAGAACAAACGAGTAAGAACATAGGCTGTCTTTTGAATCTGCTTCTTCATAAAATTATCATGAGTTCTTGAAGGAAATAGTGATATTTAATTATGATTTTTCTTTTTGTTGTGTTCTTAATATTGTCAGCTGCATGTTCAACTTATCAGATCCACAGTTTACAGGTAGGTTTTCTGACTCTGCTAGAATAAGCTCATCATGAAACAGCTGCAGACACTATGATATGTGTTACTCTCTCTAGCCGAAGATTAAGATCTTGGGAGGTGTCTATGTTCATTTGAGACTAATGCGCTTGCGGGAACAGCAATTCCTACCAATAGAACAGTAGCTTATGGTTCTTTCCCTTTCAATATATGTCTTGATAGACCACCAAAATATATCTTCATCTGTGGTTTATAATTATATATCCTTTCTGTTACAACTACAGCAAGATTAATACCTGCAGTTAATCGCAGCAATAGATACCATGCAGATAACACATAGCTACAGGTAAAGATTTATGTATTACTATGGTTTACTAATCACAATGATAATAGATGAATTTTTCCTACAAAGAATAACTATAGTAAAAGATAGAAGCTAATTACAAATTAACATTTATAATTAACTATATTTAATATTTTAATCTTTATACTTTCAAAAGTTATATTGAGATACATATACTTATGAAGGTACAACATTTAATCCCAATACTCTAACAAATTTTTTTTTATTTTTAATATTATAAAATTATATTTTTAACCCTATCTAAGGATCTCAATATTTCACTTTCATAAATATAAAGATCTCAATATAATTTTTAAAAATATAAAGATTTAAAAAAGACTAATTACATAAGATAATATGTAATTTGCCCAATAGATATTTTAAACTGTTAGGGGTATTAAAAATGACGTGACATCTGGTCTTCGGTCGTACTCCTGGATGACGTCATTGCCCCTCCTGCGCTCCATTAATCCCACGATTTGATCGCCCGACGTCGTTTCGCCTCTGCTACGCCCCAACTACTCGCCAAGTTGACCACGGTGCATCGACTGGTCGGTCGCACCCCACCTGACGTGTGACCGGAGGTATGCCATCCGACCTATTTAGGCCGAATGGGTAAGACAGGTAATGGGGGGGACTGAGGGGAGAGAGGAGGGGGAAGAAACACTCGAAGGGTGAGTAGGCTCCGAGCTATTCGAGGATTGTGAGGAATGAACCAGCACTCAGGAGGAGGAGGAGGAGGAGAAGGGGGAGATGGAGGAGGAGAAGAAGGAGGAGGGGAAGAAGACTCTCTTAGCCACTCTTTCCCTCGCTGCATATCAGCCACCTTCCCCCACGCTGCTCCCACGCTGCATGGCAACAATGAGCTCCCTCACGCATGGCGCACGAGCTCCCATTGCATGGCGCCGGCAAATGAGCCTCCCATTGTTTGGCAGCGGCGAGCTCCCACGCTGCATGGCGGCGGCCGAGCTCCCACGCCGCATGGCAACTCCTCACCGCATGGCGTGCACGAGCTCCCATTGCTGCATGGCGGCGGTAGAGCTCCCATTGTCGCATGGCGGCGAGCTCACGCCGCATGGCAGCAACGGAGCTCCCACGCGCATGGCTCCTCACCGCATGGCGATGCAGGCTCCCCATCGGCTGCGTGGCGACCCGAGCTCCCTCGGCGCATGGCGCACCCGAGCTCCCATCGTTGCATACGGCGTAACCGACCTTCCATCGCGGAGAGGTGCGGCGTGACTTCAGACCTCACGGTCAAAGGATCTCTCTACCTCTCTCTCTATGAAACACTCACTCACTCCCATCCGACAACCGACTTGAGCGTGGAGGGGCTCCGAGCATCAGGACCGACGTATGCGAGAACCGAGGGGCATGCGGCGGTGGCCGCCGGATGAAGAGCCACCGCCGAGTGGATGATCGCCTTCTCCGACCCAGCGTCGGCTTCTGCTGGAGATTCGATGGCGACCTTGCGCGTTCGGACCGAACCCGGTAGCGGCGGCCCCGAGGCCACGGTAAAAGTTGTTTCCCCCCAGCAGTTGGCGCTAGAAGGAGGGCCCGTTGTCGCAAGGTCGGCCCCATCTAATCTCCAAAGCCCGAGCTACGATGCGGCAACCATGTTCAGCGCTGCATGGTTCATCGCGCCTCATGCGTGCTCGCCGCCAATCGAGCCCGAGTGTCGCTCGGCGAGGCCCGAGCTACGATCTTTCGGCACCCACGTTGACATTTCGCGTGGTTTGCAGCTACACCAAGCAGCTTTCGGCTCAGCAATGCCCGAGCTGCGATGCTCGGCAATTCCTCGCTGCCGCTGCGTCATTGCCTCACGCAGCGGCTCGGCCAAAATCGAGCCGAGTGTGCGCTCGGCGAAAACCCGAGCTACAGTGCTCGGCACTCCACGCTCGACCTTTTGCGTGGTTCGCTACTCCAGCGCCGGCGGAATACGCCCGAGCGATGCTCGGCAATTCCTCGCCGTCTTTGCGTCATTTGCCTCGCAGCGGCCAAATCGAGCCCGAGTGTGCTTTCGGCGGCCCGAGGCCCGAGCTACTGATGCTCGGCACACGTTCAAAGCATTTCGCGTGGTTTGCGGCTACCGCACGGCAGCCTCGGCCGAATGCCGAGCTGCGATGTCGGCATTCCTCGCTGCGTGCCGTCGCGCTTCGGCAGCTCGGCCAATCGAGCCCGAGTGTGCTGTTCGTGGCGAAACCCGAGCTACGGTTTCGCACCCACGTTCACCATTGCGTGGTTGGTGCACCAAGCGGTGCTCGGCCGCGAATGCGAGCTGCGATGCTCGGCAATTCGCTGCGTCGCGCCTCACGCGGCTCGGCCAAATCGAGCCCGAGTGTGTCGCCGCGGCGAGGCGACTCGATGCTTTCGGCACTCCACGTTCACTTCGCTGCGTGGTTGTAATGCACCAAGACCGGCGAGCGAATGCCGAGCGATGCTCGGCAATTCGCTGCGTCTTTGCGTCCGCTCACGCACGCGGCTCGGCCAAATCAAGCGAGTGTGCTGCTCGGCGAGGCCCGAGCCACGGTGCTCGGCACTCCACGCAGCACTGCATGGTTTGCAGCTGCACGGCCGGGCAGCGAAGCCCGAGCTGCGATGCTAGGCAACGCTCGCTGCGTCGCTGCCTCACGCGCCAGCTCGGCCAAAATCGAGCCGAGTGTCTTGCTCGGCGGCGAAAACCCGAGCTACGGTTCGGCACCCACGTTCGACCTTTATTTGCGTGGTTCGCGGTGCACCCAGCAGCTGCCAAAGAGCGAATGCGAGCTGCGATGCTCGGCAATTCCTCGCTGCGTCTGCTGCGTCGCTGCCCTCACGGCAGCTCGGCCAATCGAGCCCGAGTGTGTTGTTCGGCATGAACCGAGCTCGATGCTCGGCACCATCGCACGCCATTTGCATGGTTTGCAACACCAGCAGCTGCTCGGCAGTGAAGCGAGCTGCGATGCTCGGCAACGCTACGCCGTCTGCCTCACGCGGCCGCCAAAATCGAGTCCGAGTGTGTTTCGGCGCCTGCCCGAGCCATAGCGTTTTGCCCACGCGCCCTTCGCTGCATGGTTAGCAATTGCACCAAGCGGTGCTCGAGCGAGCACGCGTTCGCACCCACGTTCAACGCCACCGCTGCGTGGTTGCAGCCGCACCAAGCGACTACTCACCGGCCCGAAGCTACGCTGCTCGGCCGCCTATGCTCAACCATCGCTGCGTGGTTTATCATCGCAACAAGCAGCAGCTCTGCCAACGCCCGAGCTGCGGCTCGGCGGCTAATGCAGAGCCGCGGCGCCGGCTATCGCCATTGTATGGTTCATACCGCACCAAACCGCCGCCAAAGCTTGAGCCTGTGACGCTCGACCACCTACGTTCGCAGCCTGCATGTATTATAGCCGCAGCGCCATCTACCCAAAACTACCCGAGCCATGCTGCCGGGCCATGTAAGCGATGTTATTGTTGTTACTCCTTTGCAATATCTTACGCGCTTCTCCTTTGAGTTGAGCAGGCCATGCAACTTAATCTCCATGGACCTCTCGAGCTGCAACCTCAAGGGGTAAACATCGCAATGCAGACCGGGCGCTCATTGAAGCTCCCCACGGCGCACCTCCCTCATACGTAAGCCCTTGCTGCGGCGGGGGTTGCGGTCATCGCCAAAGAATTCTGCAGCGCGGGTGAATCTGGTCTTCTATATGCTACCAGATCTGTGTTAGAACGAGAAGCTCACAGGTCTTCTAGGTCTCGAGCGGCTGCTCGACCACTGGTCTTCTAGGCCTTGAGCGGTGGCTCGGCCGCACATCCCGAACGGCGGTTCGGCGACACAGGTATTCTAGGTCTTGAGCGGCAGCTCGACCGCTGGTATTCTGGGCCTTGAGCGGCGGCTCGGCCCCATATCCCGAACGGCGGTTCGGCCATTCTGGTTCTCTATGTCGTGTGTGTGACCTCGACACCTTGTACCAAACGACGGGTCGGCCCAGGGAGTTGAACATCGCCTGCCCATACCCGAGCGGCATTGGTACATGGTCTCGGCGGGCTGTCACCATTGGTTTACTGGGTCAGCGAGTTTGACCCCGATTACGGACGTCGGCAGCAACGAGGATCGGTGTCTCCTCGCCCATATCGAGCGCGGTTCGCGTCGATCTTCTAGGTCTTGAGCAGCAGCTCGACCACTGGTCTTCTAGGCCTTGAGCGATGGCTCGGCCGCATATCCCGAACGGCGGTTCGGCGATACTGGTCTTCTAGGCCTTGAGCGATGGCTCGGCCGCATATCCCGAACGGCGGTTAGCGTCGTCTTCTAGGTCTTGGCGGCACGACCACCGGTCTTCAGGCCTTGAGCGGTGGCTCAGCGCACATCCAACGGCGTTCGACACGGTATTCTAGGTCTTGGCGGCTCGACCGTGTGTCGGGCCTTGGCGCGCTCGGCCCCATATCGAACGGCGGTTGGCCATTCAGTTCTCTATGTCGTGACCTGACCGACACCTGTACCAAACGACGGTCGGCCGGGGAGTTGAACATCGCCGCCTCTTACCCCGACGGCTGTCGGTACATGGTCTCGGCGGCATTTGCTCGACCATTGGTTTACGGGTCGCGCGAGTTCGCCTCGACACGGACGTCGGCTTGGCAACGGGGATCGGGTGTCTCCTCGACTTATCCGAACGGCGGTTGGCGTCACGATCTTCTAGGTCTTGGCGGCTCGACCATCGGGTCTTCTAGGCCTTGGCGGCTCGGCCGCACATCGAACGCGGTTCGCACACCGGGTCTTCTAGGTCTTGAGCGGAAGCTCGACCACCGGTCTTCTAGGCCTTGAGCGGAGCTCGGCCGCACATCCCGAACGGCGGTTCGGCGACACAGTTCTTCTAGGTCTTGAGCGGCGGCTCGACCACTGGAATTCTGGGCCACGTCGTGTGCGTGACCTCGGCCCCCGTGCTGCCAGTCGGTAAGGTGGAGTTGAACATCGCCGCCCTTACCGCCGGTACATGGTCTCGGCGGGCCGCCACCATTGGTTTCACGGGTCGGTAAGTTTCGACCCTTGATTACCCGACACGGCTTGGCAACGGGATCGGGTGTCTCCTCGACTTCCCACATCGAGCGGTTCGGTCACTCTGCAATTCTCTATGTCGTGTGACCTCGACCCCTTGTACCAAAAACGGCGGCCGGTAAGCGGGAGTTGACGTCGCTGCCCTTACCCACTACGGCTGTACATGATCTCGGCGGCTCGGCCATTGGTTTCGGGTCCAGCGCGGTGTTTGGCCCCTAATTAGGGACGTCGGCTTGGCAACGGATCGTGTCTCCTCGACCCCTTTATCCCGAGCAGCGGTTGCCGGCTACGGGACTCGAGCTTCCTCGATCATCGGCTTGGCGGCGCCTGAGCGACCGTATCCGCAAAGGATTCGGTCTATTATGACACGACACGGCAGAACTTCAGCCCGAGATCTCAGTCGGCAACAAGATTCTTTCGAGCAACACCCCCCAACCCTCCAAATCGTCCGCGAGTGGCTTTTGAGGGGGTATGTTAGGGGTATTAAAAATGACGTGACATCTGGTCTTCGGTCGTACTCCTGGATGACGTCATTGCCCCTCCTGCGCTCCATTAATCCCACGATTTGATCGCCCGACGTCGTTTCGCCTCTGCTACGCCCCAACTACTCGCCAAGTTGACCACGGTACCGACCTGCTGGGTCAGGTCCGTACCCCACCCATAGACGTGACCGGAGGTATGCCATTCGACCTATTTAGGCCGAATGGGTAAGACAGGTAATGGGGGGGACTGAGGGGAGAGAGGAGGGGGAAGAAACACTCGAAGGGTGAGTAGGCTCCGAGCTATTCGAGGATTGTGAGGAATGAACCAGCACTCAGGAGGAGGAGGAGGAGGAGGAGGAGGAGAAGGGGGAGATGGAGGAGGAGAAGAAGGAGGAGGGGAAGAAGACTCTCTTAGCCACTCTTTCCCTCGCTGCCATGCGACCACCTTCCCCACGCCCTGTTGCATGGCGGCCAGAGCTCCCTCAGCATGGCGGCGAGCTCCCATTGCTGCATGGCGAGAACACGAGCTCCCATTGCTGCATGGCGGCGAAGCTCCCACGGCTGCATGGCAGCGGAGCTCCCATTGCTGCATGGCGGCGGCCGAGCTCCCCTCAGCATGGCGATGCACAGGCTCCCATCGGCTGCATGGCACCGGCTCCCATGCATGGCGCGGCCGAGCTCCCATCGCTGCATGGCGGCAGCTCCCTCCCCTCGCATGGCAGGCAGCGGCCGGGCTCGCTGCATGGCGGCACCCGGGCTCCATGATTGCATCGGCGAACCGACCTTCCATCGCGAGAGGTGCGGCATCGACTTCGAGACCTCGGCAAAGGATCTCTCTACCTCTCTCTCTCTATGAAACACTCACTCACTCCCATCCGACACTGACTTGAGCGTCGGAGGGGGTCGCGAGCATCCGACCCGACTGCGGTGGCGAGAGGGCATCACGGTAGCCGCGGATGAAGGAGCCAGCCCTGGCCGAGTGGATGATCAGCTTCTCCCGACCCAACGTCGGCTTCCTGCCTGGAGATTCGATGAGGCGACCCTTGCGCATTCGGACCCGAACCCAGCCGCGACGGCCCCGAGGCCACGGTAAAAAGTTGTTTCCCCCAACATAAACCTACAATTGTTATTGATCACAACAATATATCATGTTTTATTTTGTAAAGGATGATTTTGTCTTACAGAAGGTAAACATCATAATATATGTTTTCTTTTAGAAATAACTATAGTAATTGATAGTATTTCACTATATGATGATAATTATAAGAGTAAATATGACAATCATAACTCACAATAATTTAATAAGACACATTCATTCATGAACGTAATCATTTATAAAAGAATTATAATATATAATATTCAAGTATATCTAACTTTATATATAAATTTAAAAAATAATTTTATACATGTTTTTCACTAAATAATATCATCAAAATATTTTGCTTCTCCCAGTGTGCAGCACCCCAATAACAACATATATAATTTACGCTTGGAGGGGGCGATACCAGTTGCCTCATTGACTAGGCACTCGGAGTCGATGCATTGCTTCATAGGCAACGAACTCCTCGACTTGGCCGTAGGTGACGTGGACATACCATGCCTCAATTTTTTTTTAAATACTTACACAAAATGTGATATATTTTCCACATAATAACTCAGAATAGTACACACTAATTAAATAACTTTGTTCAAAATAATTTTAATTTTTTTAAATTATAATTTATGATATTAAACAAATCAAGTGGCTTCAACTGCAAAACTAATTGTCTCCTTATCGCTCTACCTAGCGGTAGATGATGCTCCTTGCTATGTCGAAGCCAGTAACTAAATCATGGCACTGCTCTAAAAAAACATAAGTAATAAAATTCAACAAAAGTTAAATCGAAGCCTCCTATATATCCTCTCAAAACATGTAATAAAATCATCGATGTATCATATAACAAAATCATCAATATTTCATGTACAAACATCACTTTGTCTGTCATAGTCAGTACTACAAACAGAATCATAAATCTAAAAAACTAATCTCGATAATATAATCAGAAATATGTATCACATTTGATAACACATGGCAAAGGTCGAACATCCAATAGAGCATATTCCCAATAGTAAATGAAGAAATTTTCTCTTTCGAAATAATTTTCTCCCAACAATAGATGAAATTTATTCATATCACTCCCACACATAAAGGTGAGGACACATGCCTCCTAACGATTGATAAAAATACTATCTAACTATCACGGTTTATTAATTCTAGAAGGAAAACACTCTCTAGTATACTAGCCCTAGATCGATCCAAAATCATCGTGAACCGATCAAAAATGACTAAACGCTCAATTCAGATTCTTAATTGGCCCC
Source organism: Musa troglodytarum (assembly GCA_023547065.1). Lineage (NCBI taxonomy): Eukaryota > Viridiplantae > Streptophyta > Magnoliopsida > Zingiberales > Musaceae > Musa > Musa troglodytarum. Next base: position 50,992,912 of record CP097507.1, on the reverse strand, counting down.
AAACTCATAACACGTGTTAAAACAGAGCCATTGGGCCAACTCAGGCCCAGATTCATGCTAACGCAACGCAGGAAATAGGTCAGGCCGATTCAGCACTTTGCTGGGCCGGCTCTGGACCACCAGCAGGCCGTCGGATTCGTTGGGTCTGACCCACCGCATCCAACGGTCTGACTAAAATTAGAATCGAGCTAATCTAATCAGATTAGTTCTATTTTTTTTACAAAATTTTTAAATTTCAAAACAAATCATATAATAACTCAAAATTTTGATAATAATCAAACAAAAATTTAGACTTTAAAAAAATTTAACTAAAACATAAATATAATTTATAATATCACAGAATTGTTTTCCATGAATTAAATATCAATAACTAGCATTTCCAAATTTAGAAATTCAATTAATCATTAATAATTCAGATAAAATCATATAAATATTTTTAAGTTCAGAGGATATATATCCTGAATTATTCAGAATATATATAACAAAAAGGATTAAAAACTATTATTTTTGTTCGTTAAAAATATTATTCCAGTCAAGAATTCTAAATTAATAAATATAATTATTCAAAAATTTCAAAATAAGTAAATAAAATTCTGGACATACACAATAGTTTATTCAAATGGAAAATTAATTAAAAAGAATTCATAATCTATCTTCATGAATTAAATTTGATATAAAATTAATAATTATATATATAAATACTTATATATTTATAAATGCCCCAAAATCAGAGAGCTACCACATTAGGTACTAATTATGCATATTTAAAAGAAAAACATAACCAAATTAGATTTAAAATTATTTCTATGTATTAAATCAATTAATTTATATAAAAATTCCTGTAATACGTAAAAATTCCAGATAAAAATCTGTGAAATACTTAGAAGATAGAGAGATCAAAATACAATCAAATAATCATTAGAATCAAAATTATAATAACAATTAATCCAAATTTTTATACATTAAATCTAAATACCATAATAAATAATTCTAAAAATTATAAATCAGATTACGCAGACTTTTAACTGTAAAAATATAAAGTACATATAATAAAATATAGATAGTTGGATAATCTACCTTTTTGATGATCGTCTCATACGTTTCCACTCAAACTGAGGCCTTGCTTTGTTAGAAAGAACAGAGAGGGTCTTGCCTATTATCTTTATATATTTTATATAAAAGAGGCAAAGGAGTCTCAATAGGTTATAAAAACCTATCGTGTCGTAAACTCTTTTTTGTTTTTTTAAATACAGTGACAACATCACTTGTGATGATAGCGGATTGTAATTAAATAGGAGAAAATTGGTGATTGAATTCTCCTTTGCCAAGAACTCCATATTCAATACTAACATACGTACATCATGCAACATGCATGATTTCCATCATCGTCACCATGCTCCCATCCAAGCCGTTCGATTCGTTGACTTCCCATAGAAGCTGTCAACCTCGGTCGCGTTGACTATGAATATCAAATTTGAGTAAGATAGTATTCGTATATAAAATATTAAATTAAAACAACGACTAAATTCTGAAGTCAATGTTATATATAAATATTTTTATATATGTTAGGGGTATTAAGTATGACGTGACACCTAGTCCTGGGTTGTACACCCGGATGACGTCATCGCCCCTCCTGCGCTCCATTACTCCTACGATTTGATTGCCCGACGTCGCTTCTCCTCTGCATCGCCCCAACTACCCGCCAAGTTGACCACGGCAGAGGCCTGCGAGGAGTCGAGCCCGTACGCCACCCGCAGACGCGAAGCATGCCATCCGTCAGGCCTATTTAAGTCCGAATGGGTAAGACAGCATGAAGGATGAACCCTCCGAGAGGTGAGTAGACTCGAACACCCCGACACATTTGGGAGCTCACGACGGGCGAGGACTCGACTTGAGCGCCGGAGGGGTCGGCGGAGCATCCGACCGCGCTTTGCAGGTCTCGCCCCGACGACTTGAGCGTGAGCCGCCTTCGGAGGGGCTCGAGGCGGAGCAGGAGCCATCGACGGCCCGAACCATACCGAGACGACTTCCGGCCCCCGGTTCCACGCCGCGCGCCCGGGTCACTTAGTTGTTTCCCATCATTGGCGCTAGAAGAAGGGCCTGGTCATCACGAGGGTCTACTCGCTTCCGCTTTAACGACACATGGATTTAAAGGTCGCCTCCGGCACTCGCGGAGGTCCACTGCGACCTCGAACCTCGAGGGACGATCTCGCCGCGACCGCAGATCGCCATCGGAGTATATTTAGCGACGCCGACCCACTCCGCCGAGCCTGTCCCCGCTTCTTCCCCGTCACTGGCGGAGGCTTTTCAGACCTTTCCAACAGTCCGAATCCCTAGCAGGGCCGGGGCCTGTGCCGCCCTCCCCCGCCTACTTCAGGAGGCGGCAGAGCCGACCCTCCAAAGGCCGGAACCCCTCCCCCGGCATCATGAGGCATTCCCACCGGCACCATCTTCCCCAGCCTCCCGCCGTTGCCGGAACCCTCCTGAAACTGGACGCCCCGCCCAAACCCGCAGGCGGTGTCTCGCATTCGGCGCATTTATTTCGCTCAAATCCGTTCCATCGCACGCTCGGATGAGGTGCAAAGGGACGTCCGTAAGTCCAAAGAAGAGCAGAGGGAAGTGTCCCACTCGAGTCCCCGTCACAAATGCGACATCGGAATACCCGGTGCCCTTGAACTTCCGCCTCTCCATCGACCTTTATGATGGAGTCGGTGATCCAGCCGGATCACGCCGCTCGGGCCTCAGATGGCCCTATATGGAACCTCGGACGCCTTGATGTGCCGTGCGTTCCCCACCACGTTGAAAGGATCCGCTCGTACGTGGTACAACACCTTAAAAAGCGGGACGGTAACATCCTTTGAACAGCTCGCCAAGGACTTCGAGCTACATTTTTTGGCGTTTGCGCGACCAAAGCCTTCTGTCGCACTCCTCCTGGGTTTGAAGCAAAAAGAGGACAAACCCCTCTCCCACTTTGTGCGAAGGTTTACCATGGAGGTACGGAGTTATCGGATGCTCACCATCGTTGTTGATGCAAAGCGTTTATGATGGGGTCACACCGCCGAGGTTTCTGCTGGTCCTTGGTGGAGCGACTCGCCCATCGCGGAAATGTTTCAGCGGGCAAGTCAATATGTGGCGGCCGAGTCCTCGGATGTCGGGAAGAAAGGAAGAAACGAGGGGCATTCTACCCATCCCGATCGAACGACAACCAGGCGGAGTCCGCACCAGTGGACGCCATGGGACACCCGACCCATACGCGCCCGCGCCACCTCCTTGAAACGCTGCCCGGACGCAAATATTCCTCCAGATAAAGGAGCGGGAATGCTCAGCCGCCCGCCCGATGAAGGGCGACGAGAGCTGGCCGATCATACGGTATTGCGCTTGCCGCCGGCATCTAAGAAACGGACATGACACGGCAATGCCACGAAATAAGCGACAAATTGAGGAGCCGATCCGAAGAGGTCACTTAGATCAGGGCACCTCCAAAGATCCACGGGAACCATCCTCGTGATCCCGAGGGCCCCGCCGAGCAACACATCGACGTAATTACAGGGGCCCGCCACCTGGAGGGCATAGTGCCTCGTGTCGAAGAGCTTACGCGCGCTATCACGATCGGGAATACCACCCTCCCTCCGAGCCAGAGATCACATTCCCCTCAGGGGACATGGGAGCGACGGAGCATGATGACGCGCTGGTGGTGTCGGCTCGAATAGCCAACGCGCAGGTCCGAAGGATTATGGTCGACACTGGCAGCTCGGCCGACATCCTTTATTTCGAGGCCACGAACAATGAGGCGGAATACGAGGCGCTTTTGGCAGGCCTCCGCTTGGCAACCGAGATGCAGCTGAGAGCAGTCCATGTTCTCACGGATTCCCAACTCGTCGCCGAACAAGTTGGCGGAGAGTATCGGGCGCGAGATTCGACTATGTCCAAATACCTGACCGAGGTAAAAGTCCAAACCTCTAACTTTCCTCGCTTCACTCTGTCAGGTGCCTGTGTCCCAAAACGAAGCGGCGGACCAGCTACTAAATTAGCCTCGAGCCGATCCGGAGGAACATCCCGAGGTCGGCGAGCTCGACACCGCCGGTGGCCATCATGGAGATAGATCCCGAGTCCCGACCTCTCCACCTACGTGGACTCGTGGAATGCAAGTATAAGCGCGATGGGATCCCGCCTCGAGGATGAGGTCAAGGCACGGCGGCTCCACGAACCCAGTGCGTGGTATCGCGAGATCGGCGACCGCTCTACAAAGGTCATTTTCCCATCCCCTCATCGCGATGTTTAGATCCCGATGAGGCGAGTGATTCTCGCCGAGGTTCACTACGACTTGTGGGGAGCACATGGGCGGCCGAACTTTGGCCTTCAAAATACTACGCTGGGGCTACTATCGCCTACGTTGCACCGGAGACGCCAAGGCTTTCGTCACGGCGCGACACTTGCCGCCACAGCCCGCGCCCCTCGCGGTCCTGCTCACCTCCATGGATTGCGCTTGGCTCCCGCTCAATCGGGGAATGGACCTTTGGGGCCGCTCGCCACAGAGATATATCATCGTGGGGATAGATTATTTCACTAAGTGGGTGGAAGCCGAGCCCACGGCAACCATTACGGCGAGCGGGTTGAGCAGATTCGTATGGAAGAACATCGTGACCCGATTCGCGCCCAGCGTTATCATCGCGATAACGGAACCCGATTCGCCCGGCACTCGGTTTCACGGAGTTACGTGCGACTTATCACATCGATTGAGGTTTAGCTCGGTGGCCCACCCGGACCAACGGGCTCGCCGAGGTGACCAACCGATCTATCCTGGATGGACTTAGGAAAAGGACTTTGGAAGCCCGATCGAGCTGGGTCGATGAGCTCCCGAACATCCTATGGTCTTTGCGGACTACCGAAGGCGGCAGGCGAGTCCCCTACTGACTGGCATTCGGCGTGGAAGCGATCCTACCGGCCGAGTTGGTCATTCCAACATTCGGGTGGAGAACTATGAGGAATCCACCCCGGCCCAGGGAGTTCGGGCTGGCCTAGACCTGCTAGAAGAACGCAGGGCCGACGCGCACGTAAAGATGCTGGCGTACAACAGAAGTGTTGCCAGAAGTTATAACAAGAAGGTGCGCCCTCGACCTCTCGGGATGGGAGATTTAGTATTACGCAAGGCGGAAGTAAGCGACCCCGCCAACTCAAGGGGCAAGCTTGCACCTAAGTGGGAAGGCCCCTACCGTGTAATCAAAGTTGTCCGACCAGGAGCGTTCGACTCGCGACTATGACCGGGCAGCAATTCCGAGGACTTGGAACGTCGAACCTTAAGAAGTACTTTGTTTAAGGACCAAGCGAAGCGAGGCCAATATTTGACTCGAGCTATTGGAATGAAGTTGGAAATTGTATTGCCATAAAAAGGAATTGTATTACCAAAAGCTTTGGAGTACAAAAGCAGGCCCCTAGAGGAAAGAAGGATTACAAAGGCGAGGGAAGGCCCTCCAAAAAGAAGAAAAAACCCCTCAAGCCGCGGCTCCGGGAAGGCTGTCGTCGAAGGGAACCTCGCCGGGCATGTCAACCCCCTCGTCCTCGGGACAGGAGGTGAAGGGATCCTCCACAACCGCAGAGCCTGGAGGGCACGCTCGGAATCGGGCCAGGGCAACCTTATACCCATACTCGTATGATACCACCGTCGGTCCAGGAGGAGAAGCCCCTCCGACTTCTTGTATGCCTCGACCGCCTCCGGTCCCTCTCCGGCGGCTGCCTTCGCGCGGCGAGAGCTTCTGGCGGCCTTCACCTCGGCCTCTCGAAGTCGGCTTGGCGGCCAACTCGAGGCCTCCTTGGTGCGGGCGGTTCTCGGCTTCTCCGTCCGGAGAAGCCTGATTGGCCTCCGGCCGAGGCGGCCTCGAGCTCGGCGATCGGTAGCGTGACTTCGCGCCCATGTCGGCCGCGCTGCTCGGCGGCAACGCCTCGGGTCGGACCCGCTCGGGCCTCTTCCGGCGGCGCAACTCGAGTTGCGCTCGCCCGCCCACCAACCGCCGTCGTCGTACCCCGTGTAGTGGAGATTCTGCATAGAGAGGAAAGGCTGAAAATGGTGAATAGTGCTTAGCCAAGAGAATACACGCAAGGCGGTGCTTACCCACAACACCGACTTGGCGACTTGGCGATGAGTGCTTAGAAGGAGCGTGTATAGGTCGAGCTATGTCGGGATGGAGCGCCCCCGGGAGGTAGCGGGCCGAGGGCTCTCCCCCGCCTCACACCTTGTCCCCTCGGGACAGACCATGCCGGGCCACGGAGGGTCGCTCGCCCGAAGGACCTCGCCCATCACTCGGAAAGGAATGGCTGATCCTACCCCGACGTGACTCGGCATAACTCCTTCATGGCCGGAGGGCGCTGGCCCTTCCCGGTCGTCCCCTGGCTGGGCCCGGCGCTCTCGGCGCGGAGCGCCCCCGTCGTCTCGGCGGATGGAGCCACAGGCACCTCCAGGTCCACCACGTCCCTGGCCTTGGCCCTCTTCTTTGGGCGCCCCTCCTCGGTAGTGCGCGGGGAGCCGCCCCCCGCCCGCTTGGGAACCGTCGGAGGGCGCGGGGACGGTCCTGTCGGAGCACCCGAAACATGGAAGGACCGCAGGTTCACCATCTCTGCAAAGAACAAGGATGAGTTAGAAACTAGAGTGTGGCGGCAAGCCCAAAGATGCGAAACAACAATAGCCTACCCGTGGCGCGGACTTAGTCCGCCTCCACAAGCCACTTCTCGACATGTTGCGGATGGCTTGCGAGGAAGGAGGATTACCCTTAACCGCTCGAGTGCGCCGCGCTCCTCGGCATTGAGTTTCGAGGCGGTGTTATCAATGGTCGCCAGCGACCACCGAACCCCGAAACCCCAGTCCTTCTGGCACTGGACGAAGAAGAAGCGCCTCTTCCACCCTTTGTTATTGGTGGGGGCGCCGCTAACCCGGAACCCTGTCCGGGCGGCAAGGAAGTATCCCCCCGACCCCTTGAAAAGGTGGAAACAGGAGAGAAAAAGGTTGCGGGTCGGGGCGATGTTGGCGTAATGGCATTCCCCCAGGAAAGCCACCAGATACCGCCAAGAGTTTGGGGTTATTTGTGAAGGCGAGATCCGCCACAAGGATATGCAGGATACTATGATTGGGTGCGGGGAAGGCGCGGGCCGGCCTCTAAGGCATCGGCGGTCGGGGCAAAGCCCTTAGGAACCGGTCGAAAGCCCGCTGCCCGGCCGGGGCGAAGGCTATATTCTTCGGGATGCCGTGCGGAGGATCCCTACCATGCGCTCATCCAGGGTGGAATCCTGGTCGTGCGGCCACATTATGGCCTCTAGCGCACATGCCGCTTCCACATCTGAGGAAGGGCTGGAAGGAGGAGATGAGGGGAGAGCGGCGACACGAGTTGTGACAGAGGGGGAGGAAGAGGAAGAAGCAGATGAGGAGGAGGTGGAAGGAAGAGCCATCATGCACTAACCTATAGTGGAAGGAATCGATTGAAGGGAGTCAAAGGACACCGGAGCCAAGGGAGAAAACTCGAAGGAAGATGACGGCAGGACTCGAGAGAAAAAACTCCGCTGATAAAAAGTGATAGAGTGTCGCGGAGCTCGCTATTTATAGAAAGGGGGGCCTCGGCCTTTCGCCTCCCGAGGCAGGCGACAGCATGACGCCGCAACACCGCCCAATAGCATCGCATCGGGCAGTCGAAGCGCCGGCGTCATATTAATGGAGAGGTGACGTGTCCACCGGCCAGGTAAGTAACTTACCCAGCACGCCAGCGACTCCTCGATTCCAGCAACCGCACTATCGCGAGCCGTTTTCGAAGCGGCACGGCGGCGGTTTGGTTTTCCAGGTCTTGAGCGGCGGCTCAACCACTGGTTTTCTGGGTCCAGAGCGGCGGCTCGGCCCTTCATCTCGAACGGCGGTTCGACGATATCGGTTTTCCAGGTCTTGAGCGGTGGCTCGACCACTGGTCTTCTAGGCCTTGAGCGGCGGCTCGGCTCTATATCCCGAACGACGGTTCGGCGATATCGGTTTCCCAGGTCTTGAGCGGCGGCTCGACCACTGGTCTTCTAGGCCTTGAGCGGCGGCTCGGCCCTATATCCCGAACGGCGGTTCGGTTATTATGGTTTTCCAGGTCTTGTGCGGACCTCGACCCCTTATTACCAAACGACGGATCGGCAACAGGGAGTTGAACATCGCCTGCCCTTTACCCCGAACGGCGGTTCGGTTACATGGTCTCGAGGTTCCTCGACCATTGGTTTTCAGGGCCTTGCGCGGGTCTCGACCCCTGATTACCGGACGACGGATTGGCAACGGGGGATTGAGCGTCGCCTCGATCCTTATCGAGCAGCGGTTGGCGATATCGTTTTCAGTCTTGAGCGGCTCGACCATCGTGGTTTTACGGGTCGGCGGCGGCTCGGCCCTATATCCCGAACAGTGGTTCGGTTATTATGGTTTTCCAGGTCTTGTGCGGACCTCGACCCCTTATTACCAAACGACGGGTCGGCAATAGGGAGTTGAACATCGCCTGCCCTTTACCCCGAACGGCGGTTCGGTTACATGGTCTCGAGGTTCCTCGACCATTGGTTTCGTGGCCTTGCGCGGTCTCGACCGACACGGACGACGGATTGGCACGGGATTGAGTGTCGCCTCGATCGCTTTATCCCGAGCAGCGGTTGGTTACATGGTCTTGAGCGACGGCTCGACCACCGGCTTTCTAGGCCTTGAGCGGCGGCTCGGCCCAATATCTCGAACGACGGTTCGGTGGCTATGGTTTTCGGGGTCTTGAGGGTCCTCGACCCCCTTTATCCCGAGCGGGGGTTCGGTCACATGGTCTCGAGCTTCCTCGATCATCGGTTTTCCGGGTCTTGAGCGGCGCCTCGACCCCTTATCCTGCACAGGGATTCGGTCAATTATGTCACGACACGGCAGAACCTCCGCCCGAGATCTCAGTCGGCAACCAGGTTTCTCCGAGCACCACCCCCCAACCCTCAAAGACCGTCCCGCAGGAGTGGCTTTTGAGGGGGGGTAATGTTAGGGGTATTAAGTATGACGTGACACCTGGTCCTGGGTCGTACACTCGGATGACGCGTCATCGCCCCTCCTGCGCTCCATTACTCCTCGATTTGATCGCGGCGTCGCTTCTCCTCTGCATCGCCCCAACTACCCGCCAAGTTGACCACGGCACCGGCCTGCGAGGTCAGACCCGTACGCCACCCGCAGACGCAGCCGGAAGCATGCCATCCATCCGACCTATTTAAGCCGAATGGGTAAGACAGGTATGAAGGATGAACCCTCCGAGAGGTGAGTAGACTCGAACACCCTGACACATTTCTGGGGAGCTCGGCCGACGGGCGAGGACTGACTTGAGCGTCGGAGGGGTCGGGCGGAACATCCGACCCGCCTTGCTGCAGGTCTCATTCCCGACGACTTGAGCGTGGAGCTGCCTTTCAGAGGGGTCGGGAGGCGGGAGCAGGAGCTATCGACGGGCCCGAACCATACCGAGACGACCCCCCGGTTCCCGGATTCCACGCCGCGCGCTCCGGGGTCACGGTAAAAAGTTGTTTCCCCCAACAATATATAATTCTGAAAAAAAAAAAAACAAAAGCCTCCACTAATAAGCTGGCCACCATGATGCGATCTGTACCGTCGGATGCGTTGGGTGTTCTTTAAGAGTTGTCAAGTGCATCACCGCCTTCGTCACCGTCGAATGAGTATAAATAGATCGGTGTACAAGAAAGCAAACCTCGAGTTCAAATTGACGCAAGCCGGGAGGGGTAACCGCCTTCATCTTACAAGATCCCCGTTTTCCAAGATCCAGATTTCAATTCCAGGATCGAAGAAAGCCTGCTCTGTTTCTGTTCAAGATTTTCCCCAAGCTTTTAGTTTCGGCGGGATGCTGGTCTCCTCTCTGTTTCGTTCGTAAATCTCCGAACCGTGCCCCCTCGGATTTTCCACAGATGGATTGGCCTTTTTCTGATCTTTGTTCTTTCTTTGCTGCTCGAGGTTCTTCTCTTCTTCTGGTTTCTGTCTGCGAAGGAGGCCTACTTGTTGATCCTCTGCTGGTTGGTGCGGCATACCTCTCTTTAGGGCTTCGAATTTTGACGGCTTTTGGTTGCAGGGAATGGCAGCGACGGGGAAACGAGCGCTTCTGCTGACGGATGGCGTCGCCATCCTTCTTGATGTAGTGTTGTCTGCAATGAGTGGTGAATTTGGGAATTGAAATGGTTGTGAGGACTGATAGCAGATGAGATTTCCTTAAACCATATAAATCTCTCTGGTTGTTTACGAAAATCCTCCTCCTAATTTGTATAAATAGATCTCATATTATATTAATCAAAATATATTTTTATAATTACTTTTCATCTTATCATGATATCAGAGTCTCTTGTCTAAGAGCAAGCTCTCTTCTCGCTGTCCGACGATAGTAATTGATCCTCACCGAAGCTTGACATCTTTCGAGTTCGGTGTTAAGGCACAGCATCCGAGGGGTTTCCATTCCTCTACTATGATTAGTTATCTGTTCCTCCGACAATATTCCCTACCCCAGATCTCGTGGAACTCCGACGAGGCTCTCCCTCTTCTTCCTTATCAACAGTCGCTGTCCTCTCTCGACTGTTGCACAAAAGTAGACCGAGCAAGCTCGCTCCTCATCGATTCTTCCTCTCTGCCCCTTGCTTCCTTTGCTTCCACGGGTGAAAGCTTTCTCTCTGCTATTCCAATCAATGGACGACTCCCTCTACCGCTGCCAACGACCAGCGAAAGCTTTATTTTCACCCGCGATCATCATCGTTGCTTCAACTGACGGCCACGCAACCCATCGTCGTCGCTATCGCTATTCCCCCGACCAGCGATCTCTTCCTCCCTCCATGCAACCTCACCGTTACAGCTCTGCGGCCCGCAACTATCGCCATCGCAGCCTTCGGTCGTACGATCCCACCGGCTGCTACAGCGTGAGAAGGGCCGCCGCTGTTGCTTCCAGCCACGCCACCATCGCTGCTAGCCGTCGAGCCTTTGCAGTGCTAGTTCCCTTCTGTGGTGCAACAGAAGCAAAGCACTCTATGTTGCCGTCGCCCAACCACTAGTTGTCATCACCGCTTCCTCTTCTCATAGCAAGTTGTCGGCACGATGATTTCTTCTGCACAACCATACCAACTCTTGCGATCACCTGCTACCGCTGCCAGCGACCACCGTTGTCGATACTCCCTTGCTTCTTGGCCGCGACCCCCTCAGCCACAGCTTCAACCGGTGCTCACACACCCCTCTTCGTTGTCGGCATCAATAGCAACTGTCGCAGCTAGTGTGCGGTGTGACAAAAATAGGGCAGCACCGTCGATCTCAGCCCCGATGCTCTCCTTTACCGAGAACCTTTTGTCATCAAATTTGATCGAATAGTGCGATCTGCACCGATTGAGTCTTTGTCGCCTGCTCTACGCCAAGCGACTGCCCCTCCTGCACTCGTTCTCTGGAATGATACGAGCAATAGTAGAAGTCACCTACTTCACTGCACCACACGCAGCAGAATCGACCTTCTTCTTCAAGCTGTTCATAGCTTGCCCGAACACACTATAAAGATCATGGCCTCTGTGGTGGAGCAGAACATCTAAGAACTCTTAATTCCTGCCCATCATTACTGGAGAACTACTAAGAACTAGCAGTGCATCTCACCAGTGACATCATCTCTTTTTCCATCGATCACTTTCTGTTAATCGGCATATATCCTCAACATGTCCTCATCATTCACATCTGACACTTCAATTACTATTCTTGCAGGGAACCATAGTACTCTTTCCTCTACAGGTCTTATTTCCATCAATGCTGCTATACTTATCCCTTTCAAGTTATCCAGAGGTGGTAACTATGCATCCTAGCATGCTCAAATTTCTAACCTTCTATTTGGCTATGATATACTTGGCTACGTAGATGACTCACTTCGTTGTCCACCAGCGATGCTCAACATCCCAAGAGCACCCAATCCAGTACCAAATCCAGACCACAAACTTTGGTTACATCAAGATTGTCTCATACTACAAGCAATTCAAGCCTCAGTCGCTGGATCCCTTGCCCCACTCATGTCTTTATGTAACATTGCTGTTGAAGCCTGGTGCAAGTTGCAAACCATCTTGGCAAATCATTCCCAGACTCGCATACTCAGTCTCCTATCCAGTCTCATGAAAACAAAACAAGAGGAAAGTACTATTGCTCATTATCTACAAAAAAATAAAAGTTATTATCGATAACTTAGCTCTAATAGGTCATTCCGTCAGTGATGAAGAAGTCATTGTACACATCGTCAATAGCCTAGGGGACGAGTACAAGGAACTGACAACAGCAATACGGGCACGTGATACACCGATGTCATTTGAAGAACTCTACGATAAATTGATCGATTTTGAGATATATCTCAAGCGTGAGAACAAATTGACAGGATCATCCATCACGGCTCAAGTCAGTCAAAAATCCAAAAGGAGAGGCAATCAGTCTAACAAGACTATCAACAAAGGTTTGATCAAGATACCTCCTGAACTTATGAACTACGAACAAACCATCTTTCCTCCACAGCATAGCATTGTAGTCACAACTATCAAGGCGGCTACTTCAATTATCCTCAGCCCTGGCGTCCTCAACATCCAAGTCAACAAAGAGTTGTCTGCCAACTATGCGATAAAGTTGGACACTCTGCAAAAGTTTGTCGATCTCGACCCAGACTTCCCCCTCTATCATAGTGCCCCCAAGCAAATCTCACAACTACTCCAAATACTAGTCAACACAATTGGATTGTGGACTCTAGCGCATCCCATCACATTATATCTGATTTACAGAACTTGTCTATCCACAACACCTATGGCAAAAATGAAGATATTATCATCGGTGACGGTAAAGGAATTCTCATTACGTATACTAGTTCTACAAAGCTTAATTCACACAATAGAACTTTTACACTCAATGATGTTTTGTATGCTCCTCACATCAAACGAAATCTCATTTTCATTTCTCAATTCTGTAAACAAAATAATATATCCATTGAATTCTTTCCTAACTCCTTTCTTGTCAAAGATTTGAGCACGGGGGCATTCTTGGTCCGAGGTCGGAATAAAGACAACATTTATGAGTGGCCGTCAATTCCACAATTCACGCAGCCCACTACTTACTCCTCAGTTGTAGCTTCAATTGATGTGTGGCATCGTCGTCTTGGTCATCCCTCATCCTCTATTCAACAAACTACAAAAAAGCTATTTATGGACTTCGTCAAGCTCCAAGAGCCTGGTATATTGAACTTGGTTCATTTCTGACATCAACTGGTTTTATCAACTCCAAGTCTGATTCCTCGTTATTTTTACGACAACAAAATAGAAACACAATATATCTTCTCATATATGTGGACGATATTATTATTATAGGCAATGATCCCTTGGAGATTCAGATGTTCCTAAAGCAATTAGCTGATCGATTCTCCCTCAAAGATCTTGGCACCTTAAGTTACTTTCTGGGAGTTGAAGCAACATTTACATCTTCAGGTCTTCTTCTATCACAAAGAAAGTATATTCAAGATCTATTATCCAAAACAAATATACAGGATGCAAAAGAGGTTATAACTCTCCTCTCTACTAATGAATCACTCAAATTATGTGATGGAAGCCCTACTTCGGACCCTACTCAATACCGACAAGTACTTGGCTCCTTACAGTACTTATCTCTCACCTGCCCAGATATCTCATTTGCAATCAATAAATTGTCCTAATTCATGCACTAGCCATCTACTACGTATTGGTCTACGGTCAAATGAATTTTACGATATCTTAAAGGGACCATTCATCATGGCCTCTTTCTCCGCAAACACGCCTCACTTAATCTCCATGCCTTTGTTGATGTTGGCTGGGCGGGGAACTTTGATGATAGAACTTCTACGTCAGGATATATTGTCTTCTTTGGACCTAACCCTATCAGTCGGAGTTCTAAGAAGCAAAAGACAATCGCACAGTCTATAACTGAAGCCGAGTACCGTGCTATCGCTACTGTTACTATTGAACTCAATTAGATCACAAATCTCCTTAAGGAACTCAACGTCAACTCTACCCTTCCTCCTACAATATATTGTGATAATATTGGAGCTACCTACTTATGTGCCAATCCAGTGTTCCACTCACGCATGAAACACATCGCCATCGACTTCCACTTCATGCAAGATCAAGTTGTTAAAAATCAACTACGTGTCTCTCATGTACATACGGTTGACCAACTAGCAGATTCACTCACGAAGTCTCTTGCCCGTAAATTATTTTCATTACATCGATCTAAGATTAGTATCCTTGACAGGAGTACAATTTTGCGGGGGCATGATAGTAGATAAGATTTTCTCAAACTGTATGACGAAATCTCTCTAGTTATTGAGGGAAATCCTTCCTCCTAACCTGTATAAATAAACCTCATATTGTACTGATCAAAATATACTTTTATAATTACTTTTTATGATGACGTGCTTGTTATAACCCAAGGAACTACGTTGGGTAAATTCTTATCCTTTTTTGGCATTTATAGAATTAAGAGTTTAATTCAAGTATTAGTGACTTGGGCAATTCGTTGATACTCTGAAAAGTATCTTCTTGATGACAATACAAAACAGCTAACTGTGTTATTTTCATGACCTCTCTGCTTCATGTGATTTGAGGCTTGGACCAGATTTGATGGTAGCGCCATACTCGGAATTAGATATTAGTCACAAGGATTGATATCCAGTAGATAATGATTTTTGAATGATTTTACAGGAGGAAAGTTGCCTATTGAGCCTTCAGCACTGGATATAGTTGTTTTGGTTTCTAAAGAACCAGAGGTTGTTGGGGAGCAGTGGGTTGAGGAGATTACTAGAGTTCTTAAACCTGGTGGAGTGTTGTGATGCAGGTTGCTACTGAGAAGACTGGTAGTGAAGTAAGAAATTCTAGCTGCTGGAAGCATGAGTGTCTGGTTGCTAGAATGCTTATGAGAAGATTTACGTTATTGCCTTGTTGCAGCCAAGCTCCACGGTTGAGGCCAACTTGCTAATGGCAGGATTCTTAGAAGTACAAGCTGTGGAAGCAAAAGTTTTTCTACCACTTGAATAAGTTAAATTTTTTACTGTAAGTTTGAATTTCCACCTCCTCTTATCTCTCAGAACAGTCGTTTATGCATCTCCGGAAAATGATATCCTTTTTGTTATGTGAATTATCGAACAAAACTTATCTACAACATATCAGTATCCCCTAGGGTTGTAGTAACATGTATGGAACCTTCAGGATGTGTACAGTACAAGACTAATAATTTATATTTGATATGTACAACTGTATGTTCATATATGGACTGTGTTTTTCAATTAATTTATATCTAAATAAAATGAATAGAAGGATACAACTTTAAAGTGGGATTAATATAGTTTCTCAAGTAGCCATTTAAGAAGGGGGGTGAATATTCATTCCAAAAAAGAGGAAAAAAAAAATGAAAAATAGGCAATACAATTTAAGTGGAACTAAATAGCATTCTTGATTTGGTACACAC
This sequence comes from Musa troglodytarum, assembly GCA_023547065.1. Lineage (NCBI taxonomy): Eukaryota > Viridiplantae > Streptophyta > Magnoliopsida > Zingiberales > Musaceae > Musa > Musa troglodytarum. Next base: position 50,977,410 of record CP097507.1, on the reverse strand, counting down.
TTTCTGCCATATTTTAACTTGTCCCAGTTTCTTCAAGTTGATAATTTGAAATTCAACAAGGCATTCCTCTCTTATTTTTTTCGATGGACGCCATGTAATTTATGTGAAGCCACTCTAAAATAGATTACCTTAACATAATTAAAATTGATAAAAATATAGTATTGGGAAATTTCAGCATGGTTGCAACACGAGTAGATCAATGTTGTTGAACTTGCATATTTTCTGGGTTTCAGAAGATAATATCTAATGGCCTTCAGATTATATTTATGCCGTATTTGTTGCTGTTAACTTTTGACAATTTGTTGCAGATCAAGGACAAAAAGGCTTGTTGGACAATGGGCTCATCATTCCTCCTGACAAAAGCAACTAAAACATTTCCAGAGATTCAAATTGATGATGAAACTGATCTAATCGACAAAGATACTCTATTAACTGAGGAAGACTTGAAGAAACCACAGTTGCCACAAGGTCAGATATACCTGACAATAATGGCACTGCCTTTTGCTACGTAACAGTAGAAAAAGATTGATTATGATTCATTAATAGACTGCAGATAGGAGATTGTGAAGTTGGAAAGACGAGTCAAGCCTGCAAGAACTGCACGTGTGGTCGGGCTGAGGAAGAAGCGAAAGTGCTGAAACTGGGTCTCACTGCAGAGCAGATAAATAACCCTCAATCAGCATGTGGCAATGCAAGTAACAAAGTTCACATTCTTAAAACATCTTGAATGCTCATAAAAACTCGTTTGCTTTTTGTTTTGATAATTAATGCTTTTCGGCGGTGTGGTCTCGATGATGCATTGCGCTGTAGCACATGCCCATATAGAGGTCTCCCTCCATTCAAACTCGGCGAAAAGGTAGTCACCAAAGTTTTTTGAACTTGTTTAATACCAAATTCTTCCGCCTCACCGGAACACACATTCAGAGATGGTGATATAAATTTCTTTGTTTACCTTTTTTTTGGTGAACTTCATGCTCATTGTTTACCTTTTTAATTTTCAGGTGTCTCTATCAGCAAACTTACTTGTTGCTGATATTTAAGTGGTAAGAATTATGATCTTTTGTGTTAGAAATAAATTTATTCAAATATTATAAAGAGATTAATTTCAACAAGAGAAAAATTTATTGTATCAAGAGGGAGATTCATTCCACCAAGAAGAAAAAAATAGACTAGATATCTATAAAAGGACAAGTCAAAATGAATATTAATTCTTGAAGATGTTTCTTGAATAAAAATGATTCATTCTGAATACAATTAATGTAATGTATCTTTGGGGACTATATAAATCTCATATGTTGGTTCATGAAACACATAGAGTTTGTGAAGTTGTAAAAAGTTTTTGAGAGAAATATAGAAAGTTAATCTTGTCTTACTCTTCTTCTGTTTGAAAACTCTAGCTCTTCTTCCTATTAAGTTTTTCAACATTTGGTATTAGAGCCTAGGTTAAAGCTATGGCCTCTTCCCCAAGTACCATCTAAATTCAAATCTCTAGATTGACAAAGAAAAATTATGATATATGGTGCATCTAAATGAAGGTTCTTCTAGGCTCCCAAGATGTATGGGAGTTTGTAGAAGATGGATTTGTTGAGCCAAGTCTAGTAAAATGAGTAATGAATGCAGAAGCAAGAAAATAACTCAAAGATAGAAGAAAGAAGGAGAAAAAAGTTTTGTTCACGATCTACCAAGGATTTGATAATATAATGATCGAGATCATCGCTCCAACAAATACTTCAAAGGAGGCTTGGGAAATGCTTCAAAAAACATTTGGTGGTGTTGATAAGGTAAAGAAACTTCGTCTACAAGTTTTACGAGCCGACTTTAAAAAATTACAATAAGGTACTTATAAAACTATTTCTGATTCCTTCTCAAAGGTCATTTCTATTATTCATCAAATGAGATGAAATGATAAACAAATAAGTGATCAAAGAGTAATAGAAAAAATACTGAGACTTTTAGATCCAAATTTTGATTTTACTGCTGTTGCGATTGAAGAATCTAAAGATTTAGAAAAAAAATATCTTTAGAACAACTTATGGGTTATCTTCAAGTTCATGAACAAAGGATTACAAAAAGAGAAGACAAAACTTTGAAGCAAGTACTGCAAACCAAGCTTACTCTTGAAAACAAAGGTGAATCAAATTTTCAAAGAGGAAGAAGTTGTGGACAAAGAGGAAAAAGAGATAGAAATCAGACCAATCAGGAATCTCTAAACAATGAAGGTGGTGGAGAAAATTCTAGTCAAAGAGGCCGAGATTATGGTCAAGGATGTGGTTGAGGCCGTGAACCTGGTAGAAATTTTAAAAGGTCTGAAATACAATACTATATTTGTAAAAGGTACGATATTACTCCTTTGAATGTTATTATAATCCTAACAATCAAGATGATTAGACAAATTTTGTTGAAAAAGAAAAGAACGAAAATCAAGTTTTGCTGATGACATATGATAAATTGAAAGAAGATCAATCTATAACATGGTATTTAGATATTGAAGCTTCAAATCACATAAGTGGTATTAAAGATTTATTTTCAAAAATAGATATAAGTTATTCTTGAAATATTACATTTAGTGTTATGTCTCATATACCAGTAAGAGGCAAAGGTAAAATTCTCCTTGAAATTAATAATAGTAAAGAGTTATGCATTTCAGATGTTTATTATATTCCTGATATGAAAAATAATATTTTGAGTTTGAGATAATTACTTAAAAAATATTATAATATTAAGATGAAAGATATGGCTCTTTCAATTTGCGACAAGAATAGAACATTGAAATCACATGTGAAAATGGCAAAGAATGAAATGTTTCATTTGTATTTATGTATTTTTGATCGATCAAATTATTTTAAGACTGATATTGAGGATATTTCTACATTATAACATCTTAGATATGCTCATTTAAATTTTGAGATTTTGAAACTTCTAGAGAAGTATAATATGGTGATAGGAATATCAAGAATTGATCGTCTATCAAAATTATGTGAAGTATGTGTTATAAGTAAGGAAGAAAGAAAACCTTTCAAAGTCAGAAGAACAAAAAGAGCATAGCATCGGTTTGATCTAGTGCACTTAGATATTTATGGCCCTATTAGTCTAATATCACTTTGAGGAAGCAAGTATTTTCTTACCTTCACTGATGATCATAGTGGCAAAACTTGGGTTTACATATTAAAAAAAAAGAAGTTTTAAGTAATTTAAAGAATTTAAGAAGTTGGTTGAAAAACAAAGTGGTTATAGAATTAAATGTTTAAGAATAGATAGAGGTGGTGAATATATATTAAACGAATTTAAAAGTTTTTGTAGAAACAATGAGATTTTTCATCAATTCACTATGTCATACACACCTCAATAAAATGATGTTTCAGAAAGAAAAAATAGGACTATACTTAATATGATCCGATACATGTTAAAGTAAAGAAGAATTCCTAAAGAATTTTGAGGAGATGCTATTACTTTTGCAGTTTATTTGCTTAATAGATTTTCAACAAAGCGAATTCGTAATGTTATGCCAGAAGAAGCATGGAGCTTACAAAAATCAAGAGTTAATCATTTAAGAATTTTCGGAAGTGTTGCATTTGCTAAGATACTAGAAGAAAAGGGAACAAAACTGGAGGATAAAGGTCAGAAATGCATTTTGTTAGGTTATGCTGATAATTCCAATGGTTACAAACTCTACAATCCTATCACAAATAAAGTTATGATGTCAAGAGATGTTGAGTTTGATGAATAACAGATTTGGAACTGGAAAAGTGATGAGCATAATAAGAAAGTTATAACTTCAGAAGAAGATGATATAATACAAGCAAACATCGAAGAGACTTTGCTCGAATCATCACATAGATTCGCTAAGTCATATGAGTTAAGAAGTTCGATTATAAGAAGGACAAAGACCGATCCAGGAACTCTATGATGTGACTCGAAGGATTGATACTAACAATGATGAACTTTCTTTATTTTATCTTTCTGCAAGATATGATCCATTAACCTTCGAAGAAGCTTATAGAAAAGAAAAATGACAAGCAATGAATAGAGAAATTCGTGTAATTAACAAAAATGATATATGGGAGCTTACTACACTTCCAAAAGACCATCAAGCGATCAGTATTAAGTGGATCTTCAAAACAAAAAGAAATGCACAAGGGGAGGTAGAGAAATACAAAGCACGATTGATTGTAAAGGGATATAAATAACAATATAGGATCGATTATGAAGAAGTATTTGCACTAGTTGCTCGACTAGAGACGGTAAGATTGCTTATCTCCTTAGCAGCTCAAATGAAATGGAAAATTTTTCAAATGAATGTTAAATCAGAATTTCTTAATGGAGTACTTGAAGAAGAGGTATATATTTAACAAGTCCCTGGATTTATTATTCATGAACAAAAACACAAAGTATACAAGTTAAAGAGAACTCTTTATGAGCTTAAACAGGCCCCACGAGCATGGAATTCTCAGATATATACTTATTTTATTCAAAATAATATTTTTGAATGCCCACATGAGTATGCTCTCTATACGAAATCTAACTCTGATGGAGATATCTTATTTGTATGCTTGTATGTAGATGATTTAATATTTATAGGCAATAGTAGCTCCATAATTGAAGATTTTAAGCATTTTATGAAGAAGGAATTTGATATGATCAACTTGGGCCTAATGACTTATTTTTTTGATATTGAAGTTATACAAGACAATGGAGGAATTTTTATCTCACAAGAAAATTATGCAAAGGAAGTTCTAAAGAAGTTTTCTATAGAAGATTGTTACCCTACAGATACACCTATTGAATATGACACCAAGTTGACTAAGGAAAGTAAAGGTAAATACATTAATCTAATTTATTAAAAAAGTTTAGTTGGATGCTTAAGGTATTTGACATGCACTTGATCTGATATATTATTTGGAGTTGGTTTAATAAATAGATATATGAAAACTCCTATGATATCTTATTTAAATATTGCTAAAATTTTTTTACGATATGTTAAAGAAACTATTAAGTATGAGATGTTCTATTCATTATCTAAAAGATTGGAGTTATACAAGACAATGGAGGAATTTTTATCTCACAAGAAAATTATACAAAGGAAGTTCTAAAGAAGTTTTTTATGGAAGTTTGTCACCCTACAGATACACCTATTGAATATGACACCAAGTTGACTAAGGAAAGTAAAGGTAAATATATTAATCTAATTTATTATAAAAGTTTAGTTGGATGCTTAAGGTATTTGACATGCACTCGACATGATATTTGGAGTTGGTTTAATAAGTAGATATATGAAAACTCCTATGACATCTTATTTAAATGTCGCTAAAAAAATTTTACGATATGTTAAAGAAACTATTAAGTATTGGATGTTCTATTCATCATCTAAAAGATTGGAGCTTATTGGATATAGTGAAAGTGATTGAGTCGGAAGCTACGATGATCGGAAAAGTATAACTGGATTTGTCTTTTATTTTGGTGAAACTGTATTTACTTGGTCTTCAAAAAAGCAGTAGATCGTTGTTCTATCAAATTGTGAAGCAGAATATATAGCAGCATCTTCTTGTGTTTGTCATGCAATCTGACTAAAAAGATTACTCCAAGAACTTCATAACCCATAGGAGAAGTCAACTAAGATTTATATTGACAACAAATTAACTATTGCTTTAGCTAGGAATCCAGCCTACCATGAAAGATCGAAGCATATTGACATAAGATTTCATTTTATAAGAGATCATATCAAAAATAAAGAAGTGGAGCTACATCATGTTAAGACAAGTGAATAAGTGACTAACATACTTACAAAACCTCTCAAATTTAAAATATTTCAACAACTTTGAAGGAAGTTTGGCATGTTAGATGGAACAAGTTTAAGGGAGGAGAATGTTGGAAATAAACTTGTTCAAATATCATAAAGAGATTAATTTCAATAATAAAAATATTCATTGTATCAAGAGGGAGATTCATTCCAACAAGTCAAAATAAATATTGGTTCTTGAAGAGATTTCTTGAAAAAGAATGATTTATTCTGAATATAATTAATGTGATATATTTTTAGGGATTATATAAACCCTATATGCTGGTTCATGAAACATATAGAGTTTGTGAAATTATAAAATTTTTTTGAGAGAAATATAAAAAGTTAATCTTATCCTACTTTTGCTCTGTTTGAAAACTCTTCTTCCTATCAAGTTTTTCAACATATTGTTCGATAGTTTTTTAAGAACTCAAAACAAGTTTTAGGAAAATATGTTGTGACTAGTGGAGGGAGGTATGATGTCTCAATTACACAAACTTCCTAGTTATTGGTTATACTGTCACCAAGTTGCTTGTTGATATGAAGATAAGATATATTGCATTCAAAGAATGTTAGCAGAGTTCAGATGAAGCTGCTGTGAATTTAACTGTATCTCCAGTTGACTGTCTCATTCATTCTCCATGAACAAACTGCATGCACATTGGTGGCCGGACTTGAGCCAGCGCAAGCACAGCTTGAGGAAGACTCCACATCCCATCCCCACAAATCAAGCCAGACGCGACTGCCAGACCAGACGCGTCGGCCGCCTCCTGGTCGATCTTTGCCCACACATACAGTATCACGCTTCCTACGCACATGTCTACCGCGACGAACGATCCGATGTAGAACGGTATGGCCATTGCCATTGGAATCGGTATAAACCTTGCCACCTTTTTGGGAGACAAGTCTTTCGCCAGGTTGATGGCGATGGCGAGCGCGAAGAAGGTGTAGCAGAGAGTGAGGCAGTTTTTCGGCAGCGAGGAGAAGCCATCGACTCCCAGTATCGCCATGTTCCGGTAGATAAGAGCAAAAGGTGCAGGGTATTGACTGCCAGGGACGCCGATGTCGGTGAAGGCCTTGTAGAAGAGCCAGAAGACGCAGGGAGCAATTACGCAGCCCATGGCGATGCCAATGGCTTGGCTCACGAATATCGACCTCGGAGAAGACATTGTTAAGTAGCCGGTCCGGAAGTCCTGCATGAGATCCGATGCAGTGCTTACGGTGCACATCACGACGCCGCAGGCCGCGAGGCCTGCGAGCACACCGCTATGAGAGGCGCCTGACCAAGCTCCGAAAATGAAGATGGCGAGCTTCCCATAGGTGGAGGCCATGTTCCAGTCTGTAAGGCCGAAACCGTAGGCGTTGCAGAAGGCCAAGACCGGGGCGACCGCGTAGGCCACCAAGATGTAGTGCCACTTGAGAGGGGGGAAGACGTGGGGAAGCGTGACAATGGAGAGCACGGCCATGGCGACGTAGCCCCCATACGCAGTCCACCCAGGGATTTCTTCCTTGAGGAAGACCTCAGCTCGCCTTTGGTCGTCGGGTGAAACAGGAGGGCTCTCTGCAGGGCGGTCGTCGTCGGCGGCGATGGGAAGCACGCACTCGGGCCTCCTCCACACCGCGGCAACGAAGGAGGATGTCGTTTGGCGCAGTACCTTGAGGAAGTTGTAGAGGCCATCTCCAAGGATCATGGCGACGGCTATGAAGACCTGCAGGAAGAGGAGAGGGTAGAAGAGGGACGATGACATCCAATCGACACTCCAAAGCATTCCTTCTCTTACCTTGTAACCTTGCAAGCTCTGAAGGCTGGTTGAAGGGATATCTGCAGGATACCAGTCTCCTCTTTGATTGCTTATGAGAGGCCACATGATTCCCCATGAAAGAATGGCTCCCAGGAGAAACGATGCATTCACGATGTGTGGGCAAATCATTCCAACTCCAACATACGTAGCAGAAAAGTCGAAGAAGAACCTGAGAGAACAAAACAGTCATGCATGCGTCTCGAAAGCTACGTCCAATCACCTCAAAACACTCCAAGAATGCTGTGCATGTTACGTGTTCTCGTAAGCTTTGAGACCGAACGTAGGGAAAGCTTTGAATCCGCAAGCATCACCAGCCGTGTAAAACCACTGGAGGAAACCCCAGAGGAAGCTGCAGATGAGGGACTTGCCCAGTGTCCATACCTGTTTCCTGAAATGCATTAAAGGCTCAGTGGAGATGCAGAAGAGAGTTGTCTGATTAGGTGTTGAGATCTTTACTTGGCCAGCTTTTCACCCTGAGGAGTATGGAAGCCATTGATAAGGTATGCAGTGGCAGTGCCACTTGGATAGATCAGCTTGTAGTCGATGATCATTATCTACAACCAAGCATTCAAAGTTGAAGAACTTGTAGAGAATTTATCCATTCAAAGTTTGATTTGATAGATGCTGACTCACCTTTCTGAGGGGAACAAGGGAGAACAGTCCAAGAAAACCAATGATGAACATGTATCCTATCATCCATCCTAAGCTTGGGTCCTTTATGTTATCCGAATCATTTGCTTCTGCTGCTTGGCTGGCGATCTTTGAACTCATGCCAAAAAGGTAGTTTCCAAAGCCACCTGCGCACAAGAAGTATGTGGTCTTCTCATGGACTGTAGGTCAAACCCATCGATTGTCTACTGTGGTAGCCAAGCAAGAGCATAATCTGCTTCAAGCAAGAGAAATCCTAGGCAAAGAAACACAATCCTTTCATCCTACAAGGAGAAAACAAAAGAAAGTCCTTTTGCTGCAGTTCCAGATGGATATGAAGAACTTATGATTGGACTACGTTAGCAGCTAAAACCAAGATCTTATATATGCTCTTGGTAGTGTATATGAATCAAGTAAACCAAAACAAATGCCCAGAGTTAATCAAGTATTTATAGGATAATGAATTCAAATATCGAAAGATTTATAGGTAAAGAAAAAATATTAAATAATTAGGATTGAGTTATTTTGTAAATACCTACATGCTTTAAGATTTTGATGGGAGAGGATGTGCTCCTATTATTTCTCTTCAACAAAGTTTAGAAATATCAAGAGAATTTTATTTGCTTCTTCCATATCATAAGTATATAAAAATTAAGGTAAACTCAAGTAAGAGTCTTATTCCTTGTTGCTTATACACAAATAACAAATGTTTTGGTTTTTTTTACTTAATATATATCACAATTATTGTCTTCTTTCCTCCTAATAAATGATAATAATAAAAACTAAATAAATATAATTTCATATTCAACTTAGTTTATTAACCTGGCAAATTTCTTTAGGTAGAAGAAGGCGACCTCAAAAAGTGATGCAATCCAAGACTTCAACCCCACGCAATAAAACAAACACCAATAATATCTTCTCCAAACAGCCTCTCTTTGCTCAAAGAACCAAAGAAAATGGAGAATCCGGCGAGCTCACCGCTGTAGACGAGGCCGTAGGCGGCGATGACGCAGGTCTGGATGACGGCGTTCTCCTGGCGGGTGAAGGGGGTGCGGAGGAGGCCGACGTGCTCCAGCGCCTTGGTCCAGAGCTTGACCAGGAAGAAGCCGAGGAGGCCGGCGGCGACGTTGAGGGAAGGGATGATGCCGGTGGTCAGGTTCAGCTTCATCACGATCACGCTGAACATCACCGATAGCGCGAAGCTCACCACCATCGCCCGCACCGTCAGCTGCTCCCGCCATGGCGGCGGCGGCTGCTCCCCCTCCTTCTCCATCGTCAGCTCCTCCCTCTGCCGGTACCCCTCAGGAGAGGAAGGAGAAGTCTTGTTTTGTGTTTTGTGGAGGCACGTGAGACCCATTTATAGATTGAACGGGGAAATCCAAGCGAAGAATCAAAGCTAGTTTAATGGCAACGCAGCAACTGCTCCTTGGACTTGGGAGTTGCGAGGGCTGGCAGTAACAAAGGGCACAGAAGTCAGCAGGCTTAGTCAAAGCTTTTGCCAGCTCGGATCACTACCTCGAAGTACCAACCAGGAATCTGCGCCTGTCCTGGGTCGACACCGGGTCTGCTGGCGTCAGGAAGACAGCGGCAGTGTAAGTCAGAAAGGTGTCGGGTGACTGGATTGTTCTTGGGGATCGGCTAAATGTTATCGGGAAAAGGATTAGCCATATCAATTCTATTACTCAAAAGGGGGAAAATTTTCCTCTTCTAGAGTAATATACAAAAATACATAGAATTAATTTAACTTGTTTGTGATCTGGTTTGATTCTTAGTGAATTTCTTTCATTTTTTGGGTGTTGAGATGAAGAGAATATGAAAAGGGACAATATCTAAATATTTTGAAGAAGTCAAAAATGGTGGCCGGAAATCACCTAAAATTGATTTCATGTGTTTTTCTGAGTGATAGTTATGATAAGTCCTTTACGACTTTAATATATACACATCATTAATCCGAAATATTTAAGAGCATAAATTAATGATAGTGGACTCATTTAACTCTATATATAATTATACATTATCGTACTTTTGATGTAAAGCTATATCGACTGTATGTTAATTGACTATATAATCAGCTCTTGCAATTTTCACATCAAACAACATGAATTGAAAGCGATAGATGATGACATCCAAATTCTGGCTACCAAATGTGATAATGCTATATATTAATTAACTTGGACATTAAGGAGTCATTAGTCATGGATCAGAAGCGACAGTTCACATTAGAAAGTGGAAGCAAGGTGGTTGGAAGTAATGAAAGAGTATGAGCATGAGTTGCCTGATAACTGGCGGAGTCGGTCATAGTCTAAGATTCCTTAATGTAATTAACTACATCAAAACACTGCCAAATTCTTTCCTTCTCTCCTCTTTTTCTTCCCCGGTACACTTATTGCAGAAGTCCTGATTTATGTACGCTGTGAAATATATATAATCTCCATTTTACTATAATTCTGTGTTTGTAGAAATAAATATTGTATTTGGGTCAACAAGAATCAAGCTAGATAATCAAGATCTTGCAAGAGATTCTTTGAATTTGAACCTTCTTCTTGCAATTGTTTGATGATTATGATAGAATTATTTAGAAGATGATTTTAATGAAAAAATCCTCCTAATTATTTATCTCAAACCCTCAAATTTAGTTCTTATTGTAGATTAATATCATTATAAATTTTAGATTCATGGATGGTGTGCTTATGGATTAGATAAAGATTTTCTGAATAGTATCAAAAATTATGCATTGTAAACTTAAAAATATATTATTATTTGATTTTAAATTTTAACATAATTTTTTTTTATAAAATAATAGTATATTATGATTGTTTCGCTTACACATAATTTTGAAACAGATATATCTTGATCACATAAACCATGCGAGTCTCATGCTATTTTTGTGGATAACAGATCTCTAAGAAATACACGAGTCTTACCAACTGCTGATCTTTGCAGCAGATCTCATTGAAATTGAAGGCTGAGATGCCTGAAATGATCAAGCAGCATCATTTATTTCATGACAAAGACAAAAGAAATGAGAGTGAAGAAGACACATCGGAGCTCTGATTTCAGTGTGCTAACGACATCACTTGCTCCGAAGAAACTAAGATAAGATCATCTTGTTGGCAACTGAGAATTCTAAAATATATCCGAATGATCTGAACTCACTTGGGGGATCTGAACACGGTGAGGGACTCAAATGTAGCACTTGCTGCGCACTTTTGTAACACTAGCTCCGAGAGTTTTGGCCTCAGAGAAAAACCAAGAGGTAGACATGAAGCAAGTCAACCATTTTGCTTGATTAACAAGCCTAATTTAGTCAAAGCCATAAATCAACTTTGCTGGTTTGACCCATTTACCCAGCACGAAATTTCTAAAGGGTTGACTTGACCAAAACAGATAGAGTTGGAAGAGAAGGGTGACTGTGATGTTGCAATCTATTAGTACATGCATGTCCACACGCTAACCTAATAAATGGTTAGATTAGGTCTTATGGCTGAGTCCACACGCATCCTGACTTTTTCTCAATGTACTTAAAAGTCTCATGTGCTGAGTTCACCGGTGAGGAAGAGCTCCATGCAGCGGGCAATCAACTTCACCATTGTCCCTTAGACAAGCAAATATGATCAGTTTCAAAGAGCCACATAAATATAATATCCCAAAAGAATGCACCACAAGCAATGACAATCACGAGTTCAACTATAAACCAGAAGAAGTCAAAGGATGTCAAATGAGTGGCAACTTGCATTTGTAAACTCTCTAAGCAGCAGCAATATAGCCTTCTCAAAGATAAGCCGAATCTCCAACTTGTATTGTATCTTTCTCTAGTATTCAGCTTAGAGCAAGGCTGATTACATACTGATTACATATTATACCTCTATACTTGAATCCGGTTAATATTGCCATCTATAGACTTAAAGAAATTAAATTATATTATGATCCTTATAGTTCTAAAGGTGAAACAGATAATTTTATTTATATAATATCGTCAGTTATATTGATAAAAAAATATAACATGTGAAAATACATATTAAATCATTACAAAAGTGATAGATAAAAGAATAATTTAATATATTTTTTATTTTCGTGAGATGTTAAAATTATTTTTTATCGATAAAATCATTGAAAATAAAACGGATATTAAAATTATCCTTTTGCTTATCACTTTTGTTATGTTTTTCGTTAATACAACTAATACATTAGGATAAATAAAATTATTTATTTTATTTTTAGAATTATGAGAATCTTAACATAAATTTTTTAAGTACAGAAATCATGATATTAATAGAGTCTAAGTACATAAGGTAATTTATAATTAATTTCATAAATCATGATGAAGACCACTTTGAGATTAATCAGATTGATACACTGTTAAAAATGATCATGATACACGGGTGCAGAAAGCCAAACTCTCGGACTTGTGGTCATCTTTCTGTCATATCCAGCTTAGAGAGGTCAGACAAACATGAGAAATGAAGGTCACTTACGGTTTAATCAGAAGGACCCACTGTTAAAGATGATGATGACGAGGAAGTTGCAGAAGGCCATCTCTCTCTCTCTCTCTCTCTCTCTCTTTAATTGAGCTTAGAGATGTCAGACAAACGTGATGTATGAAAGTCGCTGTTGAATTAATGAGAACGACAACTGCCAAAGATGATGATGACAAGGAAGTTGCAGAAAACCAACCATAGCAGCAAGAATGTGACCCAGCAACCATTTAACATTGCATTCTTTCGTCAAGCAGAAGTTGCTTGTTATGCAAAGAAGAAATGTCTGAGAAGATTTTCTTGGAGGTGGTGGATTTGGTGTATTCTGTAGTCAATGATCTATTGTTGCAGGGAGCTGAAACTTATCAGTTTGTTTTCAGACAAGGACATGCGGAGATGAGAAAGGGGAAGAAGAGATGATGCAAGTCAAGATAGAGTACATGCCCATGACAAGACCTTCGAAGTATTAGACATGGTAGTACAGCTGGGATTTGAATTGTTCTTGCATGAAGCATGTTGAGATGAACTGCAGCATCCTGGAAGCTGAGATTTTGTGCTGGTTGGTGCAGTCAAGATGGACCTCGCCATTCACAGCAATGTGTCTTGTGCTGCAACCTATTCCATGGCAACTTCGTTTCGTCTCGCATTCACATCATGCACTTTAGTATATTAATACTACACCGGTTAGGGCTCAGATAAGATATTATAACAATATTTCAAGTGTCTACACATCCGTACATATGGAGTATTAGAGAATATTAAAAATAAAAAAAGGAAACTGCCTGAACCTATACCGTCCTGTACCAAAATATTTGGTCATGTAATGTTCGATTTACTTGATTGGTAACCTTTCAAGCTTGATAAATAATATCCATATCGAATTGTATCGATCATATACAAAACCTTGGATGGGAGTGAACGTATTACTATGGTTTAAATATTTTTTGAACTAGTTCTGATTTGTCTGAACTAACCAAATTAATATAATCGATCTAATGGAGATACATGACACTTTGTTTAATCCGGACTCACCGATCAAAACCGGAAGGATCCCAATGATTTGATCACCTAATGTGATTCGATGGACAGTCCTTTAGAAAATACCAAAAGAATTAAAATTAGAGTAAAACATGAAGTAATTTAGAGTAAATAAGTAGGAAATACCGAAAGAATTAAAATTTCTGAGTAGGTAATTAGACAAAAAAAAAATGAAGTACTTTATAACACCTTTCTTTCTCTCTTCTAGTTCAGTTATTCCAAAGATATTGTATCTCATAATAAATAAGTGGAAATTTTCACAAATGAGGTATCTTATAACGTCTAAGTCCTTAATAAATTTAATGTCAGAGTAAAAATAAGTAGATAATACCTGAATAATTAAAATTTTAAAATATATATATCATTAGATAAAAATTTATCAGATAATACTTAAAGAATCAAAAATTCAAAATAGATAGTTAGTTAAATGCAAATTGACTAAAGAAAATCTAAACAATTAAAAATTTAAAGTAGATAATTAGATAAATAAAAATTAAATATAGAATACCTAAATAATTATTTTACAAGAATTAAAAATATAAATAAAAAAATTTTAATTTTCAAAGTAAAGATTATATACATAAAAATAATTTGGGAATACCTAAACAGTTAAAATTTCAAAGTAGGTAGTTAGAGAAAAAAAAATGAAGTAGAGAATTCCTAAAGAATTAAAATTTCAAAATAGATAGTTAAATAAATAAAAATTATGTAGAAATACCTAAAGAATCAAAATTTCAAAGTAGTAGTAAGATAAATAAAAATTGAATGGAAAATAACGAAAGAATCAAAATGTCAAAGTATATGGTTAGATAAATCAAAATTAAGTAGAGAGTAACTAGAGAAATTAAATTTTAATGTAGATAGTTAGATAAATAAAAATGAGATAATTGAGAATAGTAGATAGTTAGAGATAAAAAAAACTAAGTAGAGAATGCCTAAAGAATTAAAATTTCAAAATAGATAGTTAGATAAATAACAATTAAGTAGAGAATACCTAAAGAATCAAAATTTCAAAGCAGATAGTTGGATAAATAAAAATTGAATAGAGAATACGGACAGAATCAGAATTTCAAAGTAGATAGATAAATAAAAATTGAGCAGGCCAAACCTAAAGAATTAAATTTTCAGAGTAGATAATTAGATAAATAAAAATTTTGGTAAAGAATGCCTAATAAGTTAATTTTCAACCCAGATATATACATAAAAATTAAAAGTAGTGAATACCCAAAGATTTTAATTTTCAAGGTAGATAGTTACATAAATAAAATTAAGTAGAGAACTCCTAAAGAATTAGGTTTTCAAGATAGATAGTTAGAGATAAAAAATTAAGTGAATTCCTAAAGAATTGAAATTTCAAATTAGATGATTATATTAATATAAATTAAGTATAGAATACCTGAAGAACCAAAGTTTTAAAGTAGATGCTTAGATAAATAAAAATTGAATAGAGAACCTAAAGAATCAAAAACTCAAAGTAGTTAGTTAGATAAATAAAAATTGAGTAGAGAAAACCTAAAGAATTAAAATTTCAAAGTAGAATGTTAGATAAATAAAAAATTAAGTACAGTAAACCTAAATAATTAAGTTTTCAAAGGATATAGTTAGACAAAAAAATAAAGTATGTCACAACCTAGATTTATTAAAAATAAATCATCATGTCGAAATCCATAATTTGCTGAATATCTTTTCTTTAATTTAATATTCTTGTCTTTATAATATTAAATATTTTTAATTAAAAAATCATCTTCTTAGTAGGGATATAAGTAATAAAAAAGTCTCCTCTATCCATGCCTCATATTTATTATAAATTAATAGGTTATTTAAAAAAATATATAAAATAAAAATATATCAACGATCATACATACTAGTAGGAATCTTTAAAAAATCATAAAAATCAAATTAAATACTTATGAAACATATTTAAATATTAATAATCTAATATAAAATGATAACATATCAATTCATTATAAAACTCATATATCAAATAAATAATAATACTTTTTATGCTATAAACAATATCTTAAATTAGTTAAATGCATCATATCTCAATGATAAACACAATAGTTAAGTAATAAAGGTATACATTAAATATTTGATAGTACACTCTTTCAATAGTGGATGGAGGAACATACTCTATGGGATAAATTTTATATTCTTTCAATAGCAGATAAAGATAACTTATATAGTACTCATAATAATAGATAAAGTAATATCCCTCACTTGCTTAAACAGGGATACACTTTTCCCAATAATAAATATAATAAAATATTAAAAGAGAATGTATAACTTACTATTAAGCAAGGGATACACTTTTCCCAATAATAAATATAATAAAATATTAAAAGAGAATGTATAACTTACTAAACTATATCATGGTGGCTTCGCATTATGATGTGTTTGTAGCTTTTATCACAAGGTGCACTTTCAATATAGATCACTCAACAAAACTATATATACTATATAGTAATAATCATGTTAATATCATCAATTTAAACTTAAAAATAATAAAAAAATATTAATTATTTTTAAATCATGACTTCAAGTAAAGTTTTTTAAATCCATTAAATCATAAAGGCATGAAGTATTAATCTTCCAACAATCCTCAATCAATTTGAACTCTCATTAAAATCGTCTAATTGACTTATACCAAACTTAATTCAACCAGGATGTAATTGAACCAACCTCTAATTCTTATTAAACTAGTTTAAAATCATCCTAGACTAGACTATTTTAAATTTAATTAGTTTTAATTAGGTTAGATAGGCTTGCACTGTTGGGCAAGCAACCCAATTTAGCCCATATGGGCTTCATCAGCTCATAGTCCATCTTTGTTTCCTAAACCTTATCTTAACCTAAACCTTAGATTTAAATAGAGGCTAATGGTGGCTACAAAAAAAGGAGAAAAAATAATAGCAAAAAGGTAAAAATTTTGCAATAGCAAAGGGGATTTAAAGAGAGGAAAAAAGGGCAGAATAACAAGAGAAAAAGAAAAGGAAAAAGATAAGGAATACTCAGAGATTGTTCTCATTCATCTAAATAGTTTTCTTATCTTAGGTTAGATCAAATATATAGTGAATTTTTCCTGTGATTGCTTAGGGAGGTTTTTAGATATTATGCATAGTGACGTGATCCTTGTATCCTAATTATTTTCTTGTGATTGTTGCTTAGGTTTTGGGCAAGAGACTTTGAGAATTGTACATTCATTATTTCTATAGTAGATTTTCTCTAGTTTGCCCCATGATTTTTACTCTTCATGTTGAAGGGGTTTTCCACGTAAATCTTGGTGTTCTATTTGATTGTAATTTTCGTTTAATTCCACTATGTTACGGCCTACTAGTATTTGTTCATATACAAAAGTTCTTCCTAGTTTGTTGCCTATTTTATCCCATCAACTGGTATCATAGCAAGGTTTTGATGATTTAATTTTTATGTTTGGACATGGAGGCTGGTAGTGTTTCTCGCATGATTAGTTTGAACAAAAAAAATTGGATGAGATGAAAATCAAGAATGAAAGATCTCTTGTATTGCAAAGATTTGTTTGGACCTTTGTAAGGGGATAATGAAAAATCCATAACTATGACAAATGATGAGTGAAAGAGATTAGATCAAAAAACGGTTGGGTTTATTCGATAGTGGCTCGATGATAGTGTCTTTCACCATGTTTCTATTGAAAGTTTTGCATATTCTCTTTGGAAAAAGCTGGAAGGTCTCTATGAAAGAAAAACAACTGGCAACAAAGTTTTTTTGATTAGAAAACTAATGAACCTGAAATATAAAGAGGGTGCTTCTATTGCTGAGCATTTGAATGAAATGTAGAGTATTACTAACTAGTTATCTTCTATGAAAATGTCTCTTGATGATGAGTTGCAGGCATTGTTACTTCTTAGTTCATTGCTAGAAAGTTGGGAGACATTGGTGGTTTTCCTTAGTAATTTTACGCCAGATAGTATTATCACCATGAGTCAAGTAAAAAGTAGTTTGTTGAATGAGAAGTTGAGAAGAAATAACTCAGTAGCATCTTAGATTGATTTACAAGCACTATCTCAGAGAACAGAAGAAGGTCAAAGTCTAAAAATAAAAGTAGTTCACGCATAGGTAAAAGCAAGTCAAGATCAAGGAAAGATATTATTTGTTATAACTGTAGTAAGAAAGGATATTATAAGAATCAATGTAAGCAAGAGCAAGAATAAGGGAAAAGAAGTAGAGTCCACAGAGTTAAAAGAGAATACCACAACTACAGTGCAGGTTGGTGATTATTTGATTTTGTCCCCTTCTGATGATATTTTTTCTTGTGTGTGTCAGGATCTCGAGTGGATAATTGATACAGGAGCTTATTATCATGTTACACCACGGAGGGAGTTCTTTGCTACTTATAGGTCTGAAAATTTTGGTGTTGTCAAGATGGACAACCATGGCACAACAGACATCATTGGCATGGGTGGCATTCACATAAAGACCAATCTTAGATGTAAGTTGGTGCTTAAGGATATGAGGCATGTGGTTGACTTGAGGCTGAATTTAATCTCAGTTGGAAGACTAAATGATGAAGATTATGATAGCAGGTCTCATTGACGGCAATGGAAACTCAGTAAGGATTCTCTTGTTATAGCTAATGGAAAGAAATATCACACTTTATACAGGTTGTAGGCCAAAGCTTGTGGTGAGCAGCTAAATGCTACAGAGAAAGACTTCAGCATAGAGTTATGGCATAGGCGATTGAGATACATGAGTGAGAAGGGACTACAAGCTCTTTCTAAGAGAGAGGTATTACCTGACCTTAGAGGTACACATTCGAACCCTTGTATTGATTATTTAGCTGGTAAACAACATAGAGTTTTATTTACTAGTCCTGTTTTATCTAGAAAAATGTATGACTTGGACCGTGTTTATACAGATATTTGTGGTCCTTTAAGGATAAAAACTTATAATGGTTCTATTAATGTTTCTGGCATTAGTGGTGCACTTTATTTTGTTACTTTTATAGATAATTTTTTTAGGAAAGTTTGGGCTTATGCTTTGAAGACTAAGGATCAGGTTATTGATGTCTTCAAAGAATTTCATGCTAGAGTTGAAAGGGAGACATAAAGACAATTGAAATGCATAAGATCAGATAATGGTGATGAGTATACAAGATTGTTTAATAATTATTGTAGGTCACATGACATTCAACATGAGATGACAGTTCCTGATACACCTCAGCATAATGCATTATAGAGATGATGAACCGCACTATCATGGAAAAGATTAGATGTATGCTTTTACAAGCAAAGCTACCTAAAAGGTTTTGGGATGAGGCTTTGAGGACTGCAGTTGATGTGATCAACTTATCTCCCTATACAGCCCTAGATGCTGATGTTGCAGAGCATGCATGGTCAGGGAAAGATATTTCCTATAGGCATTTGAGAGTGTTTGGTTGTTGTGCATTTGCACATGTTCCAGACAATGAAGGGTCCAAGCTGGATGGTAAGATAAAAAAAAATATATTTTTTGGCTACTCACATGATCAATTTGGCTATAGGCTTTGGGATCCAGAAAAGCAGAAGGTGTTTAGAAGTAGAGATGTGGTCTTCTTTGAGGATCAAACCCTTGAGGATTTGAAAAAGGAGGCACCAGCCAAGACTTCTATAAAAAGATTAATAGATTGTGATCCAGTTATTCCTCGAGTACATTAGGATGATGGAGGAGATGTGTAGGAAGATGGTGTAGAGCCAGATATTAATCTACCTGCAGGACATGTTGAGCAAGAAGAAGTTGAGGAGTAGCTTTCCACAGAACCTCAGTTGAGAAGATCTTCTAGATAATATATGCCTTCCAGAAGATATTCTATAGATAAGTATGTGATACTTACTAATGCAGGTGAACCAGAGAGTTCCAGGAAGCAGTTGAAAGTGAGCAAAAAAAGAAGTGACTAGTTGCTATACAAGAAGAGATGGATGCTCTATAGAAAAATCACACATATGATTTGGTGCAATTACCACAAGGAATAAAGGCCTTGAAGAACAAGTGGGTTTTCAGGTTGAAGATTCAAGAATATTGTTCTCAACCAAAGTACAAAGCCAAATTGGTTGTGAAAGGCTTTGGTCAAAAGAAAGGTATTGATTTTGAAGAGATTTTTTCTCTTGTTGTTAAAATGTCTTCTATTCATGTTGCTCTAGGTATTGCTACTAGCCAGGACTTGGAGGTGGAGCAGTTAGATATGAAGATAGCTTTCCTTCATGGTGATTTAGAGGAGGAAATTTATATAGAGCAACCAAAAGGTTTCAAAGTCAAAGGTACAAATTTTTTTATCTGCAAGTTAAGAAAGAGTTTGTATAGACTGAAGCAAGCTCTAAGATAATGGTATAGAAAGTTTGATTCATTTATAACTGAAAATGGATATAAAAGAATGGCTTCAGATCATTGTGTGTACATCAAACGGTTTGTTGAGGATTTTATTATTCTCTTACTTTATGTTGATGATATTGCTTATTCTTGGGAAAAATATGTGTACAATTGATAGGTTGAAAAAGGAACTGAGTAAGTCCTTTACAATGAAGGACATGGAGCCAGTAAAGCAAATACTGGGCATGTAAATTTCTCATGATAGGAAAAATAAGAAGATTTGGTTATCATAGGAGAAGTGTATCGAGAAGGTATTAGAAAGGTTCAGTATGAGCAATGCAAAGCCAGTTGGTTCTCCTCTTTCAGGTCACTTCAAGTTGTGCTCAGAACAGAGTCCGTCAAATGATGAGGAGAAGGAGAAATACAAAAGGTTCCTTATGCTTCAGCAGTTGGAAGTCTAATGTATGCAATGATATTTACGAGGCCGAACATCGCATATGCAGTGGATGTTACTAGCAGATTTCTTGCAAATCTAGGTAAAGAGCACTAGGCAGTAGTGAAGTAGATCTTGAGATATCTCAGAAGAAGCTCTAAGGTTTGTTTAAGCTTTGAAAGTGGACCACCTATGCTAACAGGTTACACAGATGCAGATATGGCCAGAGATATTGATACAAGAAAATTCACATCAGGTTTTATACTTACTTTTGCAGGTGGAGCTGTGTCATGGCAATCTAGATTGCAAAGGTGTATTGCTCTCTCCACCATAGAGGCAGAATAGATTGCTGCTACAAAGGTTTGCAAAGAAATGTTATGGATGAAAGAATTCTTACAAGAATTGGGGATGAAACAGAAAAACTATGTGGTGTATTGTGATAACCAGAGTGTTATCCATTTATGTAAGAACCCAACTTTTCATTCTAAGTCAAAGCATATAGATGTCAGATACTACTAGATTCGAAATGTACTTAAAGAGAAGCAATTGCAACTTCAGAAAATTCATACAGATGATAATGGAGCAGACATGTTGACAAAGACCTTACCGAAAGAGAGGCAGGTGATGTGGTGATAGTTGGTTGGCATGGATTTACACTAAAGAGTTATGGGACAGCCTCCCTTATGAGTTGAAGGGGGAGGTTCTTGGGCAAGCAGCCCAATTCAACCCATGTGAGCTTTATCAGCCCATAGCCTACCTTTGTTTCCTAAACCCTATCTTAACCTAAACCTTAGATTTAAATAGGGGCTAATGGTGGCTACGATAAAAGGGAAAAAAATCATAGCAAAAAGATAAAAATTTTGCAATAACAAAGGGGATTCAAAGAGAGGAGAAAAGGGTAGACAAATAAGAGAAAAAGAAAGAGAAGAAGATAAGGAATACTTAGAGACTGTTCTCGTTCATCCAAACATTTTTCTTATCTCAGTTTAGATCAGATCTACAGTGAATTTTTCCTTTGATTACTTGGATAGGTTTTGGATATTATACATAGTGACGTGATCCTTATATCCCAGTTATTCTCTTGTGATTGTTGCTTGGGTTTTGGGCAAGAGACTTTGAGAATTGTACATTTATTATTTCTATAGTGGATTTTCTCTGGTTTGCCTCGTGGTTTTTACCCTTCACGTTGAAGGGGTTTTCCACGTAAATCTTGGTGTTCTATTTGATTGTGATTTTTGTTTAATTCCACTGTGTTATGACCTGCTAGTATTTGTTCATATACAAAAGTTTTTCCTAGTTTGTTACCCCTTTTATCCCATCATGCACCAATTAAATCGATCTAGAATCACTTAAACTAGCTTGAATCGATCAAATGGTTAAGTTTAATTAACTAATAAATTCAAACCAATAAAGGAAGAAAAAATTAGGCTAAGTAATATAGTACTAGCCTAACTTGATCGACCCACCTAAGTCGTGGATTGATTATGCTTGTTGCACATGTTTCGTAGGTAGCAAACTGGGTTGAGATCTAGTGGGTTGGGTAGTGGGGTAGTGACATAGGCTAAGTCGTGTTAGGCTCATGAGTTAGCTTGTGCCTTGCTCACAAGCTTGGTCAAGACTAACTATTGAGTTGGATTATTTTTAGCTCATAGATTTGGTCGTATTTGGCCTTATTAGCTAAACCAGGCATAGTTATATAGACTAGGTGTTGCTTGGTCAGATAGGTCACATCTTACCACATGAGCTAGGCTAATCTAGTCTAACAGATCAATATGACTTAGGTCAAACTCAAGTTTAACCTCTCATATGAAATTGGATTTTAATCCTTTTAGAAGTACTTTAAAAATATTTATTGAATAACAATTAAACTTGAAAGAATTATTAGAACCATAATTTCATTAAAAGTTTTAGAAATATAATATTAATTCATTAAAATAGAATTTTAAATAATTAAATTTAAAATCTAATTTTTGATGAATTAATAATACAATAAATTCATCATCCCAAATTTAAAATTAATCAAATCGTAGAAATTCATAAATTCCTTGAAATAAGGATATGCCTAATTAAATGAATTTGAATTATTATTTTAATAGATTTTTTTTTTAAAATTCACCAACTTAGGATTTAAGCTTAAAGTAATATTATAACTCATGCAACATAAAATTCTAATATCAAATATTTCTAAGTATAAATCAAAACTTTGGATGAAAAGATAGAAGACCCAATCTCTCGATGGGAGCCACTCCATAGTAGGATCCTCTCCTCAATTCTCCTACTACCAACCTCATAACGAACGAGGAAAAGAAAGCTCCCTTTACGTAACAAAAGATGAGCCCACCCAAAATGTAATAATAATTTACTTTTATTTTTAATTTATTTTTTATTTTCACACACAAAAATGGAAATTGAAATAATTACTTCCTAAAAATCACATCACTCATTAGGAAGTAAATCAATTAATTATTTTAGATTATTTATTTATTTAATTAATTGACTAAATTCTTAACTTGGCCACACCATTAAAAAAATTAGTTTTAATTATTTTCTTAATTATATTACATAAATATGAAAATTAATAAGTCAAATAATGTTACACATTAATTAAGGTAATTTGATTTATGGTAATGGGACAAAATCACTAGTCATTACAAAGTAGAGATACGTAAAGAACTAAATTTCCAAAGTAGATAGTAAGAACAATAAAAATTGTATAGTGTTAATGCTGATTCTAGTTGTTTGAGCTAAAGGCAATTTTGAATCCAACCAAGGTCCTTCCCGAGTCAAGTCCAAGTCACCATTGGATAGGGAACTAAATATGCAAAACTAAATCAGGGGTGTTTCAGACAAATGTCATTCTGCGACCAAGTTAGTTTTGAGTTTGGACTAATCAAACTAGTCGAATAGCTTTAGTGAAAGAAAATTTTTGATGACTCTAGAACAGATTTGGTGGTCCCTTTTATAGGTGGCTTTGAGGACTATAACTCTAGGGATCATCAATAGTTGTGAGGGTGAACGTGCATTGTTCTTAAGCCGAATCAATATAGTACCATCTGTTGAATCTCATATTTTGATAATGAAATCAATTGATAGTGTTTATGATTTAATCTGTGTTTTGAGTGATGTAAGACTAACTTTGATCAGGGAGAGACAATTAAAGCAGAAAGAATTAATGTTGGGCCGAAATGGAACATGTCAAAAAATTGGACATCGAGCCAGAGGATCGGTCGACATATCGGTAGAAGACTTCGTATAATGAGTTCGGGTATTGGGCTAAGAAGAGCGAAAATTATGCTAAGGAGATTAGAGTTGCGAAAGTCAACATGCCGATTGGGTAATATACCGTAGGAAAGGATGATGTGCCAAATAGTTGGATGAAGCGCTAGATGAACCAATGACATGTCAGATAATATTTGATTAATATTTTATAATAATTATCTAGATCAAAATAGTTTTATGTATAATTGTGTCAGAATTGGGTCAACTCAATTAGGAGTCAACTAGGCCTGAATCAGGATTATGTTAGGCTGAATAGAAGGTCCAAATAGTGTCATGGAGCCACATCAAATAGTGGCACCACCAGAGTTAGCGATGGAACCACTTGAAGATTCAGCCTCCTAAGCTAAATTTGGATAGTGGTACTGCCCAGATTGAGCAATGGTACCGCCCAATGTTAGGTGGTGGTACTGTCAAACTGGGTGGTGGTATCACCCGGATATAATCTCCTAGACTGTCAAGCGGTGATACCGCCAAACTGGGCGATGGTACCGCCTAGTGTTAAAGTGTACTGGGCGATGATACCGCTAGTACCATGAAATCTCAAGGTATTTGAATTTTGGCTCCATTTTTTGAAGCCATTTAGGGTCTATAAATATCCCATATATTCTTGCTTAGTATAGTAAAAATTAAGAAAGAAAAAAAATAAAAAACTCTGTGATTCTAAGTGTAAAAATCCTTCCTAGATCTTATAATTAGTCATTAAGAGAGATATGTGAGGGAATACTTGTAAAAGAAGAAAGAGCTATAAAAGGATGATTGATCTTCATCCATTGAAGGAAGATTATTAGTGGATATCGATGGCCTCGATGAAGGAGGAATCGAAAGTGGACATAGATTGGATGACCGAACCATTATAAAATTATTTTGCTGTCTTACTTTACTGTTTACCTTTACTGTAAATCATTTTACTTACTCGTTATTTTCACAAGTTTAAAGTATTTTCAATACGAACTTAATCATTCAAAGTTTTGATCGAACGAAATTTTTTAAAATCCATATTTTTATCGCTGCATTAATTCATCCCCTCCTCTGTTAGTATCAACTACGATACTAACATCATAGTGTGCACCGAATTCGAGACATCCTTCGACTGGTTCGATCCAGGTTGGAGATACATGGCATCGACCAAGTGGGTTTGATGTGGCATTGGCCACATGGGTTGAACATGGCATCGACCACATAGGATCGACACATCCTCAAGCGATCGACATGACAGCCATGTGATGTTAGTGTATTGCTTGGATTAGCTACAACTTGTCGCCTGTGTGATTGATGTGGGCTTGAGCGGTTGGCTTGTCGTCCATGTGAAGCCACATAGTGATAAAGTGTTGACTATGTCATTTGCTATCTATCACTTGCTACCTCGATTCTTGGCTCATTTGAGTACAATGTCTTTGAGCCAAGAAGCAAATCCAATTGACACTATGATTGGTTATTGGCCTAAGATGTTGTCAATGTGCACATTTGGCCTTTTGGCCATACATTGTCAATATCACATTTGGCTATTCAGTTGTGCATCGATGATATATGCATTCGACCTTTTAGCTACATGTCATCAATATACACGTTTAGTATTTCGATTACATATTATCGATATACACATTCAGCCATTCGATTGTACATTATCATTATGTATATTTGGTCTTTTGATTATATATTATTAATATATAAATTTGATCTTTTAGTTATGTATTATTGATATACAAATTCAACTTTTCGTTTGCACATCGTGATATGCGCATTCAGCCTTTCAACTATACATCATCAATATGCATATTTAGTCTTTCAATTGTGTATTATCATTGTATATATTTGGTCTTTCATTTGTCATTGATATGTGTGTTCGATCACTCCGTCTTTCGGTCATGTATTATCGATATGTGTATTTGGCATTTTAATTATGTATCGTTGAAATACATATTTTGACATTTTAGCTTATAATCACTTTCATACATGTGTGCCAATTTTGTCCATCAAATATGATGAGATTCGATCCCAAGATCTCCGTGATGATGGCTTGGCATGGTGTTGATGCAATGAATTCCTATGCATCCATATGAAAATTTTCTGAATCATGGGGGATTCAAAAGATCGTCATGATTGCACGATTTCATTCCCAAGCAATGGCTATGCAGCCACGTAGCCTATCAACCGAACCATCAAATGGTGAAACAGTTAGTGCAAGGGTCATTCATAACTTATAAATAGCCATTCTTTCCCTCCGGAGTCCTCTCATGCTTTCAAAGTTGCTTAAAACATTCAAACTTTTACAGCTTTCAGATCTTTAGATTCACCAATCCTTTCAACCAAGCCCTTAAAGTTAGCTTGTCTTCCTCGTTCGAAACTATTTCTTCTTTCACTATAAGGGACTCTAGTGGGTTTCTAATTTCGTCACCTTGATTGTTGTTAGTAGAATAAATTTTCTGAAGGCACTAAATATGATGTGACAAAAGAGATTATCCTTCCGGAGTCTTTTGCATAGTCTGAGTCAAGATCCTTCAATTTTAGCTCATCTTCACCAACTTAGAACATGTTAGGGAAACATTCAATATTTCAAATATGTTTGAGTTGATCGCTCCTCGACCAAGTGATTAATTATGTGTCACATCACTATTTTTGTACTTTGCTCTCCTTGGAGGTATGATTCTAATTCTGATAGAATCTCAAAGAAATTTTATGTAGATTGATCTTTGAGAAAGAACAACCCTAAGAATGCTATAAGGGTTCCATCCTCCTTGGTTGTAGGTCAGATGGTTGAAATTGTAGATTGATCTTTGTTATTTAAAAGAGATAGAGGGCTCCAAACCTTGGCCCTAACGGGCTGCTTCCTAAGTAAATTATCTCTTTTGCCCTCAACCCTAATTGACTTGCCCAATAAAGGGGGCGACGACTAGGAAGCCCTAAGACCCCAAATATAAACCTCAGCCACTTTTTTTTATAGGATATAGGTGACTATGTGGGGTTTATTATAATCTTACAGGGTTTTTATTAGCTGTTACTTGGTTGAGTAGGACCCAACCCTGCTAGGGTCCTATCAAGCCCGTCCTCTTCAAATCAACATTGTCCTCAAGGCTGAGGTTCTATGAACTTAGGGAATCGGGTCTTCAGCTCCTCATATGATTCTTATGTGGCATCTTCAAGTAGTAAATTATTCCAATGCACTAGTACTTCAGTAGAGGGACGTCGACGATGCATCACGATTCTATGGTTGAGGATAGTTTGTGATTGGGCTTGAGTATCTCCATCATCAGTGGTGTTGGGCAGTTGAATCTAGGGTGACTCGTGTTCTCCCAACTTGGGCTTCAAGCATAACACGTGGAAGACAGGATAAATTTTGACATCCTTAGGCAATTTAAGTTTATACGCCACGGCTCCAA
Source organism: Musa troglodytarum (assembly GCA_023547065.1). Taxonomy (NCBI): domain Eukaryota; kingdom Viridiplantae; phylum Streptophyta; class Magnoliopsida; order Zingiberales; family Musaceae; genus Musa; species Musa troglodytarum. The sequence goes on along the minus strand of CP097507.1, from coordinate 50,950,261 downwards.
TATGCTTTGTGATTTGATAGGGCCCATAAAAGTATGGGGATAGCTTCATGGAGGCTCATGTATTGATGGATAGTTGCTTATATGGCTGTAGGTGAAGATAAACCCAATATTCTACTAAAAATTCTCTTTCGTTTCATCATGTGTCGGCTTATTGCTTCATTTTGGCTTGAGTGATAGAGAGGTTATCCTTCAGCAGCTATAGGAGTTTATCCTTGTCAATTAAATCTTGGTCGACCTGATCTACTTTGGCCGAGCCAATTATATACTTTGAAATCACAGGGGCCGGTTGACCATACAGTACTTCATAAGGGATATATTTTGTAGATGAATGATACATAGTATTATACCACCATGCAACCCAAGGGAGCCATTTCGTCCACTCCTTTAGTCGGTCACTAGCGAAACATCGAAGGTATATCTCTAAACACCTATTCACTACCTTTGTTTGGTCGTCAGTTTATGGATGATATGTTATACTTATCTTGAGTTTGGTGCTTTGCAACTGAAATAACCCGGTCCAAAATTTACTGGTGAAGACTTTGTCATGATCACTTATAAAGGACGTTAGCATCCCATGTAGTTTAACAATATTTTCTATAAAAATCTAAGCAATACTAGTAGCAGTGTAGGGACTTCACATAGCATAAAAATAAGCATATTTTGTAAGTCGATCAACCACCACGAGGATTGTGCTTTTACCTTTGGAAGGTGGTAGCCCTTCAATGAAGTCTATGGAGATGTCAGTCCACACTGAGTTCGGTATGGGTAGTGGTTGTAGCTTCCCTGAACTCGCCACTGTTTCACCCTTTTGCTGTTGACATACATCACATTGTGCCACATATTTAGAAATAATTTTTTTCATCTCTCTCCAATAAAAATTTTGCTTCACTCTTTTGTAGGTCCAAAGAAATCCAAAGTGTCCTATTGAAGGTATGAAGTGCATTTCGTGCAGGATGATTTTGATGCAAGGGGAGTCGGGTATAAGCATAATGCGACCTTTATAGCGTAGATCCCTCAAATCCCAAGTGTAGTGAGCTATTGTGCTTGGATCCTCCTCAAATTTTTTATGATATTGCTGGTCTCTGGATCCTTCTTCCATTCCTCCCTAATGTCCTCAAGGAAGCTGGTCGTAGGAAGGGAGATGACTGAAAATTCAGCTTGCTTACGTAGCCATGAGAGTGCATCTACAACAACATTTTCTTTCCCCTTTGTGTAAATAATTTCATAATCAAATTCTAGAAGTTTAGTTACCCATTTTTGCTACTCAAGGGATGATATATTATGCTCTAAAAAGTACTTAAGACTTATATGGTTAGTTTTAATTTGAAATCATTAGCCGATTAGATAGGGTCTCCATCTCGTTACTGCGTGTACAATAACAAGCATCTCCTTATCATATATAGATATTTTTTGATGAGAGCGAGACAATACCTTACTAGTGTATGTGAGTGGTCGATCATCTTGTATGAGAACGGCTCCAATTCTAACTCCAAATGTGTTGACCTCAATGATGAATGGTCGATTGAAATCTGGTAGCACTAGCACCGACGTTGTTGTCATGACTACCTTAAGTTTGTCGAAGGCAACGAAGGCTTTATTCAATCATTGGAAGGTATCTTTTTTCAGTAGAGAAGTGAGGGGTGCACTGATCTTCCCATAGTCCTTCATAAATTTTTGGTAGTAACCCGTTAGTCCAAAGAACCCGCACAACAATTTCACATTTGTAGGTTTCGGCCAGCCCTGCATTGCTCAATTTTTATTGGGTCTATTGCCACTCCTTCATCTGATATTATGTGCCCAAGGTACTCTACTTTTTGCTTGAGAAAGCTACACTTTGATTGCTTAACAAAGAGAGTATTCTCCCGAAGGATTGTCAAAACAGAGTACAAGTGCTGAAAGTGAGTTTCAAGAGAAGGGCTGTAAATGAGAATATCATCGAAAAATACCAGCACAAATTTATAAAGAAAACTCAAAAAAATATCGTTCATGAGACTTTAAAAAGTTGAAGAAGCATTAGTAAGTCCAAAAGGTATTACCAAGAATTCATAAAGGCCATTATGTGTGTGGAATGCAGTTTTTGAAATGTCTTCTTCACATACCTGAATTTGGTGGTAACTGGATCGGAGGTCCAACTTCGTGAAGACTCGAACTCCTTTTAATTCATCAAGAAGTTCATCCACTACTAGTATTGGGTACTTGTCCTTAACGGTGATACCATTTAAAGCTCGATAGTCGATGCACATCCACCAAGTTCTATCCTTCTTGTGTACAAATAGCACCAGTGAGGAATAGGGGCTACAGTTTGGTCAAATCACTCCTGTTTCAAGCATCTCCTTTATAATCTTTTCAAGTTCATCCCTTTAGAGGTGAGGATAGTGATACAATCGAGTGTTCGCTGATGATTTACTCGGAAGAATTAGAATTCAATGGTCATGTTGCCAAGTAGGAGGAAGACCACGTGGTTCAGCAAAAACGTCAACAAATTCAACAAACAATTGGGCGAGATTTTGATCTTCAATTTCTATTTTCTTCCCCTCTGGTTGCTATTGGAGATGCATAAAAAAGCCACTATTTATCTTGTGTAAAATTTTCTCCATTCATTAGGTCGAAATGGTGGTTACGTTGCTTCAGCGCTTCCCGCATAGGGTGACTTGTTTGCCTTTGTAATAGAATTTCATAATCAATTTAGAAATATTTCAAGAGATGTCACCTAGCATCATTAGCCATTCTATGCCAAGCATGACCTCATAATCATCAATTGGTAGGAGGAAGAAGTCGGCGATAATTTCTTAGTCTTGTAGTAATAGTTTCACCTGCGGGCATCTTTGGTTGCACTTTAGGATTCGACTGTCGATGACCTTTATGTTGAACTTGCTGTAACCTTCGATATGGAGTGTCATCCGAGTAGCAACCTTACTGTTTATAAAGTTGTTAGTGCTGCCCATGTCGATGAGAATAATGATCGGTTGTTACTTGAGAAGGCCTCCAGCTTTCATCATTTGTAGATTTGAGTAGCCGGCTAGCGCGTGTACCATAAAGTCGGTCTATTGTGACTCTTCTTTCGTATCTTCTTCTTTATATTCAAAGCTCTCTTCTAGATGTTCAATGACATCTTCTTCCACTAGTTCAATCACAAAAAGTCTCCCTTTTTTACAACGATGCTCGTAGCTTCACGGCTCATCGCAATGCCAACATAACCAATTTGCAGATCGCTCCCGAAGCTATTCTCTTGTCAACTTTTTTAGTGCAAGGGCTCGACTAATAGTAGGAGAGCTAAGAGCTTCGGTATTGCTGGTCAAGGAGTGACCCTAGTCCTTCGGGCTTCATGGTTCAATCTCTCCTCTTGAAGTCGTGTGAAAGAGATGGTTGCCATAAGCGCTTATGGTTGTCCCGCTTTAACTTCTCCTCGGATCTCCAGCTTCAAGCCCTCAATAAAGGTCTCCAATAGCTATTTTTCAGACCAATCACAAGTTTAATTAGATAACCTTTCAAACCTAGTTTAATACTCCTAAATGGTGGAGGTTTGTCGGATCTTTGCTAGTTGTCCGTCAATGTTCTCATAATCAATTGGTCCGAAGCGGATCAACAGTCCTTCTTTGAATTGTCACTATAAGAGGACTCCATGAGTGTATTCAAACTAATCAAACTATTGTATAACATCCCCTTCAAGATGTAAAGCTGTAATTTCTATCATAGATGCATCCGTGATTTTGTGGTACCGAAAATATCATTTCGTGCATGAGATCCAACCAATCGGGTCTCCTTCCCATCTAGGGAAGTCCACCCTCATGTGTGAATAGTAGGGATCAGTCATAGAGCCTCCCCTCTTTTGGAAGTCATCTCTTTGGTCAGAGCTCTCTCCTTGATGTAATTTCTTCAGGCTCGGTGGTTGGCCCAAACTAAGTTCGACAAAGAAAGTCCGAATTTTATCCTCTATTCACATCTCAAAGGCTTCGAATTTAGCATTGATTGCCTCCTCAGATGCCATAGTATATGCCTCTAAATCTATAATGTTAAGATCTCTCTTTTATTGTCAAGTTAAAGGCATGTATCGGTTGAGAGAAGTGGTGGCCGAAAGGGTTGGTGGATTGATGGATGTAGGCTATGGTTTAGGCCTGTTTTGTGACTGTTTTGGGTACGGTTTAGTAGAGTTTTAGAGTTGTGATGGTAGTGGATGAAGGTTAGGAAAAATGGTTTTAGATATATGGTAGATGGCAACAAAGGTTTGATAGAAATCTGTGGAAGTTGTTGCAGATAAGTACTGTCTTATAAGAGTAGAATTGTCGTCGAAGAAACAACGATTTCTCGATGAAATTTTCAGCAAAAATTAAGAGATTTAAGGAGGGGATTTGACAGCAAAATTTTGGTTTAGATAATAGCAATGATGACAAATTAGATAAAGAAAATTTCGACAGCATAATTGTAAGAAAATTGGTGCAAGTTGGGATAGCAGAATTCTCGTTGAAAAATTCTAATGGTTTACGATGAAAATTTATGGCAACACAAGAATTTTTCAGAGATGAATTCCACAATAGATCAATCATAGATGAAAGCCAAGATAATCTATGAAGTGTATAAGAAATTTTATTCAAAAAGGATAGCAAATAGATCGGTTTAAAGGCAACCATATGTAGCTGAAATTTTCTACAGTAATTATTCGTTCGCAAAGATGATAACTTTTATGGCGAAAGGAATTTGCAGTAAGGGATAGATAAAAAGACTTCTTTTTGATATTTTGAATGGAAAATTATAATAGCAAAAGGTATTGGTGATAGAAGAATACCAAATCTCTGATGCAATTGGAAGTGGCAATAGTAGACTGATTTGATCTACGACAAAAGATGATAGTAGAGATGGTGACGTCAAGAGTAATTATGAGAATTGCTTGGCTGATAATGAGTGATAGGGGTGGCAGCAAAAGTAGCAAGATTGCTACTCTGATACCAAATGATAGAACTCCAAAGGAATTCTATATAGATTGATCTTTGAGGGGGATTAACTCTTGGAATGCTATTGGGGTTCCACTCTCCTTGGTAGTCAGCCAGATGGCTAAAATTATAGATTAATCTTTGTTATTTAAAAGAGATAGAGGCTACAAGCTTATATAGGGCTCAAAACTCTAATCCTATAGGGCTGCTTCCTAAGTAAATTATCCATTTTGCCCTCAACCCTAACCAACCTACCCAATAAAGGGGGTGGCGGCTAGGAAGCCCTAAGGCCCCAAATATAAACCCTAGCTACTTTTTTTATAGGATAGAGGTGGCTAAGTAGGGTTTATTATAATCTCACAGGGTTTTTATTAGGTGCTACTTGATTGAGTAGGACCCAACCCTACTAGAGTCCTATCAGACTCCCCCTCTCTATCCCTTTTTTGTTGAGGTTTTGATACTTGAAGTTTCTCCTCTACCCAAGTGGTACCAAACTCCTGACATTGTCTTTGCCTTGTGGCCTTTGTTATAGAATGTTAAAGGCTCATTATTATACCCTTGTTGACTTTATTGCACCGGTGCTTTAATGTGAGCTCTAGGGATTCGGCTGAGAGCAACATCATCGACTAGCTATCACTCTATTTGAATCCATTGTCATCTTGCAAATGAGTGAGGTGGTTGGTGGAAGTTGGGCTCAACTCTACACCTCAAGGTCGGTACTTGAAAGTGATAATTCGATACCCTACTCGTCGTTTTTCTTTATTATTCTTATTCTAATCTACTCATATTTGTAGACATAGTTCTTTGGCCAAATGTTGTCCAAGCTATCGATGTGGTGAAGGCACCACACTCATGTTGAGGCCATAAACAAACTATGTATTGCCCAACATCAACATGCCGAACTGACATGACCATTTGTGAGTAGCAAAGGGAGCAACCACCGGTGAAGGTGCAGAAGTCGACCCTCACACCACTGAGTAGCAATCGAGCTCAAGTAGCCCAATCAGAATCATGACTCGAGAAGCATCCCACTAGGCCTCCTCCCTTGCCACCCCTGCCAAGCTAGCATCGAAGGGGGAATGATGCTCCCTCAAGCTCCCAACACGTTGAGTCCTCCTAAGACGGAGGCAATTTAGAAGACTTGTGCTAGGTTTCCCAGATAATTAAAAACTTTCTTTTGCCTATGGTTAAGGGAAAAGGGTCGAGAATGCCTAGCCCTATTGAGCCAAAAGCCAAGCTGAATTCGGGGGGTGAGCTCGGTCATAGGAGGTCTTTGGATTCTAGCATTATGTTGTCATCAGTCATAATGCTGCACATATTTAATCACATTTTTTTTAGAGTGTTAGCCAATAATAACCTCTCCAAAGTATCTTGAATAACAAAGAGTATGCTGCGATGTACTCTCTACATATTCTTTTTTGTACCTTATACAATACTCGGGCAACTTCTTTGGGATAAAGGTATCAGAGGAGTGGTTGAATGAAGGATCATTTGTAAAGTACCACGTTGATTATGTAGATTCACATTTGTTGTCTTCAAACTCTCTAAACTTGGTTGGGGTCAACTGGCAAAGCCCTTGTTTCAAGGTAACATCGGATGTCCCCCATCAAAGTAGACTCATGAGAGGTTGAAACAGCATCAAGTTTGCTAATGTTTCTCAACTTCAACATCTCCGTCATCCTCTTTCTAGTGCTTGACTGCTTCCTAGAGGCCAACTCTGATAAAGAATTGGCTATGATGTTTTCACTCTAGGGGTTCTACTCAATGTTGAAGGAGGGGATATCAGTGATGATCCACCTAGTCTCCAAGAGGTATTAGGTCATAATGGAGTCTCGAGATTCATAAGTTCTATTGACTTGGTTGATCACTAGTTATGAATTGTTGTATAGCTTTAGTTTCTTTATTTGCATATCGGATGATGTGGAGCCCCAGAAAGAGGGATTCATAATATACTTCATTGTTTGTGACCTTGAATTCAAATTGAAGTGCATGTTCGAACACCTCACCCTTGGATTCTGAAAGACAACTCTCGCTCCTCTTCTGTATTGGTGGCCGATTCGTTAACGTGTAGAACCAAGGGTCAGTCATAGGCTGGTGTTCATCCACCATTATCATTTCAATGATAAAGTTGGCTAAAGTCTAAGCTTTTATGATTGTCATCAGATGGTATGAGATGTCAAACTCATTAAGTTTTACTAACCACTTTAAAAGTTAGCCTGTCACATCAAACTTTGACATAATTTATCATATTTGTTAATTCGTTATCACAATAATATAATACAATTGGAAGTATGACCTGAGCTTTTTATAGCAAGGATTAGGGCATAAGTGAGCTTCTCAAAACTCGAGTATTGTGTCTCTATATCTTGTAGCATGTGGCTGGTATAGTATATTGGACTTTGGATATTCTCTTGCTCTTGGATCAAGACTAAGCTTATAATCACTACAAGTATAATTCTTCCCCTAGGCTAGGACTCAAAAGTTATGATAGTGTCATCAAGTACTTCATGAGTTTCTCAAATGTTGCTTGATACTGTTCAATCCACTAAAAGTCTTTTGGTTGTTTCAAAATCTTAAAAAATTAGAGCACACCAATCCTCTACTCTCAGAAGGAACTGACTTAATATAGTAATTCATCTCGTCAACTATTGTACCTCCTTTATAGAGGTTGGTGGCTTGATATTGAGGATAGCCTACACCTTCTCTAGGTTGACATTCATCCTATTCTAATAAACCATATGCTAGAAAATCATGAATCGACATCTTATACATAATGAAAAATAAAATCAGATTTTTTATAGTTAAGTACTTAATCGTTGTGCGACGATTGAAGCATAAAAAATTATAAATCCAAAAAACCATATGTATCATGTTAGAAGTGTTACCTAGAGAGATCGTATATCCTTGAAATTTCTAGATCCGATAGAAAGGATGAAGGATAACTCGTGTTCTCCTCTCTAGTGGTGATCCACATAGCAGATGTGGTGACGACACTTCTCAGATCACTGCAGGATCTCTCTCTCCATGTGCACTATAAGGTTGTCAAAGAAAAGGAGGAGAGGAGGTTGAGGAGAATATGAGGGGTGATCACTAGAACTTCTAGCATATAGATCATGAGATTCCTCTTATTTATAGAGATACAAGCAACTTAACTCTTAATGGATCCTATCCTCATTGGATCTCTATATAATTATCCAATTGGATCTTATCCAATTATCCAATTGGATTTTATCTACAAGATTCAAACTAGGGGCTTCGTGGATATTGCATATTCATACCTCTATTCTTCATAACATCCACTATATGTATGTGTCCCTCTAGGCCCGATATCGAGTTGGCCATGAGTCGCTTCTTTCAGAACTCCTTCTGATATGGTGAATTATTATCTCTATAATAATTTACTAGACTCATCGATTATGGACGTAGTAGACCACTATGCTATAGTCCTAAGATGGTATAGAAGGATCTAATCTATTAGACCTGTTTGTCCTTAATTACTATGTATCTATAATCCCTTATCCATCTAATATTTCAGAGACTATATATTAGGCATGGTAATGTTAGGCCCATATGGAATTTTGTCTGAGTCTCGCTCTAATCGGATTCTCTTGGAGAATTCCTTCTCTCTTAATCCGAACGATCCTAATTAGATATTTTGTCTGAGCAAGTACGCATGAGATATTCGTATCATAATATCAAGAGTGGATGATCCTTGTTGACACTCAATTGCTTTTGTAAGGTTGGCTATCATTCCCGAGAACTAGTTGTATCAAGTTTGAAACTTCCAAATCTATAAGTCCAGCATCAAAGAATGGAGTACTCATACAAGGTATCTTTGGTATCTCAAGTCTAAGTACCAAACAGAATTAAGACTATGAAATCACTGTTTGACATCAAGTATCATTAACCATCTAGCATTCTGTAAGTGGATCAATCAGTGAACTCATTCTCCAATGAGCACTTGCACTGTACCTCTAGTGTCCCCACATAGGCGACTTAAGACTAGTCACCTCCGTCATATGGATGAGTATACAGTGCACCAATCTATATGGTTATTTTGATATCCTTTCTTGAGTAACTTATGACCGGGATGATTTATGATCTATGTTTAAAAGTGAATTGGTCTCATTATCGTAATCTCATCATGATTCGATTCTCATTGCATAGATTCAAGGACATCACAATATACATCCAGATAATATATGATAAAATGCTAGTAATCATAAGTAAAAAGATTGATACCGTGTGTTACAAGTGTCATCACTCATGTGATTGGCTTATAAGGCACCTATTATTAGAATTTGAGTGGCACTGAGAGGGGGGTGTGTGGGGTGAATTAGTGCAGCAGAGAAAAATCATAATTTTGAAACCGATTTCGGAAATAGTTACGTGTATAGAAATTTCGGTCCGATGAAAATGATTTTAGCGAAGTGATTCAAATGAATGTGATAGAAGGTAGAGAGGAGGAGATTGAGAGAGATCGTAGCTAAGTAAAGATTGAAATGCAGTAAGTTAAAACTCACACATCAAGAGAAGTACGCAGCGATGTATAGCGGTTCGGTCAAATGACTTACGTCCACTTTCGAAACCTCATCCGATGAGGTTCCCAACTTCCACTATCAATTTTTCTTGAAGGGGAAGGACCAAGCACCCCTCTTACAAACTTTTATAAGTGGTTCACACTCTTATAGAACTTTGATAAAGTAAAACTTGAGAGGTGAACACTCAAGCTATCGAATGTAATTTGCCATAGCTTTGACTCAGTTTTTATCAATTCTCAATTTTTCTTAGCCAGTTGAGAAGAGAGGGATATTTATAGACTCAATTAGCATTAGAATTAGAGCAAACAAAAGTCACATCCCATATTTTCAGGTACTAGCAATACCACCGACTGACACTGATAGTACACTGCCTAGCACTAGTGATACTACCGCCAGTTGACCCTGCTATGTCAATGTACTGGGTGGTACCACCGCTTGTCAGGCGATACCACCGCTGATAGGTAATAACTACCATCGCTGACCTAGGGCAATACCATCGCCCAATCTGGCGATGACATCGCTAGATATGGTCCACCACTACTGAATGAGCCCTGAATCTGACCCAATTCAGTCCAATTAAGGACCAATTGGCCCCTAGGGTTATTTAGGATTATCACCTAATCTTAATCTTAATTATGTGCTAACTATGAAATTGAAAACATGTTCTAAGCAAATTCTAATTCGACATCGTCGAGTTTTTTTTCGACGAGCTTCTGGTGAACTTTCAATAGATTTTCGATACACCCTCGGATATTTTTTTTTACAGTCTCCCGGACTCTATGGCGAGTTCGACAATTTTTTTTTGGCAAGCATCTGAATTTTCTCGATGAGCTTCACAACCTCCGATGATCTTTCCGGTGAACTTTTGAAACCTTCGGCAAGTCCCCAATTCATTCTCGACTAGTTCCAGCAGCTCTTCTGATGATTCTTCGATCTTTCGACGGACTCTCGAACTCCTAATGTGCTTGACTTCCGGTAATTTACTTTATGTCTTCATTGCTAGTATAGTTAAACTTGCACACTTATCTCAATAATATGGATTAGATCAAATAACCTATCAATTGACTTCCTCATCAAAATATGAGATTCAACAATCTCCTCCTTTTTGATGACGATAATTAATTGATGATAAAGTTAACCTTAACTCCCCCTATCTATGTGCCATATTATAAGAAGGGAAACACTTGAATTCAATCTCCTTGAATTCAAGCTGAAATTGATAAGTTACAATCGTTGAACTTATCGTCATGCTTAGCAAAGCATAATCTTTTCATTCATAAATATGAAACTTCATATTTTTCATGATGTCAAGATATGACACCCATTTTTCAAGTTCAATGATGATAGAAATTTATCACTTCGACAAATGATACCAATTTTAATTTTGAAGTGAAACAAGGATCAAATGATGTCGACAATAAAATTACACAAATGCAAGGCATGATATCATTTTATGATACATCATCAAATGAGATAAAAACTTATCATATCAATGAAAGATGCCAAATTTAAACACGATATGATAACGATTTTACAAAACAAGGATCAAATGATATCAATAATAAAATTACACAAATGCAAGGAATGATATCATTTTATGATACATCATCAAATGAAATAAAAACTTATCATATCAATAAAAGATACCAAATTTAAACATGACATGATAATGATTTTACAAAATTAGCATGTATGAACCATTTGAGATGCATGTAATATATTCCAATTGCGATACACTTCATATTACGATATATTACGATGCTTTTAAGAATAGCAATCAATTTTCGATACAAAGCAATTGTGATACATACAAAAGCATTAATTATTCCATCAATCAAGTCATCAATTCATCTTACCATATTCTTCTCCCCCTTTGTCATCAACATAAAGGGAATAGGCCTTGATAAAAATGACAAAAAGAAAAGAATACCAAAGAGCAATACGATCATTCTTTTTGAAAATTGGGAACAATGAAAACATAAGATAGATCATTAAAAGCCAAAGTTCATAAAATTTTCTAAAAATTCAGTATTAAGAGTCAATTTTGCACAATAATCCTTGAATTGAGTCATTCAAGTCAATAAAAATTTATTCAAGAATTGTTTCTACCAAATGAGATCGATAAGACTCATAATAAGAACTATAAGAGTTCATTTAAGAAGAATTGTGATGAAAAGTTCAAGAGCCAATTTGAAAAATTCAAGTCAAAAAATCATAAAGTGAAAAAGATACATCATTGAAGCCAAGACATTCATCAAATATTTCATCAAGAGCTCATAAAGTTTATTTAAGAAAAAAAATGAAACTTTCGTTAAAAAATATGATATTATAAAGATGTCATCCGAAATGACAATATCAAGATGAGTTCATGAAAATGAAAGTTGAAATATTTCGGAAAAGAAACATACAACAACTTCATGTATTAGGACAAAGACATATGGAATTTTAAGATGTGCCAAAATAATATAGAGATTTACAAAACTAGAGTCAAAAGCTTCATTACAACTTATGAAGTCAATTATAGAGTTTTTACAACTATTCTTTGGGTGGAATACCAAAGTGCTTATACAAATGATCTAACTTCCGATTCATTTGTCGTACTTCATTTAGGATTTCAACTTACTGTGATTTGAGTTGATTTATTTCTATTATGATCAGATCTTCAAAAGATGGAGTAGGAGCTAATTTTGACGATGCTGCACCAAAGGGACTAGGAGGAGGAGATTCATTACCCATAAATACTAGTGTTTCAGGTTCTTCTATTGGAGGGGGAGCTAGATCGGTCCTTCTAGACTGCCTAGTCCATATTTCGTTCCTAAATGTGTATCTTAGTCTCTTAAGTAGGTTTCTGTTTATGGTGTTGTATCTATCCACTTTTATTACTTCTTCGTCAAGTGGTATTCTAACATTATATGCATGTAGTAATCTAGTGATTAACCCCTCATATGGTAACATTAAATCTTTAGATGCTATTTCAATCATATTTTGTCAGATCCTGTCCAAAGCAATTATCTTGTCTGATCATTATCCAGTACATAGTACCTAACTCCATTTGATTGATTTTATCGTGATGAAATTATTTAGGGATTAGGATACTAATGATGATGTGATAGAGAATCTTAGTATTAAATGATAACAGATGCTTATAACTTTTAGGGACTATGGCTAGGTTAGGATTTTAAAAAATGGTCCCTAAAGCTTTGGAGTAGGTTACTCTAATTGCATCCAAATCCTAGTGTCCTCTATAGTAACAACCCTTTCTCTTTTTCGAAATTCTAATTAGGTCACAAATTGTGCTATCTATAATTAGAATTTGGTTCCCTAGAAGGTAGGTTGACATATTATCATCATCATCTATGCTTAGAATAGTGTAAAACAATCGAACCAATCTAGGGTAAATTGGTTCATTGATTTGTAAAATAAGCAAGACATCCAAATCAACAAACCACATAATGGGCTCTAGGTTTCCTAATTCACTTAAATCAATATGTTTACCCTTATGCACGTTTCTTGTTTCAAAACTAGGGTACCTAAGGGTATTTTCACAAGAGCTAAAAAGGGATGGGTCATATGAATCTCCTTCCTTTCTCTTCCCTTTGTCCCTAGATGATCTCTTAGGAGCCATTTATCTAAACTTGATGATAGAACAAGAAAATTTCAAGGAGACAGTCATGTATCAAGAAATCAAAGAGGGAGTGTCAAGGATTACCTTAGTTGAGGTTCTTGAGAAGTAGAGATCTTGATCAAGGATTTGAGAGGATAGAAGCCTCTCTTGGTCTTCTTGAAAGGAAGGGTTAAGATTTGAGAGGAGGGGAAGTGTGTTAGGGGGCAGTTGCAAGAGTTGGGGGCGGTTCTACTATCGACTCTAACTTATCTTTATAAAAGGGGGCTCTTGGGCGATGCCACCTCCAATTGAGCAGTGCCATCGCTTGGGAACAGAATGCCCAGGCGGTTCCACCACTAGCACCTGGACTTAGATAGTTTTAAGAGGGCTACAACATCTTATTTTTTGATTAATTTGTCCCATTTATTAACATTTATCTCAAATATCTAATTTGATCATTTTGTATTTGATTGAGATGAAATTATGTCTTTCGATTTCATACTAATCATTGTTGGGATCTAGAGCGGCACTAAGAGGAGGGGGGGTTAATTAGTATAGCTGTTAAGAATGATAAATTTTGGTGATTTAAAATGATTTCAGAACCTTTATACGATAAAAGGATATTTCGTTAAAAAGCATATCGAAAATACTTGAGCTTGAGAGTGATTGTAAGAGGATAAAGAAGCCAGATGATTGTAGTAAAATGAAATTGTTTGTAGCAATATAAATGACAATAAGTAAACACAAACTGATATTTATAGTGGTTGGTCATCCGACCTGCGTCCACTCCCAATTCCTCTTCTCTTGAGGCCACCGGTTTTTCACTAGTTGTCTTCCTTCCAAGGGTGAAGACCAACTCTCTTACAGCACTCTTCTTTTGATGGGCTTAGGAGGTAACCCTTACAAAGCCTCTCACCCCTCTCTTAAATTTTTCTAACACTTAGAGTGTGAGGGGAGAGTTTCTCTCAAGTTTATAATAGAATTTTTTCTCTTTTTCATTTTCAGTTGTGTGTATTCCAAACATGGATGAGATGGATATTTATAGGCTTCAAGGTGATTCAAATTTGAAGCCTAAAATTGAATCACCCTGGATTTCTGGGTATTGACGGTACCACCGCCTGTTTGACCCTGACACTAGCGATACTATCGCTAGTCTAGCGGTACCACTACTTGACACACTAACACGGTCAGTGTACTAGGTAGTACTACTGCCCAGTATAACCTGGGGAGTTAGACCTGGGGCGGTGCTACCGCTAGATAGGATCCAATACTTCTAGTTAGGCCTAAAACCTAGACCAAACCAGTCCATTACAGGGCCCAATTAGCCCTTACCAGGGTTATAGGATTAACACCTAATCCTAACCCCAATTTATATGCTAAATACAAAATTAAAAATATTTCCTAAGCTAATATAAAGTCTGACACATCAAGTCTTCCTCTGATGAGCTTCCGACGAACTTCCGGTGGTCTTCCGATGAACCCTCGGATACCATTCTACAAACTCCCGGTAAGCTCCTAGACTTCACGATGATCTTTGAGAGTTCTGACAAGTATCTTCGACAAGCTTCGATTTTTCTTAGCGAGCTCTGTGAACTTCCGATGAATCTTTGGACTTCCGTCGAACTCTCGAACTCCTAAACTCCCAATGATTCTATCATACTTAATTCCAGCATTTTGTTTCACTTTATGTCTTCATCGTTATCGTGGTTAATCTGATAGGACCCTGGCAGCTAGGGTTTAGTTGGGCCTTTGGGCTTCCTAGCCACCGCCCCTACTCAACCAACTAGTAGCTAATAAAAAATCTTGTAAGATTGTAATAAACCCCACCTAGCCATCTCTATTATATAAAGAAGAATGACTATAGTTTATAGTTGAGCCTTTGGGCTTCCTAGCCATCGCCCCCCCTTATTGGGCTGGTTGTTAGGGTTTAGGCAAAAGGGATATTTTACTTAGGAAACCACCACTAGGGCTAGGGTTTGGAGTTCTATATAAGCATATAGCCTCCACCTCTTTTGAATAAGAAATATCAATCTACTTTGCAATCATCTGTCCGACTACGTAGAGAGTGGAACCCCTATAGCATTCCAAGGGTTGATCCCCCTCAAAGATCAATCTTCATAGAATTTCTCTGGGGTTCTATCATATGATATCATAGTAGTGATTTTACTACTTTTCTGCCATCCCTACCACCCACCATCAGCCAAGCAATTCCCACAATTACTCTTGACGTTGCCATCTCCACCGTCATCTTCTGCTGTAGATCAAATCAATCTGCTGCCACCATCTCCAATTGTATCAGAGATCAGATATTTCTCCTATCACCAATACCTTTTGCTGCTATAATTTTCCATTCAAAATACTAAAAAGAAGTCTTGCTATCTATCCCTTGCTGCGAATTCCTTTCATCGTAAAAGTTATCATCTTTACGAACGAAGGATTGTGCAGAAAATTTCAGCCGCCTATTGCTGCCTTTTAACCGATCTATTTGCTATATTTTTTGAACAAAATTTCTTGTGCACTTCATAGATCATCTTGGCTTTCATCTGGGATTGATCTATCATAGAATTCATCTTTGAAACATTCTTGTGTTGCTGTAAATTTTCGTCGCAAACCGCTAGAATTTTTCGATAGGAATTCTACTATCACAACTTCTACTGATTTACTGTCGAAATTTTCTTGATCCAATTTATCATCCTTGCTATTATCTAAACTAAGATTCTACTATCAAATCCCCTTCTCAAATCTCTAGCTTTTTATTGGGAATTTCATTAAGAAACCATTGTTTCTTTGACGATAATTCTGTTTTTACGAGATAGCGCATATCGGCAGCAACTTCCACTGAATTCTGTTAAATCTTTGTCGCCATCTATCATAGATCTAAAACCCTCTTCCATAACCTTCATCCACTACCATCACAGCCAAAAACTCCATTAAACTGCACCCCCAAACTGCACCCAAAACAGTCATAAAATAAGCCTAAACCGTAGCCTACATCCACCAATCCACTAACCCTTTCGGCCACCACTTCTTTCAACCAATATATGCCTTTAACCCAGCAACAAAAAAGAGATCTTAATATTACAGATCTGGAGGCATATACTATAGCATCCGAGGAAGCGATCAATGCTAAATTCGAAGCCTTTGAGACGCGAATGGAGGATAAGATTTGGGCTCTTTTTGCCAAACTTAGTTTGGGTGGATCACCAAGCCCGAAGAAATCTCATCAAGGAGAGAGCTCTGACCATGATTGAAGAAATCTCATCAGATAGAACATGATTGAAGCATGATTCAATTTTAAAACGTGTCTTATGACATAAATACAAATCAAGCATTAGTCAAAACTAGAATCATCCTCAAAATCTCATTCAATAAATTCATACATGATAAGCATGGATTCATGAATTTCTTATAGAAAAATTGATAAGATTGATATAAAGGATTGTATTTTGTTTTTATATGTGATTTGCTTCTTATAACCATGCATTTGCCCTTAATAAAAGTAATTGTCATTAAGTCGAATCACATTAAGCATGTGGTACTTTCCAAAAAGATTCGATTCAAGAGATCCACATGGATTCATCAAGACCAAAAACTTTAGAGATAGAAAAATTTTCAAGAATCATGCATTTCCTTTTTATAATTTACTTCAAATAAACATGCCTTTATCTTTTAATGTCAAATAAAATAGAAATATCAACATTCAACATCGAAAGACAAACTTCATTATAAAAATTGTTAAGACAACAATATAATACATTATGAGATTCAACTTATTATGATAATGTGTTTCATTTTGTTTCAAACAAGTGTGCTCATGTTTCAAAAGATGAGTATCAAATTTAAGACCAAAACATGAGTTTGTCATCAAGATATGATATCACAAAATCATTAAGCATGATAACAAACTTTTAATATTTTCATTTCAATGATGATTTCATAATGTATGTTCAAACATTTATATAGAAGCCATCATTGTATAAATTTGAAATACAAGTTGTCATTTAGCCTATTAAGATCAAAAGCAT
Organism: Musa troglodytarum; assembly: GCA_023547065.1. Classification (NCBI taxonomy): domain Eukaryota; kingdom Viridiplantae; phylum Streptophyta; class Magnoliopsida; order Zingiberales; family Musaceae; genus Musa; species Musa troglodytarum. The sequence goes on along the minus strand of CP097507.1, from coordinate 50,933,163 downwards.
TACAGTAAAGCATCATGATAGTGTAATTTCTCATTTTATGTGTTCCATTTCAAGTGATTTGACGTTCATATGAGTATATTCATATTTTTCATATAGGTCCAAAGAGCATATTTCAAGAGAAATCATTAAGACCGAAAACATGAGGCACATTTTTTAAAATATTCATCATGTTTTTATTTTTATGTGATTCACAAGACTCATAACATGAATTCATTCATCTCAATAGAATGAGAAAAAAAAAACATTTTCATTTTAAGCAATTTGATGTGAGCATATTCAAAATTTTTATGAAAACATGTATCGAAATAAAACACAAGCTTAGTCATAAAATCGTCAAGATCAAATATGTAAAAATGATAGCACACTTTCAATTTTTATGTTAAAAGGCCATGTTCAAATTTTTGCCAAAATCATGCATCTATTTATAAATTCGAAAAATATGTTTCATCATCATAATATGACACTTTATTACTTCAAAAGCTCATGCATGATATAAAATCATCAAGCATTATATTTGGAGACAATGTAAACCATCAAGATACATATGCATGGATTAATCCTAAGCATTATCACAAATCTTACATCATTCATATGTTTACTTTTCAAAAATACTATAAAGAAAAGCATAGTATAATTTTGAAATTTTTTTTTAATTTCTAAAAACACAAGAAAAGCATAAAAAAAAATCCTACAAACTATGTTAAGCATTCATGGAAATCATCAAGTAATTTCAAAATAATTCAAGGAAGTTAAGTTACTTACCTCATTGTCGAAGCCCATTAAAGCGTAGTTTGCTTCTTCTTTTCTTGATTCTTCTTTCCAAGTCTTCTTCTTCTTCTTTGACCTCTTTCTTCGTTCAAGTTCATTTGTATTTTTTAATTTTTGTTTAATAAACTTGTTAACATTCATTGTTATGTGTTCAATGTTCTCATTATTCTCATCACTTGAGTCATTACTCAAGGGGCATTTCATAGTTCGGAGTTCAAAAACCTTCTTGTTCTTTAGAAGGTTGTTCATGTGTTCATCATGTTTATCATATTCATCATGTTCCATTTCATAGGTCTTTAAGGACCCAATGAGTTCATCAATAGAATAATTATTTAGATCCTTTGATTCTTGAATCGCCATTATTTTAGGATCCCACCATTTTGAAAGGGATCTTAAGATCTTGTTAGTGAGTTCAAAATCCAAAAAACTTTTACCAAGACTTTTCAAGCTATTGACGACATCCGTGAAGCGGGTGTACATGTCGTCAATAGATTCGCAGTGTCATTTGGAAGAACTCAAAATCATGCAACAAGAGGTTTACTTTCGAGTCTTTAACTCTACTAGTTCCCTCATGTGTGATTTCAAGAGTTCGCCAAATGTCAAAAGCCGTTTCGCACATAGAAATCCGATTGAACTCGTTCTTGTTCAAAGCGCAAAATAAGACATTCATAGACTTTGCGTTTAAAGAAAACGACCTTTTCTCCAAAACCGACCATTCGTTCGTCGGTTTAGAGAAAGGTTGAAAATCATTTTCGATGATGTTCCACAAATCCAAATCCATTGAAAGCATGAAAACTCTCATTCGAGTTTTCCAATATGTGTAGTCCGAACCGTTAAAGAATGGTGGACGAAAAATCGAAAAGCCCTCTTGAAAACCATTTAGAGCCATTTCTCACGGGTGTAAATCCGAAAGAGAAACAACGTGGCTCTGATACCAATTGTTAGGGATCGAGCGGCACTAAGAGGGGGGGTGAATTAGTGCAGCGGATTAAAATCGTACTCTTGAAACCGATTTTGCAAAAAAAATAAGTTCGTAGGAAGATTTCGATTTGGCGAAAGAGAACTTGAAAGTAATTACTTGCATAAAGGAAATAACAACTTACAGCAAAGTAATGAAATGATTCAAGAATGTAAACACTCACACATTCATGGACATAATGATGTATAGTGGTTCGGTCAAATGACCTACATCCACTCTTGAAGCCTTTGCGATGAGGCTCCGCTCTTCCACTAGCAATTCCTTTGAAGGGGAAGGATCAAACACCCCTTTTACAACCCTTTACAAAAGTTTACACTTGTACAAGATCTCTCAAGAAAAGAAGAAGGTGAACTCTTAGCAAACACAAAACTTTTCAAGACTCTTCACAAGCTCAAGACTTAGAATTTTTTGCTCAAAAGGGTCCCCTTTCAGGCGAGAAGGGGGGGGGGAGGGTATTTATAGATCCAAAGTGGATTCAAAATTGGGCTCCAAATTTGAAATTAATTTGGCGACATCGTGGGATCGGTGGTGCCACCCACCCACAAGCCACAGAGCGATGCCACCGACAGGCGAGTCTGCCACTCGATGACATGCATGAGTACGCATGCACATAGTTGGTTTGGGCTAAAATTTTAGCCCAAACTCATCCTAATCAAGGCCCAATGGGCCCCCACTTTGGGTTATCTAATCCTAACCCAAAATACGTGCTAATTATGAATTTTAAAGACGTTTCCTAAGCTATTACAAAGTCCGCAAGTCAAGTCTTCTTCCGTCGAGCTTCCGATGAACTTCCGGCGGTCTTCCGACGATCCCTCGGAAACCATCCTACGGACTCCCAGCAAGCTCTCGGACTCCACGATGATTTTGGCGAGTTCCCCCGAGCTTCTTTGGCAAGCTTCGATCTTTCTTGGCAAGCTCCGCGAACTTCCGACGAACCTCCCGGCGAGCTTCCGAAAACCCTTCGGCAAGCTCCCTACTCGTTCTCGGCCAGTTCTGGCAGCACTCCCAATGAATCTTCAGGCTTCCGTCAAACTCTCGAACTCCCAACGATCCATCGCACTTGACTTCGCCCTTGATTTTGCTTTTACGCCTTTCATCCCTTTCGTAGTTACTCCTGCACAAATAAACACCAAACACTCTACTTTGATCTAGACAGTTATTACAATGCGAATTGACATTCAGTTGCCTGACACATCATTGGTTGGTGCTTCGTCCGATCCTTCGACATCGCCTCTCTAGCGGCTTGTTGCCCAATCGATGATTGACCTCCGCAACCTCGATATTCATGGCGCAACTCCGCACTTCTTGGCCCGATGCCCGACGTACGAAGCCTCCTGCCGATAGTCGACCGAACCTCCGGCTTGACATCCAATATACTAACGTGATCACCTCCGGCGCAACGTCAATTCCTCCAGCGTCAACTGTCTAATCCTGATCGAAAGTAGACCTACGTAACTCAAAATGCAGTTACACAATAAACCACAATCAATTAGTTTCATCATCAAAATCCGAGATTCAACAATCTCCCCCTTTTTGATGATGACAACTAATTGATGACTAAAGGAGTTAACCTTAACTCTCCGGAGTTTAACCAAACTCCCCCTATCAATATGCCATTGATAGAATACTTGGATTATCCCTAATCTAAGCAACATTCATCATTCATATTAAGAGAATACATCAAACCATCATGCAAATATATAAAATATTCAATCAATGCATGAAGTCATCAATCTATTTCTCCCCCTATGTCATCAACAAAAAGGAGAAGTAATCATCATAGCTAGTTTAAAAGATATGCAAGTTTTACAATCATACTAGCTAAATTTTCATCAACATTCAACATTCATTCATGGCAAATTTTTCAAGGATGTCCAAGCATAGCAATCCATCACTTGCTTCTTACAATTCATCATAGCAAGTTTGCAGTTTGCTTTTGTAGCATACTAGCAACATTTAAAATGTTCATGATAGGATGTTCCTTCATTTCAATGATTGAGCTAGGAAATTTTTCATTGAAGTTGCAAGCTAGCAATAAATCTTCTCCCCCTTTGTTTTTGTCAAAAAGAATAGTAGGATCAAATACAAAGATTTTCTTTAATCCTCTTTTCATATCATATATCAACTTCCATCAATAAAAAATCTTCATCAATATTCAAAGCATGACATATAGGAGAAGTCATATAGGAGAAAAAAATTTTGATTCATCACAATTCAAAAGTTCAAGGCAATAGATTCAAAGAATTCATGAAAGATATCAATAAGGATTAATTCGTGAATACCAAAGATATGATTCATGGTTCATTAAAATTTTTCTTAACAAGATTAAGATAAATATTCATGAGATAAAAAGAGCAATTTCAAACATTCTCATCAAGAACACATTTTAAAATATTCCAAGTATCAAATATTGAAATATCAAAATTTAGATTGTTTTCTTCCTTTAACAACTTTTCACATCATTTAAATTTGTATCAATCAATCATTCAATCATATCATGTAATGATAGATATCAATATGAAAAATAAGGATCAAAAGATATCATTCATGATTCATAACCATTTATTTTAACAAGGTCAAGATCATGATTTTCAAACAAATTCTAAACATATAGTTCCGAGAAATCAAAATCATGATTTAGAAATACTTTCTTTATCATCAATTTTCAATTCATGATAAAGGGTATACAATCAAGAATCATGATATATATAAAAAAATAGCATAGATCAAGTCATGATTCAATGATTCATCAGAAAGAAAATTAATTTTCAATCATCACACAAGGAAGTCATCTCATTAAAGATCAATTCATGAATAAACAATATATATATATATTTGTCATGAAGAAAATCTTGATTTACATGTAAGAGTTTTCAAATCATCACGATCATGATTTCATAAATAGAATCTCAAATATATAGTTCCAAGAAATCAAAATCAAGTCATGATTAATGATGTTAACATGCTTTCTTTCGCCTTTTGTCGTTAAAGAAGGAAATAAAGGGAAAGGGAAGAATATAAATTTTGTTTTACATCAATGTTCAAATCATCACAAAAGGCAGGAAATCATATCATTTTTATATCATAAAAGATGTGATGTCAGGGCTCATGATTCATTTGATAGTAAGAGCAACAACTTGATTTATACATGATAGATCTAAATTCATCATGAATCATAAAAATAATTTCAAGTATCACTTATCGATATATCAAGACTTGAATTGTTTTCTTTAGTAAATGAAAAAGGAAGCAATCATAGAGGAAGGTATTTCAATTTGTAAAAATATCTCAAGTCAAGAATTCAATGTCATGATTTCAAGAGATCAAGAGAGGAGTCATAAAATTATTCAAACTCATTTTGTCAACTCGAAACTCCTAATCAAATCAAAAACATTTTTGAGATTCACAACATGAATGAGTGATTATCAACTTTTTAGAGATTGCAAAATGATAAATAGATTTTTGATAAACACTTATTATCAAATCATCAATTTCATAATTCATTTAGAAGATTCTCCTCTATGGTAAATAAAAGGAAATATAGGAGAACAAAATGAATTAAGGGAGATAGAACATGATTGAAGCATGATTCAATTTTAAAACGTGTCTTATGACATAAATACAAATCAAGCATTAGTCAAAACTAGAATCATCCTCAAAATCTCATTCAATAAATTCATACATGATAAGCATGGATTCATGAATTTCTTATAGAAAAATTGATAAGATTGATATAAAGGATTGTATTTTGTTTTTATATGTGATTTGCTTCTTATAACCATGCATTTGCCCTTAATAAAAGTAAATGTCAACATTCAAGACGAAAAGACAAATTGTCATTAAGTCGAATCACATTAAGCATGTGGTACTTTCCAAAAGATTCGATCCAAGAGACCCACATGGATTCATCAAGACCAAGAATTTTAGAGATAGAAAATTTTTCAAGAATCATGCATTTCCTTTTCATAATTTACTTCAAATAAACATGCCTTTATCTTTTAATGTCAAATAAAATAGAAATATCAACATTCAACATCGAAAGACAAACTTCATTATAAAAATTGTCAAGACAACAATATAAAACATTATGAGATTCAACTTATCATGATAATGTGTTTCATTTTGTTTCAAACAAGTATGCTCATGTTTCAAAAGATGAGTATCAAATTTAAGACCAAAACATGAGTTTGTCATCAAGATATGATATCACAAAATCATTAAGCATGATAACAAACTTTTAATATTTTCATTTCAATGATGATTTCATAATGTATGTTCAAACATTTATATGGAAGCCATCATTGTATAAATTTGAAATACAAGTTGTCATTTAGCCTATTAAGATCAAAAGCATTACACGTAAAGCATCATGATAGTGTAATTTCTCATTTTTTTGTGTTCCATTTCAAGTGATTTGACGTTCATATGAGTATATTCATGTTTTTCATATAGGTCCAAAGAGCATATTTCAAGAGAAATCATTAAGACCGAAAACATGAGGCACATTTTTTTTTAAAATATTCATCATGTTTTTATTTTTATGAGATTCACAAGACTCATAACATGAATTCATTCATCTCAATAGAATGAGAAAAAAAAATTTTCATTTTAAGCAATTTGATGTGAGCATATTCAAAATTTTTATGAAAACATGTATCAAAATAAAACACAAGCTTAGTCATAAAATCGTCAAGACCAAATATGTAAAAATGATAGCACACTTTCAATTTTTATGTTAAAAGGCCATGTTCAAATTTTTGCCAAAATCATGCATCTATTTATAAATTCAAAAAATATGTTTCATCATCATAATATGACACTTTATTACTTCAAAAGCTCATGCATGATATAAAATCATCAAGCATTATATTTGGAGACAATGTAAACCATCAAGATACATATGCATGGATTAATCCTAAGCATTATCACAAATCTTGCATCATTCATATGTTTACTTTTCAAAAATACTATAAAGAAAAGCATAGTATAATTTCGATTTTTTTTTTAATTTCTAAAAACACAAGAAAAGCATAAAAAAATCCTACAAACTAAGTTAAGCATTCATGGAAATCATCAAGTAATTTTAAAATAATTCAAGGAAGTTAAGTTACTTACCTCATTGTCAAAGCCCATTAAAGCGTAGTTTGCTTCTTCTTTTCTTGATTCTTCTTTCCAAGTCTTCTTCTTCTTCTTTGGCCTCTTTCTTCGTTCAAGTTCATTTGTGTTTTTTAATTTTTGTTTAATGAACTTGTTAACATTCATTGTTATGTGTTCAATGTCCTCATTGTTCTCATCACTTGAGTCATTACTCAAGTGGCATTTCATAGTTCGGAGTTCAAAAACCTTCTTGTTCTTTAGAAGGTTGTTCATGTGTTCATCATGTTTATCATATTCATCATGTTCCATTTCATAGGTCTTTAAGGACCCAATTAGTTCATCAATAGAATAATTATTTAGATCCTTTGATTCTTGAATCGCCGCTATTTTAGGATCCCACCATTTTGAAAGGGATCTTAAGATCATGTTAGTAAGTTCAAAATCCAAAAACTTTTACCAAGACTTTTCAAGCTATTGACGACATCCGTGAAGCGGTGTACATGTCGTCGATAGATTCGCAGGTGTCATTTGGAAGAGTTCAAAATCATGCAACAAGAGGTTTACTTTCGAGTCTTTAACTCTACTAGTTCCCTCATGCGTGATTTCAAGAGTTCGCCAAATGTCAAAAGCCGTTTCGCACATAGAAATCTGATTGAACTCGTTCTTGTTCAAAGCGCAAAATAAGACATTCATAGCCTTTGCGTTAAAGAAAACGACCTTTTCTCCAAACCGACCATTCGCTCGGTTTAGAGGAAGGTTGAAAACCATTTTCGATGATGTTCCACAAATCCAAATCCATTGAAAGCAAGAAAACTCTCATTCGAGTTTTTCAATATGTGTAGTCCAAACCGTTAAAGAATGGTAGACGAAAAATTAAAAAGCCCTCTTGAAAACCATTTAGAGCCATTTCTCACGGTGTAACCGAAGAGAAACAACGTGGCTCTGATACCAATTGTTAGGGATCGAGCGGCACTAAGAGGGGGGGGGGTGAATTAGTGCAACGGATTAAAATCGTACTCTTGAAATCGATTTTGCAAAAACACAAGTTCGTAGGAAGATTTCGATTTGGCGAAAGAGAACTTGAAAGTAATTACTATGAAAGGAAATAACAACTTGCAGCAAAGTAATGAAATGATTCAAGAATGTAACCACTCACACATTCATGGACACAATGATGTATAGTGGTTCGGTCAAATGACCTACATCCACTCTTGAAGCCTTTGCGATGAGGCTCCACTCTTCCACTAGCAATTCCTTTGAAGGGGAAAGATCAAACACCCCTTTTACAACCCTTTACAAAAGTTCACACTTATACAAGATCTCTCAAGAAAAGAAGAAGGCGAACTCTTAGCAAACACAAAACTTTTCAAAACTCTTCATAAGCTCAAGACTTAGAATTTTTTGCTCAAAAGGGTTCCCTTTTAGTTGAGAAAGGGGGGGGGGGGTATTTATAGATCCAAAGTGGATTCAAAATTGGGCTCCAAATTTGAAATTAATTTGGAGTCAGCGTGCGGGTTCCACACTGCCGTTCGGCTTCCAATCGCCTTCCACCGCACATATAGAGCGCGGTGCTACGCAAAGTGGCCACCGCACATGTGGCCCTACGTGAGCATGCATACACGTAGCTGGTTTGGTTTGGGCCAAAATTTTGGCCGAAACTCATCCTAATCAAGGCCCAATAGGCCCCCACTTTGGGTTATCTAATCCTAACCCAAAATACATGCTAACTACGAATTTTAAAGACGTTTCCTAAGCTATTACGAAGTCCGCAAGTCAAGTCTTCTTCCGTCGAGCTTCCGACGAACTTCCGGCGGTCTTCCGACGATCCCTCGGAAACCATCCTGCGGACTCCCGGCAAGCTCTCGGACTTCACGATGATTTTGGCGAGTTCCCCCGAGCTTCTTTGGCAAGCTTCGATCTTTCTTGGCAAGCTCCGCGAACTTCCGACGAACCTCCCGGCGAGCTTCCGAAAAACCCTTCGGCAAGCTCCCTACTCGTTCTCGGCCGCCCAAGCAAAGACTCCCAATGAATCTTTAGGCTTCCGTCAAACTCTCAAACTCCCAACGATCCATCGCACTTGACTTCGGCCCTTGATTTTGCTTTACGTCTTCATCCCTTTCGTAGTTACTCCTGCACAAACAAACACCAAATACTCTACTTCGATCTAGACAGTTATTACAACGCGAATTGACATTCAGTTGCCCGACACATCATTGGTTGGTGCTTCGTCCGATCCTTCGGCACATCGCCCTCTCTAACGGCTTGTTGCCCAATCGATGGTTGACCTCCGCAACCTCGATATCCATGGTGCAACTCCGCACTTCTTGGCCCAATGCCCGACGTACGAAGCCTCCTGTCGATAGTCGACCGAACCTCTGGCTTGACATCCAATATACTGATGTGATCACCTCCGGCACAACATCAATTCCTCCAACGTCAACTGTCTAATCCTGATCGAAAGTAGACCTGCGTAACTCAAAACGTAGTTACACAATAAACCACAATCAATTAGTTTCATCATCAAAATCCGAGATTCAACAACTGGGCATAGAATGGCTAACGATGCTAATGCTAGTCATATGAGACATCTCTTGAAATTTTTCTTGTTAAACCTTTTAATAATAGAGTCTATGTACTTAGACTAGGATAAGCTAAGCATTCTTTTGAACCTATTTCTATAGATCCAAATCCCCAAAATATATAATGTTCCCCCTAAGTCTTTTAAATAGAAGTATCTAGATAGCCAAACATTTATTGTAGAGAGTATTCCTACATCATTCTTAATGATTAGGATATCATCTATATATAATACCAAGAAGGTGATAGCGCTCCCACTTACCTTCCTAAACACACAAAACTCATCTTCATTCTTAATAAAGTTATAAGATTTGGTCGCTTCATCACATCTTATGTTTCGACTTCAGGAAACTTGCTTTAGTCCATAAATGAACTTAGGTAATCTGCACACCTTATTTGGACTCTACTTTGACATGAATCCCTTAGGCTATACCATATATACCCCCTCCTCAAGGTTGCCATTGAGGAACACAGTTTCTATGTCCATCTACTAGATCTTATAGTTATAATGTGCTACAATAGCCAATAGAATTCTGATGGATTTCAACATAGCTACAGGTGTGAAGGTTTTGTCATAGTTAATACCTTACTTTTGACAATATCCCTTAGCCACCAGCCTTGCCTTATAGGTCTCCACCTTTCCATCTACTCCGATCTTCCTTTTAAAGATCCACCTTTCCCTTAGGTGCATCAATAAAGTTCCAAATCTTATTGGAGTACATGAATTTCATCTCAAAATCCATGGCTTCTTATTACTTCTCAGAATTTATACTCATAATAGCCTCCTCGTAGGTCTAAGGATTAATATCTTGAGTGCCCTCTCTATTGATATATCCCACATATCTCTAAGGAGGGTGTGACACTCTACCAGACCTGTGCAAAATTAGAACTTATGTGTCAGGTACTTGAATAGACTCGATCTCTAGAATGGTGCATGAGCTAGGTTCTTCAACCTCGCTTAATTTTATTATGCTTCCACTATCTCCGCCAAGAATATGTTCATTCTCAAGAAACATTATCCTCTTAGCAATAAAGAGCTTTTGGTCCTCAGTGTGATAGAAGTAATATCTACAAGTTTTCTTGAGGTATCTCATGAACTTGCACCCTTTTGTCCTAGATTCCAACTTATCATGGTCATATCTTTTAATATATGTAGGGCATCTCCAAATCTTAACAAACTTAAGATCGAGCTTCTTCTCTTTCCATATCTCATATGGTGTAGATACTATTGATTTAGATAAAACTCTATTTAGAAGGTAAGTTGTGATCTCCATGGTATATCCATAAAGTGAAGTAAGTAGGTCAGTGAAACTCATCATGGACTGCACCATATCTAATAGCATGTAATTCCTCCTTTCTGATACACCATTGAGCTATGGTGTATGAGGAGGTATCCATTGGGACAGAATCCCATGGTCCTTGAGGAACTAGGTGAACTCCGTACTCAAGTATTTGCCTCCTCGATTTGATCGACGAGTCTTAATAATTTTGTCACTCTGGTTCTCTACTTCATTTTTATGCTCTCTAAATTTCTCGAAGGCTTTAGACTTATATTTTATCTCATGCATAATAAAAAATAAAAATAAAACTAAATTTTCCATAGTTAAGCAGTTGGTCATTGTGCGATGATTGGTATGTGAAAAATCATAAATCCAAAAAACTACACATCATGTTAGAAGTATTACCTAAGGAGATCGTATATACCTGAAATTTTTAGATCTGATGGAGAGGATAAAGGAGAACTTGCATACTTATCTCTAGTGATGATCCACACAATAGATGTGACAACAATGCTCCTCAATTCATTATGGGATCTTCCTCTCCACATGCACCACAGGGCTGTCGGAGCCAAGGAGAGGAGGTTAACAAGAATAGAAGGGGTGACCACTAGAAGTTCTAGCCTATGAACCGTAAGATTCCTCCTATTTATAAAGGTGCAAGCAACTTAACCCTTAATGGATCCTATCCTTATTGGATCTTTATCTAATTATCCAATTGGATCTTATTTATAGGATCTAAACTAGGAGTTCTACAGATATCTCATATATGTATCTTTACTCATTACAACATCTACCATATGTGTGACCCTTTAGGCCCAATACCGAGCTAGCCATAAGTCACTCATATCAAAACTCCTTCTGATATAGTAAATTATTATCTTTATATTAATTCACTCGACTAATCAACTATGTCCCTCATATTAAGTTGATAGAGGGACATCTATAAATAGAAGGGAACCAAAGGCTCATAAGTTAGGATTTTTTTTATAGCCACCTCCTATTCTCCTCATCTTCTCCTCCATAGCCAACAGCCCAAGTTTAGGGTGTGTGGATAGTAAGAAGGGCCAGCCCCTTCTTGATTATATAGTACGCGTAGCAAGGAGATTTGAGCAGTGATTTGAGGGGCGTCATCACAGCTCCTACTATGTGGATTATCACTAGAGAGAAGGACATTTGAGCTCCTTCATCCAGTCTCATAGATCTATAGGAATTCAAGGATATATAATCTCCCTAGGTAATTTTTTACGTGTAATTTTTCAATTTCACGGGTTTTACGCACCAACTTTTACACGACGATAAGATTCTCTTTTTCTGCAGAAAATTTATGATTTTTATTTCTGCTCTTCCGCTGTGTATATGATGTCGTCGTAGATTTCCCAACATCAAGTGGTTCCACCGCCTAGCCCTACCCCAAGTTACTGAATTGGCCTTCCAATAAGCCCAATTCGACCTTAGTTCTGGCCTAATAGGCTCCTAATCAAGTTGACATGATTACGCCCCAAAACCAACTCAATTAGATTCTAAGCGACTTTGATCAAGACTTAAAAATTACAATCATAAAGCCTTCAGCATATTATCCGACATGTCATCTATTCATTTGGCACTTCGTCCTAACCTTCAACGCATCATCCTTTCCTTTAGCATATTATCCGATCTATCGGTATGTTGACCTCCCACAACATCTGATCTTCTTGATGCAATATTTGATCCTTCTGGCCTGATGCTCAATCTCTAATATGATGCTCATTAGCCCAACATCTGACTCTCCTACTTTAATTATTCAAGTCCATGAACGAAGTTTCTCCTGCGTTACTTATCTTAAATACTTATTAGTCCATAAACTCATCAATTGATTTCATTATCAAATCTGGAATTCAACATTAAGGACTTTTTTTATGGCACGTGCAGCTAGTACTTTCCTTGTAGAGTTACTGCACCACCCTTGTTTGGTAGCTGCTCTTATTTGCATGAGGGCTGCCTTAATATGAGTTATATTAGGACTTGGATTGAAGTAAGTGGGCTATTGGAATTTAGGTTTCACTTGGTCAAATAAGGCAAAAAGGTGTTAGGATCATCCCTTATTATGGCTCCCCCAATTAGATGATTCACTTTCTGTTGAATCTTGCTTTGAAGTTTTGGAAACTCGACTTCAACAGCTTCTCAAGAGAACTATCTTATTGCGCTTGGTTTTTACCCTTTACATCTAACTTGGAAGATAACTTTGATAGCTCGTCGGGTGATAGTGGACTTTTTTTCAATGATAATGTCTTCTTTAAGGGACTTCTCTTTGTTGGTCAACAAGTCTTCGATAGATGACAGTATCTCATTTGACTTATTATCTAGTATCAAAGGCTTGAATATCTTCAAGTTCTCAATATTCACAATTGAATATATTTCTATGTTGGGTGGCAACTCAATTTGGCATGTATTGCTCAAAAAATTTTCATCACAATTAGACACAATGAAACTTGGAATACCAAAAGTGTGTCCACACATGTTGAAAGAATAATCTGACTACTTCTTCTCTGATAATTGTCTTCTTGCCAGACATGAGCACTACCATCTATGAAAATCTATTGACCATCACAGATAGATAGTTGTCCCTATCTACTAAGAAATCTATAGATATACTCTCCCATGATCGTGATAAAACAAGCAACAGAGTGTACAACCCTAATTTTCGATTGGCTAGTTTTGAAGTACTACAAAAGGCGCATCCCTACATGAATTGAGCTAATAAACATGTTATTGCATGTTATTAAAGTCTTGTTCATACTGAAGTATCCTACGACTTTTGATAAGTGCGCTTCTTGCATCCAATTCACATAATTTACTTTCTTCAATACATAAAGATGAGCACCTTTGTATAGCATTCCTCCTTGAAACATGAATTCTTAGTTCTTACTTTGACTTTCTCCATGATGTCTTTGAATTCTAGGTCTTCTATGTATATATGTTCACATAATCCTCATGAATATTCAATCTTAGATTTTGATAATAAAATCAATTGATGAATTATTGGACTAATATATTTTTGAGATAAGTGACACATAAAATACTTAGATCATATACTCGAACCACCAAAGAGGCAAACATCGAGCCGAAGAATTGGTCGATGTACCGAAGAACACACTTCATGTTAGAGGTTCATATATTGCGTTAGAAGACCGAACGTTATGGCGAAGATGACATGCCAGAAAAGTAAACGATATGTTGAGGGTAAGATAATGTGTCATAAGATCGAAAGATATGCTAAAAGATTTGATATTATGCTAGATAAAGTTGTTAAGTCAAAATCGAGATGATCTATAGGCTAATTTAAGTCATTATTGGGCTAAACTAGAACCCAAGCTTATAGCAGTAGCCTTCGGGCATGGGTTTGGGTTGAAATTTTGCCCATTAGAAGGTCAAACACATAGGCTAAAGGTGTCCTAGGTGGTGGTATCACTTGAATTAACTAACAACATTAAAAGTATTATTAGCCTTGTTAATGATAATATTACTAGTGCAAGTACTAGTGCCATTTAGGACAATAGTAGTATCATATAAATCTTGATGGTATGACCACTTGAAACTAGTATCATATTTGATTCTGATTGCTTTCGGTGACAGTACCTCCCAGTGTCAATAATAGTATCGATTGGATTTCAAAAATATCAAAAATTTAAATTTTGATTCCATTCTTGAAACCTCTTAGGGACTATAAATACATCACTCAAGCTTGGTTGATGGATCATTCAATCACTAGTTTCAAAGTATTGTAAGCTCTCATTTTAAGCATAGCTTGAGCCTCCTGCTCCCCTTGAGTTTGGTTGTAATACTAAAGTATAAGAAGTGAGAAATCTTTTGTAAGAAAAAGTGAGTGTTAAGGTTCTTTCTTAAGCCTTGAAAAGGAGAAGATTGTAAGAGGTCATTGATCTTCACTCATTGGAAGCAAGATTATTGGTGAAAGTCTATGACCTTGAAGAAAGAGAAATTGGGAGTGGACATAGTTTAAGAAGATCGAACCACTATAAAATTAGTTTACCTCTCTTTACTCATCTTTTACTTGTAACTTAACGTTATTCTCTTTACTCATAACTTTTACTCACACTAGATACATGATAAATTGTCTCTAAAGGATATTATTTTTTTATTAATTTTTAAAATAATTAAATTACTATAGTATTAATTTACTCCCCTTCGTAGTGTCATTTAAAACCTAATAGTGAAAACTAGATATGACCTGCATATGCATAGACAAGTAAAGAATCATGATCAGAGATCATGATAACATATTATCTAGCTTATTTTATACTTCCTTTTTATACTTGATCACTACGTTGAATTACAGTAGATATGACATTCACTTCATGTGTTATGCTTGTTCCAATTTGAATTGTATCTGAAGGTATTGAAGTAGCTAATGGTCGGTGTAGCTGATCGTCTCCTTCCCTAGGGGATACACATGCCAATGTTTCATTGTTTACTGTAGCATGAATAATTCTTTATCATAAGTGAGATAATTCTTTTGATATCTTTGGAATATCTCCAAGTGATATACCACGGGTCGGTCATCTTGCATCAAAATAGCTCCTATTGTGTATCCCGACACATCCACCTCCAACTCAAACAACCATTGCAGCAAGGCTAGGATGGGTGTTCGTTAATTTTTCTTTTTAGCAAGTGAAATACATCATCATGCTTTTCCATCCACTTGAATCTTTGTCTTGTTTTGGAGTGGGAATGTAAAGGAGTTGCAAGAATGGAGAAGTTTTTTATGAACTTACATAGGTATTCATAGATGCCTAGAAAGCTTCAAATTTTTGTGATCGTCCTCGATTTCAACCACTCTTAGATCATCTTGATCTTGTTTGGGTCAATCAGGATTCTTCTTCTACCAATAATGAAGCCAAAGTATATAAGATTTTTTTACCAAATTAACACTTCTTTTGGTTGAGCCACACTTCTTTTGGTGCTTCATCAAGAGCTAAACCATTATTTGCACATGCTCAACATGCTCTTCTTATAACTTGCTATAGACGAGGATGTCGTCAAGGTAGACAATGATAAATTCTCCAATATAAGGGCATAGCACATCATCCATGAGTCATATGAAGATTGTCAATGCATTGAATAATCCAAAAGGAATCACCAACCACTCAAACAGTTATTGGCCTGTCTTGAATGCTATTTTCTAAGTATCTTTTTGTCATATGAAAACTTGATAATATCCTAATTTGAGATCCAAATTTTAGAAGACCATGGCAAGTTATACTTGGTATAGCAAATCATCAATCCATGACTGTGGGTATCGGTTCTTCACTGTGATATTGTTCAGGTGTGATAGTCAATACACATGTAACCTTCGCTTTTCTTTAGCAGTTTCATCACTAGTGAGTTGCAAGGGGAATTACTTGATTGAATGATGTCACTCTTGATAAGCTTTGCAACTTGTTTTTGAATTTTTTTACTTTCCATGATTGAACTTCAGAATATACTAAGATTTGGCAAAGGAGCATCAGAGATAAGATGGATTTCATGCTCCACTGCACATCATAAGGGAAGTGCACTGCGTTCTTCAAAAAGCTTTGGATACTTATTGATGAGTTGTTATGGGCCTTCATCTTCTATGGTTTTGTGGGTCGCTTATGTCGCTACTGTAATTGACTAGATGAGTAGGAGGTCAAACTTTTAGCATGCTTTTACCATCCTCTTTACTTGGTCATCCATCACTAGCTCGATTCGTGCCCACTTTGATCCTTAGTAATAATGAACTTCTTTTGGGTGTTGACAATTACATTAATGACCTCTCATTTCACTTGGATTTTAAGAGTGAATAATTTTTCATGAGCTTCTAGTATATGGATTAGATTTGAGTCTAGAACCTTTGGTCTAGCTATTAGTGATAAACTCGAATCCATGAGTAACATTGGTGCTAGTTTGGTTTGATCATCTGTTATGGCTATGATCATCATATGTTGATTTTAGTTGCTCTTCTTCTACTTCTTCAAAAAGAGTTTAGGCTTAACCTTCTAGCACTTCTCCCATGAATGTCCTATAATTTTATAGTGATAGCAAACCAAATCATCTCTTTTGAAGAAGATGAGGTTTTACCACTCTTGAGGGATCTTCTTGGCTTTTGAGAGCTTCCTTTTTGCCTTCTCTACATTTTTCTTAGTATAGGTTCGACTCTTCTTCTCAATTGTCATTGTCATCACACTTGTTATTTTGATATTATAAGTTTTGAAGATGTGCAGTTTTGTGTTTATCTAAGCATGGAGGTCAGTGATCTATTTCATCATCTTCGAGTGATTATTGAGGGAAATTTCAAGTGCCACCACTTATCAAAATTTGATGGTGTATTCTTGTACAGATTGGGCCCTTAGTGTAGGTAATATCACTTCATTTTTCTTTGAGATACCCCATAGGGTAGAATTCTCATATGATCCTTTTGAATCATGTCTATAACACATCCTCATCATTGTTGGTTCGAAGATAGACTTTCTATCATGCAAGCATATATTTGATCAACTTGAGTTACACAAAGATCACCCTATCCTCATTGTTGTAGCCATATAGATCAAAATAAATATCAAGTTGATCTATTCATAAGTCTAGTACCTAAGCATTGATCGAACTATCATAGGAGGGTATGTCGATGCAAGCCTCAATGTGAAAGGGTCGAGTGTAGTTGGACAAAGTTTTGATGCAAAACTTTGACCGTTGGAACTCGAGGAAGAATGTTGTGGTGGGAAGGATGGGTTGCACCATGTGGAATTATTCTCTTCTCTCTTCTCTTCCCCATTCTAAGGTTGGAATAACTAAGGACAGCTGGACTCTTACTAAAGACTTATTTGGTTTCTTTTAGATGGGGGCACACCCCTTGTTTTATAGAGAGAGGTGTGCCTAAAGTCTTTAGGATTTAAAGACCTTTGTAGAGCATGTGCAGCTAGTATTTTCCTTGTAGGGTTGCCACACCCCTCTCGCTTGGTGGCAGCCTGTTAGAACCCTTGTAGATTCCAAGCTTGGGATTGATCTCTTTAGGGGATCGACTTCCTTAGAACTCTATAAAGGTTCCATCCTCCAAGTTGTTGCTCAAAGACTGCTAAAAGGATTGATCTATTCATAAAGAAAAGAGAGTGAATACATGTTTATTTATAGAGCTTCTAAACCCCAACTCCTAATATGACTCATACTCAAGACCCCTACTTCTAATCCACTCCTAATGCTTCTTTAAGAAGCAACCTCTAAACTAATCCTAACCTAGCTGGCCTCTTCACCTCCTTAATAGGGGTCAGCTAGATAGGATTTACATGAATACCCTTATGATTTATATATTTGCCCCCTTCAATGAAATTAAATTAGGACTCTCCTAGCTAGAGTCCTAACAGACCCGTCCTCTTCAAATTAGCCTTGTCCTCGAGGCTGACGTTCCATGAATTTTGAGAATTTGATCTTCAAGTCATCATAGTTCTCCCAAGTGGCATCTTCTGCTGGTAGGTTCACCCATTGTATTAGCACTTCAGTAGTGGGTCGTCGCCATCAAGTCACAATCTGTCAATCAATAATGACACTCGGCTGGGTCTGGAGCTGTTCTGGAGCTCTCCTTAGATAATATAGATGGCTTTGAGTTGTCTCGTTTTGTCCCAACTTGAGCTTTAAACATGATACATGGAAGACTGGATGGATTCGAGAGCTAGCGGGTAAGTCCAATCTGTATACTACTCCTCCAATGCGCTCCAAAATCTGGTAGAGTCCATAGAACTGAGGTGAAAGCTTCATAGATGCTTTGGTCTGGATTAATATTTGCTTGTATGGCTAGAGCCGTAGGAAGACCCAATCTCTTACTGAAAATTCTCTTTCGCCTTTGTGTTAAGCATATTGTTGTTTCATCCTTGCTTCAGCTTTTCCTTGTGATTAGAGAAGCCCTTCGATGAAGTCCATTAATATATCAGTCCATATTGAGTTTGGGATGGGTAGAGATTGCAACTTTCCAGGACTTGCCATTGTCTTGCCTTTATGTCATTGACATACATCACATTGTGCTACAAATTCAGCAATAATATTTTTCATCCCTACCCAATAAAAAATTTTCTTAATTCTCTTATAGGTTCTAAGGAACCCGAAGTGCCCGATCGTAGGTGTGGAATGCATCTCTTAAAGAATGATCTTTATGCAAGTAGAATTTGGCACAAGCACAATGCGTCCCATGTAGCGCAAGTCATTTGAGTCCAAATATAATGAGCCGTGAAACTTAGTGCTGCTATTCATATGTGCCCTGCAAGCCAATCACATGAGTGATGGCACTTGTGACTTGATATGCACTTTATCTCTTTGCTTATTATTAGGTATTTTATCATTTTATCTTACGTGTTGCATATACTATAATATCCTTGGATCTGTGCAATGAGAATCGGATCGTGATGAGATCATGATAATGAGACCGATTCACTTTTAAACACAGACCCTAAATTATCCTGGTCACAGGTTACTCGAGAAGGACATCGAGATAACCGGATAGACTGGTGTGCTGTATACCTGTTCATATGATGGAAGTAGCTGATCTCATAGCTACTCGTGTAGGGACACTAAGGGTATAATGTAGGTGCTCATTGGAGAATGAGTTCACTGATTGATCTGCCTACGGAATGTTGAATGGTTATTGATACCTCATGTCAGACAGTGATTCCGTAGTCCCAATAGTGTATCTGGTCCTTAGACTTGAGACACCAAGGATGTCCTGTATGAGTACTCCACTCTTTGATACTGGACTTATAGGTTTGAAAAGTTCCAAATCTAATACAACCGGTCATTGGGAGTGGTAACCAACCTTACGATGGCTATTGAGTGTCAATAGAGGATCATCTGCTCTCGGTATCATGAGAGAAATATCCCATGTGTTCTTGCTCGAACAAATCCTTGGCCAAGGTTATTCGGATTGAGAGAGAAAGGGTTCTCTGGGAGAATCCGATAAGAGCAAGACTCAAGGAGAGACCGTATGGGCCTGACAGCACCATGCCCGGTAGAGAGTCTCTGGGATATTAGATGAATGAGGGACTATAGATATATGGTAACTAAGGACAAATAGGTCCAAAGGATTGGATTCCCCTGTATCGTCTAGGGGCCACGGCGTAGTGGCCTGGTATATCCGCAATTGATGAGTTGGGTGAATTATTATAGAGATAATAATTCACTAAGTCAGAAGGAGTTCTGATAAGTATGACTCATGACCAGCTCGATATTGAGCCTAGAGGGTCACACACATATGATAGGTGTTGCGACGAGTAGAGGTTCGGATATGAGATATCCGCTGAACCCCCTATCTTATTGGATATCCATTAAGCCCTTGAATTATTGGATCTTAGGATGAGATCCAATAATTGCTAATAAGAGATTATTTGGTAGAAACCCACTAATCCAAGAGACTTAGGTAATTGGATGGAGATCTAATACTCAATAAGGCAAAATATCCATTAGGGTTTTCAAGGGGCCTCTATAAATAGGAGGAAACCAAAGCTCTATAGGCTGAGGGTTTCTTTTGGTAGCCACCTTCTATTCTCCTCTCCCCAAAGAGGTGCATCGACGCAGTCCCTACCATGTGGATACCGCTAGAAAAGAGGACGCTTGACCTCCTTCATCCTCTCCTACAGATCTGTAGGGATTCAGGGATATACGATCTCCCTAGGTATCTTTTTTTATACGTGCAGTTTTGTAGATTTGTTTTTAATGCACCGATCTTCGCACGACGACGGAAATTTTCTACGAGAAATATGGGGTTTTGTTTTCTGTTCTTCCACTGCACATGTGATGTCGCTCCCCTAAAGGATTTCCCAACAGTGGTATCAGAGCCAGGTTGTACGTGCGAAGATCAGATCTTAAACTATGTGTGTTGTATTTTGGATATGCTTTTGACG
Source organism: Musa troglodytarum (assembly GCA_023547065.1). Classification (NCBI taxonomy): domain Eukaryota; kingdom Viridiplantae; phylum Streptophyta; class Magnoliopsida; order Zingiberales; family Musaceae; genus Musa; species Musa troglodytarum. Next base: position 50,912,566 of record CP097507.1, on the reverse strand, counting down.
CCAAAATCGTTGGCACAAAAGGGCCAGGAAGGGCAACAACTGTTGCTGCCCTTGCTGTGCTCATGTAGCGGCTGCAAGGCTACTTGCAGCTTTGCTGCCTGCATAGGCAACAACCGCCAGTCGGTGAGCTGCTGGCCGCAAGCAGGTTGCTTGTGCCGACGGCCTGTAGCCCGCCCACAAGGACGCCAGCGCTAGGCGCCTGTGCCCGCTGGCACCGATGGTGGGCGCTCCGCCATGCCATGGCGCGCCGCCGCCCTCAAGACGCAAGGGCATGGTTTTAGGTCAAAAGATGATTTTATCCCTCGGAATTTCAGAAATTCCAGTTTCTATCCCTTTTAACATAATGACTAAAATACCCCTAGGAATTTCTAAAATTCTAATTTTATCCCTTATGGCCAAATGACCAGAATGCCCTTAGGAATTCAAATAATTCTCTCTGTCCTTGATTTCAGAAAAATATATATGTTAATTAAATAGTTTAATTAACTATTATTTTTTATCTAGTAGTCCTATAAAATAACATATACATGTGATGTATGATGTGGACAAATGATCATGGACCTATGATGTAATGTGTGTACATGTGATTATTATTATTAGGGCCTCCGAGCCTCTATTTTTCTTATTAATTATCGAGCCTGTAATTATGTTGTAATTACATGAGGAGGCGAAGTGGTAGCAGGACCCACGAGGTCGAGACGGACGATCCGACGCATGGAGATCGATTAAGATGCCGACGAAACCGACAAAGCGAGAATGGTGATCACAGGGCATAGAGATACGCAAAGCACACATAGATCTTGATGTAAATGATTGGACCCACTAGCTCGGGCTTGATCACATTAGGATGTGGTCCATTATCATCTGGTGTGATTGCTCATGTGATGTGTGATTGGTTATACACTTACTAGATATATATATATATTTACATGCGATGTAAATATATATTATATATATATATATATATATATATATATATATGTGTGTGACACATTATGTTAGGAGACCAAATCAAAATCCTCTCTATTAATAATATTAAGTCGGTAAACGTGAGGCAATTAGATTGACCCACGTGGCCTTCTATCGTTATAGCTAGGAACCGATTCCCGATGTAGGTTGAGTTGGTCGAGTCCCTCGAGATTCACATATATCGTGTTTCGCTATCTTATCTATGACATAGAGATGTCACCAGTGACCTAAGGACATGGTATGCTTGGTTGAGTCCCTCGAGAGTATATCACCAAATCAGACTCATCTTGTAATGATGGTGATGACTTAACCGAACATCATGGTTGGTCGAGTCCCTCGAGGCCATGGTGGTTCGGAGGCCGAACAGGATGGGAATTATAAGGAGTTTTAATTGGCAAGAGTTGCCTACCTTTATGGGCTTAATGTGATTGGTCAAGTCCCTCGAGGTTACGTTAAGACGTCGATTGGATCCCGATCCCCACTAGAGATCCGCCGAGGGTCTCCGATTCACATACCATATGGTGTTGTGTGTCTCGTGAAAAGTTAGTGGGAATACAATAAGATAGAAGTCCTTATCTTAATTGTTTAAATTTCTGCAAAGTCTGCATGTTATTTATTTCTACTACATCTTTTATTTCAGAAAAATATCACTTTCAAATCCTTTACGTGATATACTTGATGCCAACCGCCTCACTGGTCCAAATTATATGGATTGGCTTTGCAATCTGAGAATCGTTCTCATGGTAGAGAAAATCACGTATGTCCTTGATACAGTGATCCCTACGCCCGACGAAGGGGCAAGCGATGATGATATCGCTCGTTATGTGAAGTACTTAGATGATTCCACTCTTGCTCAGTGTTATATGTTGGCCTCTATGACTACGGAGTTACAGAGACAGCATAAAAATATGGATGCTAATTTCATACTCTTGCATCTCCGTAAACTATTTGAGGAACAGGGAAGAACTCAACGATGTGAGATATCAAAGAGTCTTTTCCTTGCCAAGATGACTGAGGGGACACCGGTTCAGAACCATATTCTTAAGATGATTGAGTAGATCGAGAAACTCATAGGTCTAGGAATGGTCCTAGAGGATAACTTGTGTGTGAATCTTGTGCTTCAGTCCCTACCAGATTCCTTTTCTCAGTTCATAATAAATTTTAATATGAACAAACTTGAGGTGTGACCCTCCCAGAGCTCCTCAATATGTTGAGAGAAGCAGAGAGCACCATCAAGAAAGAGAAGTCGATTCTCTACACTGGTGAGACAAGAAAGAAAAGGAAGACTGAGAAGACCCTTAAGAAGGGCAAGGGCAAAATGAGTAAGGCAAAGGTTGCCAAGAAAGATCCAACAAAGGATAAAGGTCAATGCTTCCACTGCGACAAAGATGGGCATTGGAAGAGGAACTACAAAGAGTACCTTATAGAGAGGGCGAAACAGAAGCTTGTAGAAGCTTCAAGTACATTCATGATTAGTCTCCATTTGTTAGAATCTTTTAATAACATATGGGTATTGGATACCGGGAGTGCTTATCATATTTGCAATTCGTTGTAAATTCTGGCAGGACCTAGGAGATTGAACAAAGGCGAGATGGACCTTAAGATGGGCAATGAAGCAAAGGTTGCTGCAGTGGCTATTGGCAAGGTCACCTTTCATCTGCCTGGTGGAGCTATTATTGCATTAGATGCATGCTATTATATTCCTTCTATTATCAAAAATATTATTTTTATTTCATGTTTGATAGTTATTGGATATAAATTAGTTTTTGAGAATAATGGTTGTTCAATAATATTAGATAATCAGATCATCATAAGAGAAACATTGCATAATGGTTTATTTATGATAGATACAGCTCCACATATCATGAGTGTAAGTGAGTCTAAGAGGAAACGAGAAGAGGTGAACAATGCATATCTTTGGCATTGTAGGCTAGGTCACATCCACGAGGAAAGGATTCAAAAGTTGTTAAAAGATGGATATCTAGATCCATTTGACTATTAGTCATATGCGACATATAAACCTTGCCTTCAAGGTAAGATGACCAACTCTCTATTTAGTGGAATTGGAGAGAGAGCCACTGAGTTACTAAAACTCATACATAGTGATGTATGTGGTCCCATGTCAACTCATGTCATAGGTGATTATTCCTACTTCATTACTTTCACTGATGATTTCTCAAGATACGGACATGTGTACTTGATGAAGTATAAGTCTGAGGCTTTTGAGAAATTCAGAGAATATAAAAATAAAGTAGAGAACCAAACAGGAAAGAGTATTAAAACTCTTCGATCAAATCGAGGAGGTGAGTACTTGAGTACAGAGTTCACCCAATTCCTTAAAGACTATGGGATTTTATCCTAATGGACACCTCCTTAAACACCATAGCTTAATGGTGTATCAGAAAGGAGGAATCGCACACTGTTAGACATGGTGTGTTCCATGATGTGTTTCGCCGACCTACCCATTTCATTCTGGGGATATGCCCTAGAAACCGCAGCTTACCTTCTGAACAGAATTCTAACTAAGTCAGTGATGTCTACTCCATATGAGATATAGAATGAGAAGAAGCCCGATCTTAAGATTGTTAAGATTTAGGACTGCCCTGCCTACGTTAAGAGACATAACCCTGACAAGTTGGAATCTAGGACGGAACGGTGCAAGTTCGTGGGATACCCTAAGGAAACTTATGGGTATTATTTCTATCACCCTGAGGACCAAAAGGTCTTTGTAGCCAAGAGAGCAGTGTTCCTTGAAAAGGAACACATTCTTAGTGAAGACAATGGGAGCATGATAGAGTTGAGCGAGGTTGGAGAACCTAGCTCAAGCACCATTCCAGAATCTGTTCAGATACCTAACACACAAGTTCCAACTTTACGTAGGTCCGATAAAGTATCTCATCCTTCTGAGAGATATGTGGGACATATCAGAGGAGAGGATGTTAAGGATATTAATCCTCAGACCTACGAGGAGACTATTATGAGCATAGACTCCGGGAAATGGCAAGAAGCCATGAATTTATAAATAGATTTCATGTACTCCAATAAGGTTTGAAACCTAGTTGATGCACCCGAGGGTATTATACCCATTGGTTGCAAGTGGATCTTCAAAAAAAAGATTGGAGTAGATAGAAAGGTAAAGACCTATAAAGCAAGGCTAGTGACTAAGGGGTATCGTCAAAGGTAAGGTGTTGACTATGACAAAACTTTCTCACCTGTAGCCATGCTAAAATCCATTCGAATTCTATTGGCTATTGCAGCACACTATGATTATGAGATCTGACAAATGGACGTCAAAATTATATTCCTCAATGGCAACCTCGAGGAGGAGGTGTATATGATAGAGCTTGAGGGATTTGTATCCATGGATAACCCAGATAAGGTGTGCGGGTTGCTTAGGTCCATTTATGGATTGAAGTAAGCTTCTCGAAGTTGGAACATAAGATTTAATGAGGTGATCAAATCTTATGACTTCGTTAAGAATGAAGATGAACCTTATGTGTACAAGAAATTAAGTGGGAGCACTATCACCTTTTTGGTATTATATATGGATGACATCCTGATCATCGGGAATGATGTAGGAATGCTCTCCACAGTAAAGATTTGGTTATCTAGGCACTTCTCCATGAAGGACTTAGGGGAAGCATCCTGCATATTGGGGATACGGATCTATAGAGATAGATCCAAGAGGATGCTTAGCTTGTCCCAGTCCAGATACTTAGATACCATTATCAAAAGGTTTGTCATGAAAAATTCCAAGAGAGGTCTCATACTAATGAGACATGAAATATCACTTTTTAGGAGTATGTCCCCAAAGACTCCTAAAGAAAGGGCACACATGGATATGATGCCATATGCATTAGCAATAAAATCTATCATGTATGCTATGTTATGTACCAGGCCTGATATAGCGTATGCTTTGAGTGTCACAAGCAGATATCAGGTAGATCCAGGCTTGGAGCACTGGAAAGTAGTAAAATGTATCCTTAAGTACTTGAGAAGAACTAAGGATCTTTTACTGGTATATAGAGGTAGTAGCCTCAAGGTTGAGGGCTACATGGACTCAAGCTTCCAGTCCGATGTCGATGATAGCAAGTCTAATTCTGGGTATGTGTTCACCCTGAATGGAGGAGCAGTATGTTGAAAGAGTTCCAAGCAAGATACTACTGTTGACTCAACCATAAAAGCGGAATACATTGCTGTGGTAGAGGCAGCAAATGAGGGAGTCTGAATGAGGAAGTTCATCACAGATCTAAGAGTCATCCCGAGCAACGAGGAGCCGATTCCCTTATATTACAATAACAACGGGGCAATTGCTCAAGCGAAGGAACCTAGGTCTCATCAGAAGTCAAAACACGTTCTGAGAAGGTTCCACTTGATAAGAGAGATTGTCGCCAGAAAAGATGTAGTAATGGAAAGAGTTCCATCCGAAGATAACATTACAGATCCATTGACAAAGCCATTGACTCATATTGTCTTTAAGCATCACAGAGGTCTGATAGGGATCAAACATGTTGGTGATTGGCTTTAGGTCAAGTGGGAGATTGCTAGTCATATGTGCCCTGTAAGCCAATCACATGAGTGATGACACTTGTGACTTGATATGCACTTTATCTCTTTGCTTATTATTAGGTGTTTTATCACTTTATCTTGCATGTTGCATATACTGTGATGTCCTTGGATCTATGTAATGGGAATCGGATCATGATGAGATCACGATAATGAGACCGATTCACCTTTAAACACAGACCCTAAATTATCCTGGTCATAGGTTACTCGAGGACATCGAGATAACTGGATAGACTACTGTGCTGTATACCCGTTCATATGATGGAGGTAGCTGGTCTCATAGCTACTCATTTGGGGACACTAAGGGTACAGTGCAAGTGCTCATTGGAGAATGAGTTCACTGATTGATCCACCTACGGAATGCTAGATGGTTATTGATACCTCACGTCAGACAACGATTCCGTAGTCCCAGTAGTGTATCTGGTCCTTAGACTTGAGACACCAAGAATGTCCTGTATGAGTACTCCACTCTTTGATACCGGACTTATAGGTTTGGAAAGTTTCAGATCTCGTAAAGTCGATCATTGGGAGTGGTAGCCAACCTTACGAGGGCTATTGAGTGTCAATAGAGGATCATCTACTCTCGGTATCATGAGAGGAATATCCCATGTGTTCTTGCTCGAACAAATCCTTGGCCAAGGTTATTCAGATTGAGAGAGAAAGGGTTCTCCGGGAGAATCCGACAAGAGCAAGACTTGATGATAGACCATATGGGCATGACAACACCATACCCAGTATAGGGTTTCTGGGATATTAGATGAATGAGGGACTATAGATACATAGTAACTGAGAATAGATAAGTCCAAAAGATTGGATTCCCCTGTATCATTTGAGGGCTACGGCATAGTGGCCTGGTACATCCGTAGTCGATGAGTTGGGTGAATTATTATAGAGATAATAATTCACTAAGTCAGAAGGAGTTCTGACAAGTATGACTCACGGCCAGCTCGATATTGGGCCTAGAGAGTCACACACATATGGTAGGTGTTGCGACGAGTAGAGGTTCGGATATGAGATATCCGCTGAACCCCCTATCTTATTGGATATCTATTAAGCCCCTGAATTATTGGATCCTGAGATGAGATCCAATAATTGCTAATAAGAGATTATTGGATAGAAACCCACTAATCCAAGAGGCTTGGGTAATTGGATGGAGATCCAATACCCAATAAGGCAAAAGATCCATTAGGGTTTTCAAGGGGCCTCTGTAAATAGGAGGGAACCAAAGCTCTATAGGCTTAAGGTTTCTTTTTGTAGCCACCTCCTGTTCTCCTCTCCCCAGAGAGGTGCATCGATGCAATCCCTGTCGTGTGGATACCGTTAGAGAGGAGGACGCTTGACCTCCTTCATCCTCTCCTATAGATCTATAGGGATTCAAAGATATACGATCTCCCTAGGTATCTTCTTTTATACGTGCAATTTTGTGGATTTATTTTTGACGCACTGATCTTCGCACGATGATGGAAACTTTCTACAAAAAATCTGGGGTTTTGTTTTCTGTTCTTCCATTACATATGTGATGTCGCTCCCCTGAAAGATTTCCCAATATGTGCTTCCTCTAATTTTTTTTATGATCTTACTAGTTTCTGGATCATCTTTCCATTCCCTCTTAATATCCTCACAGAAGTCGCTGGTCGAAAGTGAAACGGTTAAAAATTCAACTTGCTTGGGTAGCCGCGAAAGCGCATCTGCAATAACATTCTCTTTCCCCTTTTTGTAAGTTATTTCATAATCATATCCAAGAAGCTTTGTTACCCATTTTTGCTGCTTGGGGGAAGATATCTTTTGCTCCAAGAAATATTTTAGGCTTTTATAGTCGGTCTTGATTTGAAAGCGTCGCCTGATCAAGTACGATCTCTATTTGGCCACCACATACACAATCATGAGCATCTCCTTATCGTAAATAATCATCTTGAGATGGGAAGGAGATAACACCATACTGGTATAAGCGAGGGGGCGGCCATTTTGCATTAGTACAGTACCAATTCCCACTCCGGAGGCATCGGCTTCAATAACAAAAGTCCTGTCGAAGTCGAGTAACACTAGTATGGGCGTTATCGTCATTGTGGCTTTAAGTTCATCGAAGGGTGGCTTTGTCTGACCATTGGAAAGTATCTTTTTTCAGCAAGAAAGTAAGAGGTGCACTAATCTTTTCATAGTTTTTCATGAACTTGCGGTAGTAGCCTGTTAAATCGAGAAAGCCGCGTAGCGATTTTATGTCCTTCGACCAGTTCTGCATTGCTTTAATTTTGGAGGGGGTCCACCGCCACACCCTCCTCTGAAATGATATACTCAAGATATTCCACCTTCTATTGAAGAAAGTTGTACTTTGATTTTTTTGACAAAAAAAATATGTTCTCATAAAATTGTCAAAGCAAGTCGTAAGTGCTGAAAATGACTTTCAAAAGAAGGACTATAAATAAGGATATCGTCAAAGAAAACTAGTACAAACTTATGAAAATAACTCTAGAAAATATCATTCATAAGGCTCTGGAAGGTGGAGGGAGCATTGGTGAATCCAAAGGGCATTACCAAAAATTCGTAGTGGTTATTGTGCATTCGAAAGGCGGTTTTCAATGTCTTTTTCGCACACTCGTATTTAATGATACTCGGATCGAAGGTCTAGCTTTGTGAAAACTCCTGCTCCCTTTAATTCATCAAGTAATTCATCTACTATTAGAATAGGGTACTTGTCCTTGACGGTTATACTATTGAGAGCTCAGTAATCAATGCATATTCGTCATGTTTTGTCCTTTCGTACAAGGAGCACTCGTAAAGAGTAAGGGCTGCAACTTGATCGAATAACTCCTATTTCAAGCATCTCTTTTATAATCCTTTCTATTTCATCCTTCTGGAGATGTGGATACTGATATGGCCAAATATTTGCTGGAGGTTTGCCCGGAAGAATCGGTATACGATAATCATGCCGACGGGTAGGAGGTAGGCTGCATGGTTCATCAAATATATCTAAAAATTTAGCAAGCAAAGGAAGTAGGTTTGGATCTTTAAATTTAGTTGACTCTCCCTTAAATTGTTGCTCAAGTTGTACTAAAAAGCCACTGCATGTTTTGTGTAAAACTTTCTCCTTGTGTGCAATCGTTGTTACGTCACCCCTACGTTTCTCACGCAGTATCACCTGTTTCCCCTTACTGTAAAATTTCATAATTAGTTTCAAAAAATTTCAAAAAATATCACCTAATGTCATCAGCCATTTGATACTGAGCACAACCTCATAATCATCAAGAGGGAAGAGAAAGAAATATGTAATTATCTCTTGGTCTTATAGCAATAATTTCACCCGAGGACATTTATGATCACACTTCAAAATTCATCCGTCGACGACCTTAATAGATAGATAAAATAAGGTATTTAAAACCTAAACAATCAAAATCTCAAAGTAAAGAGATGAATACAAATTAAGTAGAGAATAACTAGACAAATAAAATTTCAATATTGATTGTTAGATAAACAAAATTGAGGTATTTTAGAATACCTCTTTCTTCTATTTCTCTCTCATTTTCACCCTCCACCTATCCCAATGTAGGTGGTGAGAAATCCGAGTGTCCATTTATCAGTAACTAATTTTTATAAATAAAAATAAAAAAAATAAAAGACAAAATGTCAAAGACATAAATAAAATAAAATAAAATTGGAAAATAGAAATATATTTTTATAATAAGAAAATTATTTAATTGATAGATCTTTATATTTCTATGATTATTTATTAGATATTTTACAAATGCAAAACTGCCTTCTTAAGGTTTTCTTTTCTAATTTTTATCTTCAATAATTTAGAGAAATTTTAGAATTTAATTAGTAATATGTTATTAATATTAGATCGAGATTCCCATACTACCCTTTTGTTCTATCTATAAATGTACCACGATACCCAAAACACCCTCCTGTTTTTCTTGCTTGGAGGAGGGTTCAGTCTCCCCTCTTCTTGAAGCCGTTCCCTCTTCCCCTCGCCCGATCTCTCCGTTCGCCTTCTGCATTCCTCGCTTGCGAACATGGGTGACAGCCAGTACTCCTTCTCGCTCACCACCTTCAGGTACTCTTGCCAGTCCTTCCATCTCATATCCTCAATACGTTGCAAACCCTTGCGCCTCCATGGACCTTCCTTTTACCCTCTTGTTTTATCTGTCGCCTTGCAGCCCTTCGGGGAAGCTCGTTCAGATCGAGCATGCCCTAACGGCGGTCGGATCCGGACAAACCTCTCTCGGCATCAAAGGTTATGTGCGATCTATTATGTCCTCTTTGTTTTTATTCTACTTCATGTACGTTTACTGATTCAAACGAAAAGGTCATTAATTCAGGGTTCCCTCAAAAGTTCCACCTATCAGATCAGGCTGATGTGAAGCTGTTGCATAGAATAATTCGTCGTGCGTGTTTTGAGCGTGCTTAAGAATGTGACGGTCGAAATAAGAAATCCAGAGAACACAAAAGGATTGATGGTTTATGACGAGATTAACTGTGAACACAGATAGTATCTGATTGAGTAAATCCTTTTGAGACTGTTTGCACCTGATTAGAACATATCAACATTTTAGTTGCACAAAGGATTTGAAAAGTGACCATCTAGAATGTGTTATCTAGAACTTTTGGCTGATAAGGAGCCTCTGCAAAAGTTATAGATGCTTGATGTTCTTAATTATGGTTAGGTAGAATGACCCAGTTTGATATGAGTACACACTGGAGTTTAGGTGGAAGCAATTCTACATGTTCAGATTAATAGTACTTATAAGAAATGGGTAACCATAGTTCTAATGCCAGCCGTGTCCAATTTAAAGGGTTAAATATGGTTGAGGACGATGATCCAGATTAATATGACTACTTACTGAAATTTGATTGGAAACATCCTGTATGCTTCTTGGTATACACTTGTATAGAAAAATTCTTGATATTCGTTTTTCTTATTACTACAGCATCCAATGGTGTTGTTATTGCAACTGAGAAGAAGCTTCCTTCCATCTTGGTGGATGAGACATCGGTGAGCATCTATCTTTAGATCATTAGTTTTTTCCTTAGATTTTGTTTTTTGAGGTATCAATTCACTCTGAAGACTATATATGCTGTGTTTTCTGTTGGTCTATTTTCTCGATATTTTGGTACTATATTGTGGATGGTAGTTTTCTCTTTGTGAAAATTAAATATGTTTAATTACATAGAGACATGCCCAAGAGTTCCACAATGGTTGTAAAGCTTGTTTTATTCTAGTAGCTTCTTAACCAAGTAGATCAATTTTGAGTTTTCAGGAAGAAGTCTAATAGGTTAGTGTTTATTGATATGTTATATCATACTTCTTTTATTAGAGGTCGTCGATTGATTCATTCAGATGACACTGGGCACATTTTTTTTTTTAGTGATGTGTCACTTCATTCAGAAATTAGGCAGTCTTAGTCAAGTAAAATTGTGGTCCAGTTGTATGTTATAGAAAGAAATGTCTGTCATTTGATAATTGATGTAAGACTGAATTGAGAAATCAATAGCTACTAAGTTTTATCCGCATGGTCCATATCGTCCTAATCCTGTCTCTCCCCCCTCTCTCTTTCTTCCCTCTTATCCCTTTCTCTTCCTTTTTTGAGTATCTTACTTCTGCTGGAATAGTGCATCAAGAATAATTTTCTTCTCATTCTACTGAACAACTCAAATTTGAAGGTTGCTTATTTAACTTTTGTTTGTAGGTGCAAAAGATCCAGCTTATGACGACAAATATTGGAGTTGTTTATAGGTGAGCATTCTGCTCCACCTTTTTGTTCCTGAAACATTTTGCTGATAAATCACATATTTTGTAGTTTCTTGTAGATAAAGTTCGATGTTTGTATTTCCTCTGCATAAAAGTTCTTAGCATATAAATATATTTTTATGTGTGATTTTGATGCTACTTCTAGATTTTAACTAGCGGTTTCAAATTTCAGTTGGCATTCCTATTTAGTCAAGGTTATTCTGTAATGTATTTCTAGAATAGACTCATGTATTTTTCTGCTAGTTTGATTATGGATTTGTAAACATGCATGAAGCAACTTGTGCATAGTAATTGAAATTTCAAATTTATTGAAAATTCACAAATTATTCACATGCTTCTTGGCTCACTGGTTTCCAACTAACTCTCTGACAGGGGATTTGTTTCTTGAAAAATTCCTTTTGGACCTTGCTATTCTATGACTGTATTTTATATTTTCATCCAAGTTTGTGACCATTGCTCACATGAAGAAGTAAGCTAAATGTATCAAGCTTGATGCATCTAGATACATGACTATTTCTGTATGTGTGAAGTTCTATTAATTCTCAATGAGCATTTGATAGATATGCCTTTCTCAATGCTTAAATTTATTTGTGAAGTGTGAACTTGTGAATGATGTTATTGATGTGCTATAATGATGTCCACAAGTTAGTGTTTGCTAATATATGAAGAAATAGTTTTGCTCATGTCAAAGAATGATAAGAAGCTAAGCATGCAAGCATTATATGCACCTGAAATCATTCGATATGATCATATGTATCCTTAGCTCAATCCACCATTTTTAGTATATTTTGGGCTACAAAAGCAAACACAAGTCATCATCAGTATCATTATCAAGTCTATAAAACTAGAGATGCTGGTAACTGATAGTACAGATTTGACCTTGCTATTTTCAGCTGAACATGTAATAATACACTGCAATATAAGACAAGTAAGTTAGCACTCTGAAAATATTGGTGCCAGCTGTACCATTTAAAAAAATGAATTGCATCAAATGCTCAAAGCAGTAAAAAGAATGTTATTGCTCTGTTATGTGACAATAGGATTTAGCATGTAAAGGAGTTGGTTTTACTTTATTTTATGCTTTAGTGCTTATATTTATCTTTTTTCTCATCGGGTTTTGATTAAAAAAAGGGTCCAACATTTGTCCATAAATTACATTCTCTTCATTCAGTTGTTTTACAACAATGCCTTTAATGTCTTTCCTTTTCTGTTGCAGTGGGATGGGTCCAGATTCTCGTGTTCTAGTAAGAAAAAGTAGAAAACAAGCACAACAATATTTTCGGCTATATAAGGTATCGTTTAAGCCTTAATCACTTTTGGTCCAGAGTTGTTCTTTTACTGTTTTCAATTGTTACAAGATTCTGCTAGTTATGCTATTTCATCCTTCACAGATAGAATGAGAACATTTTTGTGCTTAAGGTTGTTTCCTGAAATGCAGTAAAAACAATCTGAAATATCTTGTTGTTTGGTGTTTAGTAACGCACTTGCACTCTTAAATTTTGTTGAGGCCATTTGTTTGTGCACATTTCCAACTTAGACACTAGCAGACATAAGTATTTGTTCACTAAAACCAAGATAGTTTAACATGATATGAATTTAAGCTACATTTGAGTTCTTAATATTTAGATTTTACTAATCATGCTAGCTTTTATTTTGATTTGTTTCCTGTTTCTGAATGTATTCAGTACCCAGATGATACTTTAATTGAATCATGCTTATCAACCCAAACCCAAATTCCCTATCTAGGGCTGTTCGAGCGAACCTATAAAACTAAAATGCCAAATTGAAACAAACTCCTATTAAGTAAAATTTAGTATTTACAAAATCAGATTAAAGATCTAAATTGCAACTAACATTAATTTGTGCCAAGTAAAATTGAGTATCCATGATACATTTCCTTTTATAAGAATCTGTATTTTGTGATTGTCAACTGTAGTTATTTTATCAATGAAATCATACTGCATTTTATATTATAGAAAAAGATGGCCAATGCATGACTCATGCTTATTCGGTGTTTGAGGAGTGTCAGTCTATGCAGCAGTATTGTTGCAAACAGAGGCTGTTTCTTTAATGTCATACATTTTGGAAAATTATGTCATCATAATATCCAAGAATTATTATAGCCCCGAAGATGGCATTCCATTATCATGCAACATGTAAGATTTTCTTTGGTATTATTATCGTAATTATATCTGAGACATGAAGTGACTAGTAATGTGTTCTTACAGGATTAGTTTCTAATTCAAAACTGTGGCCTTGTATCTTCATGTATACTTTAAATTTTATATTTGTTTTGGAGGTTCCTTCTCCACAGATTCTGATTACACATTTAAATGATTGCAGGAGGCTATTCCTGTAACACAACTTGTCAGAGAAACTGCAGCAGTTATGCAGGAATTCACACAATCTGGGTATCCTTCCAGACCCACTTTCTTTTAGCTGTTTTTTCTCTTTATCATGATATGTACAATGCAAGTTGACATATGATGCTAAGTCCATGTACATGCGAGAAACAGATTAGACAATTGCAGGAATCTGCAAATAAACAACTATTTTTGTACAGCCTAAGACTGCTTATTACTGAGTACCTACTAGGTACCTTTTTTAGTTCACCGTTTAATATGAGGTGTTTTACTATCCTCACAGATCTTACAAGAGATGATGAAACTGTGGGAAATCTTGTTCTTCTATCTAACCTTTCTTTCTTAGCTACCTATCATAAATGGCATTTGGCATAATATATGCCAAACTTTGTGCATGAATTAATCAATCAGTATTAATTTCCTTTTGTCTTGCTTTTCTGGTTTCTTGTTGAATTTAGTGGTGTAAGGCCATTTGGAGTTTCCCTTCTGATTGCTGGATATGATGACAACGGTCCACAATTATATCAGGTACACAATCCTATTTGATGCCTTTAGTTGTGGCTATATTCTTGTACAAGTCATTTTGTTATAGGTTGAATAGATGCTCTAAATTTTCTATCAGTCCTTTATGATCATGCACTTTTTTTTTAGTTATGAACAAAACACGTTGAATTATAAAGATTCGTAAATTTGAGTATTTTTGTTGTATGTCTTGTATCTTTTGGTTTAAGATTGTTTTTTTTGCAACTTGGCCCCTGCTTGTGTTTAAATTGATATAACATATGAGGTTTTTGAGGCATAAGAGGACTTTGATTTTTCTAACTTTGTTCTGACAGGTTGACCCATCAGGTTCATACTTTTCTTGGAAGGCTTCAGCAATGGGGAAAAACGTTTCTAATGCTAAGACATTTCTTGAGAAGAGGTGCTCAGTTTTCTTAATTGCATCTTCTTGAATTTTAATGATTCTGGTCAATTAGATAGCACAATCTGCTAAGTAGTCGCCCTTTCCAAGTTTTTAAGTTATTACCTGTCTTGCTTGTCATGTGATGTACTCTGCCATCCCATGTAGACACTCCGCATGTGGTCATATCCCACTACGAGAAGACAATCAGGTCATCACAAATTATTGGCTCTAATTGAGCATGTATTGCACCATGCCAAAAAGCCCTCATGCACCAGCTTGTTACACCATGTTACTTGCCACCATAAGTCATTATCTAGGATGCAGTCATCAACCCTTGTGTCATGATCGCCTGTCATAGTGCTCATTTTTTAAGAGGTCTAGTACTCCTATTTTGTCCTTACATAGCTCGAAGCTTTTCAATTGTATTCTTGTGCACCAAGAATGCTTAGATGTATCAGCTTTTGATTTGATAATGGTGGATTTTCTTTAAATCCGAAAAGTTAATTTTCCAAGAAAGAAAAATCTACCTCGATGTTGAGTTTTAAGTTCATGTGACCTGGCTAGGAATAATTACTATTTCCCAGGACTCGGAAAGGTTATGCACGATCATGTATTTTACAAGTTTCTTGTTTCCATGAGACTAATGGAGTTATCACAAACTGGTTGCCTTTAACTGAGCATGTATTGCACCACTGTCAAATCCCTCATCCACCAGCTTTGTGCATCATGTGGTACATGTCAGCGTAAATAATCATCCAGGTAACATAGTTATGGCCCTTGTATCATGACTGTCCACCTACTCTGTTTTGTCCTTGGCTCCAAATTTTCAAAGGTGTCTTGCATGCATCGGGATACAACGCGTGATAAGTACTGCATTTCTCTGTTGAATGGTCTTTTACTGCTTATATGTTCTCTTATTGTCCTGAAATCCACTGATAAATATACTGAACTCGACTTCTGAATAATTTATTTTCATGTTCTTGCTATGTTTTGTTTTTTCCTCAGTTTTTACCCAGCAAAAAATGTACATTACATTTTCGCAATTTAGCACTGTCGAGATCTTTTCTACCCATTTATAGTCCAATCTTAGGTTGACTAATCTTGAAAAAATTTTAGAAGTGCTTTATACTAGCCTGTCGACTTGATATTTAATAACTGGTCAAGCTTCCTAATCAATGCAAATTCAGGTAGAAATGTATTTCCTGTAAGACCAAAAATGTGAACTTGCCAGAAATGAAAATTTTACCCACATTTTTGGGGTTTAAGTTAATGTGACATGGAAAATGTGTAATATTTTCCAAGACTTGGGAAGGTTATGTATGATGTATGGCTGGCAAATTTTCATATGGGAGGCAATGCTCATCTCCAGAACACAAAAATATCAGATGGACAATAATTGAATCCCTAGAGCATGAGAGAACCCTTGAGCATGGTATACCAGTTGGAAGCTTGTGCCAAAAATTCACTTACATGTTGGCACCTCTAACAAGGTTTACATGGTTCATGTTGATACTTTTTTGGCATGATAAAATTCTGTTTGTGTTGGCATTTGCCGACTGACAGGGAAATCGTTGAGATTGTTAGAATGAGTGTATTATAGGGTTTCTATTGTAAGATGCATGATGATCATGTACAATTCATTCTTCAACTGTCTTTTTCTAGAGAGTAGGATCTACTCTTTTGGCATGTTTTTCTTTATTTGCTTACTGTATGATCTTGTTTTGATCCTTTCACCTACCTATGTGTTGGCACCTCTAACAAGGTTTACATGGTTCATGTTGATACTTTTTTGGCATGATAAAGTTCTGCTTGTGTTGGCATTTGCCGACTGACAGGGAAATCGTTGAGACTGTTAGAATGAGTATTATAGGTTTTCTGTTGTAAGATGCATGATGATTGTGTACAATTCATTCTTCAACTGTCTTTTTCTAGAGAGTAGGATCTACCCTTTTAGCATGTTTTTCTTTATTTGCTTACTGGATGATCTTGTTTTGATCCTTTCAGGTACACTGAGGATATGGAGCTTGATGATGCTGTTCACACTGCCATATTGACTCTAAAAGAAGGGTATTTCACTTTTGCATTGCCACTCTGAGTCTCGTATATATCATGATGTAATGTAAATTGTTTCATAAACCTTAAGGTTCCAAGGGCAGATTTCTGGCAAGAACATCGAGATTGGAATAATAGGTGCTGACCGAAAATTCAGGTGCTTGTTAAGCTCTAGTGTAGTTACTTTTGATCCATCATGGTTAAATTGACTGCCCAACTACAAAACCAAATTATTGCTTTATATTTTTTAAAAAAATAAATAATTTTTAAGCATCGTTTTCATGCTTGCAACTGCCACATTGAAGAACCCAAATGATTTTGGTTTGCATCATTCATTTGACAAAGAGCTACTGGACATTATCATCAAACAGTAGTATTTGCTTCAGCAGTTCATGGTTATATGGTTTCGGTGTAGGACATTGTCATCAACCATTGCATTGTCACCTCTGTTAAAAGATGTTGTAGCCTTGTTCATACGTAAACTTAAATGATCACATTTATCATGCACTTGTTATTTGCAGAGTACTAACACCTGCTGAAATCGATGATTATTTGGCTGAGGTGGAGTAGCAGTTCAGTTACCGAGTCATGCTGTTGCTTTCAGTCTAATGCATGTCAAGGTTCTTGTCCTGAGGCATTCCTGTATTTAGATACCAATTATAACTTTCTTAGATGTAGCTACTTGCAAAAAAGGCCTCATTTATTTCTATCCAGGGGAAC
Source organism: Musa troglodytarum (assembly GCA_023547065.1). Classification (NCBI taxonomy): domain Eukaryota; kingdom Viridiplantae; phylum Streptophyta; class Magnoliopsida; order Zingiberales; family Musaceae; genus Musa; species Musa troglodytarum. The sequence goes on along the minus strand of CP097507.1, from coordinate 50,895,246 downwards.
AGATCTTGTGATGCGTAAGTTGCTTTTGAATCCTCAAGGGTTTAAGGATAGCTTCAAGCCATTTCACTTGGTTAGATACTGTCCTTGCTTTGAAACAATTCCTTTTCTTTTATCCTGCACTGTTGCCACTGTTCAACTTCTTCTCATTTGTAGTTTTCCAGTAACTTATTAGAGTGACTTGTGCATTAATATTCGATGATTGTTGCTGCTTCCCTGCTTGAGAAATTGATCTTTTGTGCTGTCGATTTAATTTAGCCTTTTTTTTTTTCCCTTAGCTTTCTTATCGGGAAGTCACTGGTTATCATGGTTTTTTATGGTGCAAATAAAATCATTTTATTATACTGTTGTAGCAAGAACAAGAGAATTAGAGTTGGTACAAACAAATAAAATCATCTGGAAGATCACATCCTTGGGATTGACAAACGAGTCTTGATTCAGCAAAATTAGTTAAAGAATGTGTCATATGATTAAGTCTTTGTGGATATAGGCATCGTTATATGGAGGAAAAAGAGTCAAACTAGATATTTGTTGTCGTCACGAGGAGCAGTATGAATGGAGCATGAAAATTATTTCATGGTTGGTGATTAGTGAGATGACTTGGTGGGAATTTGAGCGCCGTTAGATCCTTGAATTTCGATGCTCTTATAATCACCCAATGGGGTGTCAATGGGAGGATGAACGGGCCTTTTTTTTTTTTTTTTTTTTTTGGGGTGCAATATCATTGAATTTGGACGTTCTTATAATAACCAGCTGAGAACCGACTCCCACAGCAGTATTAGGAAGCACGGACCCCTTCTGGTGAGGTTACCTTACACCTTTCTGCTCTCATTGGCAGCCAACGGTGATCGAACCCCTCTCTCATAAGATTAATACAAGGAACTTCGGTTGCGTTTTTAAAATCTCTCTTTTTGCGTCAAATTACTCAGTTTCCAATTTTCTTTATTCTCACCAAACAGTGACCAAATTCCAACAGAATCCGCAGCGGCAATCCAACCATTAATGGGTTTATCAGCAGCCCCTAATTATGCATCGATACAACCATTAATGGATTCAACTCTCTTACATTGTTCTTAATATGATTCACTTCTTTTTCATTTAAGTTTCGTTTCTCTCCAACCGCCTGTTTAATCCAAAATGCAGATTTAGGACAGCTTATCACAGCCTATCCAAATGCTAAGATCAAAAAAGAGAGATGTGGCTAGACATTTAGTTGAGACTTAATCACATCTTGATATGATAGCATATTAATGCCATGACTCATTTAACTTGATAAGCTTAGAACAACACGGTCCAAAATGTGTCAAAATTAACAGTTATAGACTCATCTACCACCTCAGTTCTGCACCCATCAACAATGTGAGGTTGAGTTTGGGTAATTAAATAGTCATAGACAATTCAATTTTTCTTCCACAATCGATGCGATATTAATTCTGCTCTTTCTTCATATGCAGCCGTTATCCAAAAAAGACTACATTTTTATCACAAATACAAAATGAGAAGACATTATAGACGGTCAATTATAAACGGGATCCAGGACATTATAAACAACATCCTTGTGGAAAAGGTAAAAAAAAAGGATTCATTAGTTTGAACCCCAGGTATTAGACTTTAAGCTAATAGCATTCAGCCCAAAGAGCTTCTATCGCTAGGTGATGTATCAGAAATATTACCACATCATTTGCGATTAAAGAGAGAATAAAGAGAAGTACCAGCAGCCGCACGTTTCCTCACCTGTTGGAAAATAATTATCAAGATAATATAATACTGCAGACAAACAATAAGCAACCTTACAAGCTTGTCAACACCATAGTTGCAAGTAAGTTCATTAATTTACCTTGTCATTGTTAAACAAGTCCTCTGCAATTGCTTCAATTTGCTTTCGCTTCTTCTCTTCCTTCATGTACTCCAATGTTCCATTGCTCCCAAAGTCGGACTCACTGAAAAACACATCATGTTGACTCTAAGAACTCCTAGAATCACCTGAATGCTAAGAAGATAGCTTGTACGTACTTGTATGGATCTTTTGAAAATGGAATAAGGTCCTTGAAGCTGTTGCCCGAAACGGTCTCTTTCTACATGGTCATTCAATGGATGCAAAACATTAGCTAAAATCAATGAGTAAAATAACAAAAATGCTTCTGCTCAAATTACCAACAAGAAGAAAATATCTTGTTGGTTCATGTAGAATCAAACGTATAAAGAAACCTGCCTTTCTAAAGCATTTGAAGTTGAACACTTCATCGGTGGTGGATCTTTGAGAATATGTTGTGCTGATATTCCGTACAATCAGATCTTGACTATATATGATGTCTGAATTTTCATGTCTGTCAACAGATTCATCACCTTTCTCTGTCCTTGTAATAAGTCCAACATCCTCATTCCTGGAGTCTGAAACTTTACCATAGGAAGCAATAGCAGAAGAACCAATATCGTTCTCCCTGTTTTCACACCTTCTGGCACCTTTTCCATCTTCCAACCTTCGTTTGACCACATCTTCATATTCACTGTTGATGGCAAGTTGAGGTTTCGCTGTGGCATCAGCATGATCCGATGTTGCAGTATCCATCTCAACATCAGAAGCTGCTACTATAGTTTCATCAGTGGAATGTGATGATGAAACAACATCTGCGTTAAATGCTTCGAAGTGAGCTTAAAAACCAACTCAGATTGAGGAGAACTTAAATAAGAGCATTTGATTATAATCGTACAGGTGAAATTCCAATACCAAACAAATCGACCATTAGGAGAAAATTCACTAGTAGAAAAATGCTCCTTGCCTGCTTTAGTTAGACTTCGACCACTCACTCCCATTCACTTGGTTTCAATAATCCAATCATTTCATAGTCAGCCAGTGAAGGGGGCTTCATTTCACTATAATCATGTCGTTGAAAACAAAATCTGCAAGATTGCAACTTAGCAGAAGCAGGTTTTCCAACTTTGAGTCCAGATAGCAAATTCCAAAGTATCTAGGCAGACCTCTTAACTGCCTCCACGACTCCCCATTGACTCAGTTACTATAATCTGATCTCTTAGTCACTAGGCATTCCTATTCACATGACTACCCACCCTCCTATTCACCCTTGATGCTTCCTACAGTCCACAACTAGATGTCATTACCAATCAGGAGATATTTCACCAAAAAACCTCCAAGTTAGGTTGTGGAAGCTTTCAATTTCCATTGTACTGCAACTCCACATCATGTTACCATAATCAATATGCTATAAAGCAAAACCAAGAAAATTTCTACATGGTGTTCATGTTACTTGAATTTCATTAGTTGAAAAGAAGCAGCAAGCAGTCAGATTTCTTTTTTTTTTATCCTGCCCCAAACATCCCAACACAAGGATTTCTAATTTGGGTCAAAAGCCCAATGCTGGAAGATGGTCAGCATGGAATATGTGATTAGGATGGCATGGCATGGCCTGTGTATCAACATTCAAAGAACTTTTTAAAAACATACCAACCCTTTAATGAGTAAATGTCATTGCACATGAATACTTACAAGAAGGTTGCTCAAAGATGGACAGATCCAGGTTTCCAGATAGAACAGCAGCAACTAATTTTACATCAATAACCCTGACCAAGGAAGACAGCTCGCGCAAGTGATTGAATTCGCCTGTTGACTCAGCAGGTACAACCAAGATAAGCTGATTATTCTCCCCATCTGTGGAAGTCTAAGAACTTCCCAATAAGTCAGATATCAACCGTTAAATCAATGTAATTTAAGAAAATCCCTTGATGAGCATTACAACATCCAAGACAAATTCAACGCCAGGATTAAGAACCAGGAAATAATTCTGTCCACCAATTATGCTAATGGAGTTCAGAGAGAAATAAATGTAATGATTCATGCATTACAAAAAGAAAAATACCATTACATTATATACTCCTTATTTCTCAGTGGTATGCTTTACCAGCTCTAAAACTGTTTTAATTGCAAAAAAGAGACAAAAAACGGATATTCCAAGCTACGAAACCATAATGAATTTCAACCAACCAAAGGTTCTTTACACTCCTGAGATCTAACTGGGACAGGTTTGCCAAAGAAAGAAGGAAAAAAGATAAAGCAGGTATCAGGCACCTGAACCTTCACACCAACTAAACAGACAAAGAATTCATTTTTTAGAAAAGAAATACTTAGACTACATGAATTTTGCTCTCCTACCAGAATAAATTGATGAGCCAGCAATATCAATTCACATTTAATAACTCCATTGTGATACATGCATGATAGGGGAAGATGTGGCAATAAATAAGACAAATGCCAAACACGAGGAAGTTTGAAGCAGCTTGAGGTATCCATGTATACAAATTAATGAGCCGCATAGATTCCACTTATCAGCTAAATAGACTATCATCAAATAAATCATAAGGTACAATTAAAAGTATAGGCAAGATAAAGTACCTGGCTGTTTGAAGAAAATTCACCAGCACTGAGACATTTTGCTCCAACTAGTTCTAGCAATGATTGGAACATACCCTTAAATTTGTACTGCAACCAAAAAGGTAGGGTTAGCACCAGATTTCTTGAGAAGAAATTACAGAAGGAAAATAAAACAAGAAATCCACCATATTTAGTGATCCCAGAACAAAAGTATAGCCTTCAAAAATTTTCTCCCGAAACATGGGTTCGACAACCTTTACCAATGTCCCATCTAGAACCAAATCTGGGACATATCTGGAAAACAAAATACAAATACACGCATGATCAGTAACTGATTCAAGATTCAGCATTTCCTTTCTACATTGAACATTCAATAAGCAGTTGCAAGAACCCAAAAAGCACCAGTAAGATATTAACAACAGGAGTGTGCGAACTTACGATGTACAGCTTGGAATTTCTGTGCATATGCTCTTCTCAGCAAGCATCTAAAAATCAAGATACCAATAAAACAATGAAATTAAATCACAAATGGGTGAAACAAACAAAGCTAATCACCAAGAATCTAAAAAAAGAAAAAAAAAACAGAAGCATGGTAGATTAATTAAATAGGAAAAAGATCATGGCATCAATTAACTTAGCTAATAGCTGATGTGCTGGCGTAATAATTTGTGATCAACAGACATTCACATGAGACAACTGGCCAGCACAGACTGAGTCAGGCCAGCACTGGCTGTGTCAAGCCACCAAATGCCTTCATGCCCCCAACATGGCACAGAATTAAGGTCGTAATAGGCTGGCATCTCATGAACAGGATTTGCACCATAGGTCATCCAAGACAATATGCTATCAAAAACTAATTGTGTTTATCAAGATATGCAATTTCGAATGGTACCACCTGTACCGGGCGGTACATACCGATCCGACAGGATACTGGTATGCGGACCGTCCTGTCATGGACTTAGCTGGTTTTGCCTAAGTCATAAGGCACCATTGCGTGTCAGTCCGCAAAGGTCAGCCTCCCCGAAATCTCCTATGATCCCTTACGACTTGCAAAAGAGAAGGCGGGACAGAAAACGCTTCACACGGGATCCACAAGCAAACATTTCAGCAAACACTTTATAGTCAATGCAAATTCCACCCATGGATATCACAAGCTCAGAATGGTTGCACAACAAAGATATAAAATTGGTCCACCACAGACCGAAATGTAGTACAAGTATCCACCTGACGCAAACTTTATGTACAAGCCAACAATGACTGTCAAACTCACTCAAATGGGGCATTTAGCCTTTGGCAAGCCCTTTACAAGCTTTACAATCTAAAACAAACCGAAAAGAACACGGACATGCATAAAGCATTACACCGAACAAGCCGTTTACAATTTGCCCGTAACATTCTCCCCCACTTATTCCTTCGATGTCCTCGTCGAAGCCATCGTTGACACTGCAACTCCTTACCTTTGCTAGATCTTCAATTTTCTGCTCCTGCTACGATGCACCCCTTGGCTCCCAGTTGTTCTCTGCTTGTTATTGTTGAGTCATCGAACTTTAATCCGCCATGCTGCTTCAACTTGCCAATGACTCTGACTCTGGTGTGGGGTTGGCAGAGTTGTGTTGATCCTTGCTGGTTCTTGCGAATTCATCTGATGAAGGAAAATATCTTCTTTGATATGCGCCAGTCTTCAAATTCTTCTTATCTCTTGAACTGGATAGATGCTTGTTGGAGCTTTAACGAGCATCACCTCGCAACCTTTAAAGTTTTCAGGTCCTTCCTTCGCAAAATTTTTCCATCGAATCTTCTTCCACTTAGTTGTCTCGTCCAAGTAGGTTCGCATCACTTCCGCTTTCGATTGGCATTCAGTTGGGAAATGAAGCGGACAATCTACTCCCAGTAGCACTGATCACCATTAGTGAGGACTTGACAACTATTGTCTTCCATTCGTCTTTTCGAAGGATCTTCAAATCTGTGCAGAGCTCCTCTGCTGGATAACTAAGAGAGCTGGGGTACTTGCCGCCATTCTCTTGAGAGTTGAGAAGGCAAAGGTTACTTGACTTCGCCCCGCCTCCTCGAGGTTGTACTGCAAGGCCGAGTGTTACTAGACTTCACCGCTTCTTAGCTCACACTTCCAAGCACTTGAAGTGTTTGCAATCCTCATACCGAGTCACCTACTATGATTCACCTTCTCAATGTCATTGAACTTCCGAATACAAGAAGTTATCACCCAACTCGAGCAAGTCTCTTATAGATTCGTCGCTGGGATCATCGCCTTCTCCATCATTTCGCCGCCTACTCGAGTAGTAAAGGTACAAAGACCACGCATACTACCGCTCGCTGCTCTTGGCCCCGCACTCGCATCGACCAAGTCCTTCACTTACGCCTCTCGATGAGAAGTCCATCGACACCGGCCTTACGGTTCCTCGCCTCCGCCTTCACTTGTCACATAGTACTCGTGAGTTTGCCACTGCATTCTCCTCCTCCACGGCCCATATCACGACCAAGCGCTCTCCCTCTATGAGAGCAAGGGATCGATGACTCCACGGAAGCCCCGCCTCTACAATACCATGGTGCTGCCATTCCTATGGCACTACTATCCGTTGTCTCGCATCTGCGTCCCTTCTTCGCGATCGGTAGATCCGCCCCTGCGACACTGTAACACTCCTCTGAGTCCACCTCCATTCTAATTGACGCTCGATTTTTGATACCGAGTCCTCCGACTCGCCATTGCTTCCTCGCCTTTTTTTCGACCACCGCTTCAACACCTCTATGTTCTCTCGAGCGCTTCCACTGGTCGACGGAAAGACAAATCCGCAACTCCCACGTATGGCTCCGCCATCATGTTGCAGTGATTTGCACCGCCGTTTCTCTTAGTTTCATTGGTCGCAACGCTCGCTACTCGCTTGATTCCTCCGACTTGCCGAGCCCCTTGTTTAACGCGAGCTCGGGCGCCAACTTCTTCACCGCCCGATCATACCTATGCATAATCCAATCCTCACGGACTCCACCGGTACTTGCATTCAACTTCTTCCTCAATAACGCACACTCTCATAAGTCGATACCTAAGGCTTCCATTCAACGCAAAGATTCGACGCACGCATCGAAGACTCCGCGGTACCATGGCATTCATATCAATCCATAGCACTTCTTGCCGCCGTGTTGTTCACCGGGCGGAGCTCCCAATCGCGCCTCCCAATCATACCGCATTTATCCAATCCCCACGGGACTCACCGCAGGTGTCGACACACGAACCATTCCACCACGATCCGCCAGATCATGTCACCTCCTCGTGACATCATTCTCGATCCTTGTGGTACGAACTCGAACTACGATCTTCCACGCGGACTCCGCCTAACACATCACAGTGACCTTCGCCACCTTCGATTTTGTTCACTTCGCAATCGACCTTCATCCACCCGCTTCCTCGGTCACACTCTGACGAAGCATAGCTTTAGGGCGTCCGTCGCTAGCAGCCTCTAAAGTCCCCTCGATTTCGCTGAAATCGTGCATCATTGTTCTGATCCCAGACTCGCCTTACCAAAGACAATCACAAGACCGCTTTCCTCACGGCAACCCGAATAGCAACTCCAATGCCCCGCGCAAGGCCTTCGACACCAACTTCGTCGCAAGCTGGTGTCGCCTTAGTTCCTCCACAAATGCTTCACGAGATAAGATGCATGTGCTCGTTCCTTCATTCGCAATACGCAAGATTTGAGTCCGCTTCATCGTAATAAAAACCCATGGAACGACATAATCCTACTCGCTTCGCAAGAGTCCATGCCCTCGACTGCCTAAGGAAAGCTCAAGCCTCCGCCCATGTTCTATCTTCTATGTCAACTCTTCTTCACGCGCTCGTACACGCCAAGTTACCCCCAAGTTGCTCGCTTCGACCAGATTACACGGTGGCCCTCGCGCTACCACCATTCCACGAGTCACTCTCCGCTGAGTCCGATTTCCCTATCGCCCAAGTGTGCCTTCACTTTCAGGTTGCCTCGGGTCGCCACCCACTGATCTCGCACGCTGCGCCCACCAACGATCAGGATCACAGATCATTTAACGACTCATCGCCAAGCTTCGATCCATCGAGCTTTGTCTTAAGGTACTCCTCAACCGGTGCGGTTCATTGCACATGATTCTCCCTCTAGAGAACCGGGACTTATCCCTCCTGGATATCTGCCCCGTTGGAGCAACTTCTCTCTTCGTCTTCTTCCCTCTGAAAGTTTTGGAGACCACCATCCCCTTGGACCACTCCGCCTTTGCTGAACAAACCGTGCACTATTCTGCCTCCGCAAACACATCTACTAGATTGCGACTCTTCGCCAATACAGCTCCCACTGCACCCCTTTGAGTCTAGCAACATGTTGAACCTGCTGCACACTTTAGCCTCTTACGAAAGTATCTTGCACATGCCGAAGAGAAAGTTTCAATGCTCCATGGCGCCGACCTTCGGCCGCCTTGGGATGGCCACGGACAATCCATCGTCCGCATACAAGCCCTTGTATGAGTATCGAATTCCTTGAGTTTGCAACTTCATTCACCTCTGTGAACTTTACACAACTCCTTCAATCGCTGAACAACCCATTCCACCTTGCATGGTCTCATCCTTTGCCAAGCGCCTCGCTTGCCTCGAGCACCATCAAGTTTGGGTGCCAACGTCGAGCCACTGCTCGAACTCAGCCATCCCAACCTTTGTGCGCTACGCAATTCTTCTTAGCTTGTTTGTCCTCGTGGTGCCTCTTACCCGAAGGGTTGGCCATTCCTTTGAATGTCATCCTTGGATGCCCGCTCCTCTGAGCGACTCCTTCCCCTACAACTCCATGTCCATTTCCAAACAGTCGTGCATGTTGGCTGCCCTCAACGCAGCCCCTCTAGGTCCCTCACGTTTGCATGCTAAGTGTTTCTATGTGTGCTTATCCCGCTCTGATACCATCTGTCACGGACTTAGCTGGTTTTGCCTAAGTCGTGCGGCACCATTGCGTGTCAATCCGCAAAGGTCAGCCTCCCCGAAATCTCCTACGATCCCTTACGACTTGCAGAAGAGAAGACGGGACAGAGAAAGCGCTTCACACGGGATTCACAAGCAAACATTTCAACAAACACTTTATAGCCAATGCAAATTCCACCCATAGATATCACAAGCTCAGAATGGTTGCACAACAAAGATATAAAATTGGTCCACTACAGACTGAAATGTAGTATAAGTGTCCACCTGACGCAAACTTTATGTATAAGCCGACAATGGCTGCCAAACTCACTCAAATGGGACATTTAGCCTTTGGCAAGCCCTTTACAAGCTTTACAATCTAGAACAAACCGAAAAGGACGCGGACATGCATAAAGCATTACACCGAACAAGTCGTTTACAATTTGTCCGTGACAGCCCGCTATCGGGCGGTATCGGTTTTTTTATTTTTTTTAATAGAAAAAAATTATTTTTTTATTTTTTAATATGCGAGCAACGTCACCGAGGCTCAGGCGACATCGCCGATTTCTTTTTTTTTTAATCTGCGAGCGGCGTCGCTGAGGCTCAGGCGACGTCTCCCGAGACGTCGCCGATGCGACGTCGCTCGAGAAGCGAGGGTTTTTTTTTTATAAGCAACGTCGCCGAGAAAAGAAATATATATATAACATTTATAAATTATATATATACCGAACGGTATGCCAAAACGTACCGTTCGGTATATGGTACCGTACCATACTGGAGAAGTGTCGAAACTCCGGTACGGTGCGAAATTGCAGATGTTGGTGTTTATTCCTCAAATTTCATATGAAGACTATACATAAAGACTAAACATAAAGGAAATACAAGGGCCAGATTTCTGTCTGAGCCAGATCATTCCTATGGTTCCAATTAGTATGATCCCCATACATAATTTTAAAGCAGAAACAATAACTAAAGGTTTTATCGTTTTTAAATAGATAAACATATAATTTGAAGAAAAAAAATATCTACATGTACATTTAAATGTGTAAGACATGTATCACAAGTACCATTGCTTTCAATTAGGTTAGGTCAGATTTTTGGATGGAACTTGGTCCACGTTAGCCAAAAGAAGATATGCTTGAACGAATATGAAAAGTATTTTGTATCTTGAATAACAACCTAGCCTCGCCCAATTGCCCAAATAAAAAATCGATTTCGCTGGTCAAAACCCCTCCTAAATCAACCCACCATCAGCATATATTCCAGTTAGCAACAATAGGCTAGTTAAGGTGGAGTTGCATGTGCTAGAACAAACATTTTGAACCTGGAGAGTACACAACCCACTTAACAGATAAGTCAGTCTGATTTGGGTTAAGGATGACACAGTGAACACAACTTCAAAGCTGTTTGACTACCTACACAACCGGTAATACTTCAAAAACATACTAATAAACCCATTAATATGATTTGAACACGACAAAGTTAACATGGTAGGCTGAAAATCACATGTTCAACATGTTCAACTTGATAAATACTGTTTGATTTGGGTGAATATCCTAAACTTCAAAACTGATGATTCATAATAATAATAAGAGAAGCAGAAGTGCATGCACATACTTAACCACCTAGTATCCTTAAACAGTTGGATAATATAACACTGAAAGTGGGTTTTGGCAAAACTACAAGGATTTTTCTGTTGTCACATGGACTCCATACATCGAAATTAACCCAATTCGTAAAAGAATCCCTCTCAACACAGTGGTAAGGCAGTGCCCAGATGGGTCTCCTCAAACACCAAGAGTAGGAACCTTGTGCACTTGGCTGCACATTTTGTAGTTTAATCTACAACACTCACGTACACAAGCTGTTACAGATTCCCCACCACACAACTGCAGCAAGAAGATGCAAAGAGTTGTACAAGGTAGAACGCTAAACTAAAATATGCTTCCAGAGAAGGAAAATTTAGAAGCATGCCAAACTAAGCATGATTTACTTGTGATTTTTGTGCCAGCTATGCTGCATCCTCCTAACACACATTAATGGGCACATTCCTATGCATTTAACTACGAAAGTGTAATGGACATGGGACAATACAGTACAAGTGGCACAGGCTGTGTCACATGTCATAGCGAGGGCATGGCAACCCAATTCACTCATTTACAAGCAAAAAATAAGTTATTTTAATTGCATCACGTGTAATGAATTAGACATCTCTAACTAACAAAAGTATAAGCATTGTTCAACATGTATATTAAGCAAGAAAACCCACTCAAGAATAACAACCATAACTGCACTATTATGCAACATATCTATTACTACTACAATGCCAAGTTTATAGACTAATGGGCTCCATCGACAACAAAGCATATGTAAGGATTATGAAATTTGCCACTAAACTGATATGTTAGACATCAAATCAATCCCTACTGTCCATCAAGATATACTTTTTACAACAACTTTGTCAAACACCCAGTCAAAAAGACACTTCCCTGATATGGTTAAATGTTCCTTCCAATACCATCCAACCCCTCTGATGTGGCCCATTTAAAGAACAGATGATATATTTATCTAATTTTTTATTAAACATGCAGGTGTTTGACTGGGCATTTAATAAAGTGGATCTGAGAACCACTGCTTAAATCTAGTTACCCCACTTTAAAGAAATTGCCAACTCCAAAAACATAACAAAAATCAGATACTATAAAAACAAGTGCTATGCCAGACATACACTTATAACGCCGTAATCACAAGAATAGCATGAAATACCTTAAACCAATCACCAAGGATAATGGGTTTCCTAGCCAAGACTGCTTGAATGAGCTCAATTGATAATGGAGAAGATTTTTCAACAAGAACATGTGTACACTCTGGGCTCCAGCTACTGGTCAGATATGCACCTTTTAAAGGAGGAATTGAACGATTAATGTGATCAACAAGCAAAGTAGTTCAATAAGAACCCTCAAGTGCCCCACATGCACAGGCAAACAATCTAGAGAAGAATCTTAACAAAAGAGGTTACATTAACCTATAGATAGCAATTCATAAAAGTGGATAGAAATTCTGCTTTAAAACAACAACAAAGGACTTCCACATCAGAACAAGAATCCCATATTGCATAATGTATCATTCTAGACTCTGATAGACAGGAACTTTTGGTAGGCTTGGAGTGGCACAAGCCTCATGCTAAGTAGTAAAAGATAATCAACTCAACAAGGTTGTGTCTCAACAACTCAGCATGGCATAAGATCCATGGCCAGCAAAACTCTATATGAATCATTAAAGCAGTCTATACAACAGAAGTTCCAACTTCAAAAGACATTGTAACTAAGGCAGTCACTTCACATTTTCATAGATATTTTGTTATTTGGAGAACCCAACACTCCCAAGTACATCAATCTGCAATCCAAACAAAAGCATAAATATGTGCCTGCACCCAACTATGTGTGTACACATTGTCATATGTTTGCCAATCATTATAAAGCTATGCACACAAGAGGGTGATAAAGAAAGGAACAGGTAGAAAAAATATGTACTCCATTGTCATAACAGAGCAATCTATTTTGAGTTATGTTTTTGCAACTAAGTAATCAACTCTGATAGGTTGGGAGAAATTAGGAAAATTTTCTATACAAACACTTTAGACAAGAAACAACTGATGAGATTTGTCCTTCATATGTGCTGAATAATATTAATACTAAGACATTCACATTACCAACTAATACAAATAGCTCATGATGAACTGCATAGAGGTATAACTGCTAGCGAACAAGTAATTAACAAAACAAACTCTAATGGAAGTGGTACATTTACTAGCTTGGCCAGGTACATTTGAATTTTTTGAGTAATGTAAACAACAACAAAATGTGAAATGAACGTAACCATGGGGAATGCAAATTATATTAGTGACAATTCTAAAATTTTTTTACAAATAGAGAGTATGCAACTAATTTTGTAATTTGTAGTAATGAATGAGAAGACAAATCTCATCAAGAATAAATCACCCTTCACAAGGTAGTTGCTGCATGCTTACTGCAAACTGTTTCCAAAAATTTTAATTGAACTAAAAGAATCATGCTAAGAGTACAGTGTTGTACACTTCTTGTTTAAAAGAACCTAAAAAGCCTTAACACTAAGACAAGATAATAGTGTACTTTTACAGCTAAATTCAGTAAGAAAACATGCTTTAAGTATTGTATACAAACCAATAGCTAAAATTGTAGCCTGAATCATTGGATTCAGTGGGCTCGTATTCACAGAACCGGAAAAAATGACAAAAGGAACATACGATAACCTGCCAAAACACCAGCCACATCAGAAAACGTTAGTTTTAGTAGACACACCATATTTAAAATGGACACATAACACAGATGTTATTGGTGTGGAACAGATCAAGACAGAATCAATCCAGTAGGATGGTGTTAATCACAATTAGAAGTATCATTCACCTGAAAGTTGCACAGCCAGTTCCAAAAGTAACAAAGTTCCCATCCTTCAGCATTGCTTCCTCGTTTTTCTTCAAACGAGTTGCCTCAACCCCGAGTTCTTTGTTAACAACTGTGCCAAATTTCGATCGATCTATTATATGGACACCCGAGAAACCACTGGAGATCATGCTTCCGGAGGGATCTTGAGAAATCATTTTATCAAGAACAATCTCAGCATGAACTCGAGAAATCGACGTGTCCGTTTGAACAACCACATCACAATCTACAAAGAATTGCCACTATAAAAATGCAATAAAATATGCAGTACAAGATGATTTTGCAGCCAATGCGTGACTTACACAAATGCAATGGTGCATCAATGGCACTGCAAAAATTCACTTCTTGAGAAGATCAGCATCAAGCAAGTAAATAAATTGTAAATTACACAAACAAGAAAGATTGTACTACTGCTGATATCAGCTTCTATGTTCATATGACACTGGTGCTACCACAGTTCGGGTTGGGAAACGGTTGTATATACAAGAGTGGTCTGTTTTGAGCCTTCTTGAAAGCAAAATTAGCATTAGAACTGTTGGATCCTACATAATTTCTGGACCTCACTGAACAAGTAAATACACAACAGGAGGTGAAGCCCCTCAAACCTTAAACCATAAACCCTAAATGATCGTCATAAGAAAAGGGAAATAAGAAGTTCTGACCTTTTCGACCAATTTTGTATGTCCCTATTGAGAAGATGTAGTACTTCTGGGCACCTGCCAGACCAAGAACCGAAGATAAAGACATGAGCTAATAAACACAAAAAATGCTGAGTTTCGAACAAAAATGGAAAAAAAAAAAAAACTGAGCAAAGCACAAGAAGGAAAAAGAAACACGAAAACAATAGGTCGTAGATATGAGAAAATCGAAACAACGGGGAATTGTTGAGTGAAGAAGAGGTACCTCGAACGGGATCGACGGGATAGAGACACCAAACCATCGTTCAAGCGTCTAGGGCACAATGTCCGGTACCATTCGAAGCGGGGGAGAGAGGCTGATAAAAACCCTAGAAATCAATGCTCGCGAATCGTTCCTTCGCTCGTTTCGTCCGCTCCGCCCGCCACCAGCGATTCATCGTTCAGATTTCATCTAAAGAAATGATAAATGAACAAGAAAAAGACAAAATGTGGATTTTTTTTGTTTTTTTGTGTGTAGGCCCCAATACATAGAAACCATTTTATAATAACCTTGAACATGTGAAGTCGATAAATAATTGATTTTTTGCATCTAAAAACCTGAAATATTGACTTATCACCGTTCGTCCTTTTTGTTAAAATTATATACTTACATGTACTTATTTATGTATTTATTCAAAACTAAAAATTTATATATATATATATATGAATTTTAAAAATAAAAAAAAAATTCATAGAATGAGATTTTATAAATAATAATTTTGCATTTAGCACTCGTCGGACTCGCCTCCACCTCTGCCCTGAACCACATCCACCATCGCCTCCCCTCCTCTTTGCCTCGTCGAACTTATCGTCGCCTCCGTCTCTACCCTTGGCTCTCGATGGACTCGTCGCCTCACCCTCGTTGTCCTAATCCGTTCACTAATAGCCAACATCATCATCTATAGCCCTCACACAAGAAAGGAGAGGATGTAGAGGTTACCGCAGTCATCTCTATAGATTCTGTCAATACTTAGCAAACTCATCCTTGCACACCTCACATGCTGTGGTCTTGATGTCATTGATCGGGAGTTAGCATGGCTCAGACCCAATGGAACAAAGTCATCTAGGCAACCCTCATGACTGTTTGATGGGGTGATTGACATAGCGTCGAGGTGATCCCAAGACTAAGCTAAGGTGGGTTGTAGTCTTCTCGAGAGTTTTGCACAAAGGTCGATGTTGATGGGAATTTCTCGATCTAACCCCTCCAATGCTGAAGTTTGTAGTCAGGAGTTATGTGGGTGTAGAGTATTTTCGGTGAGAAAGGTCCAACCCCTGGGCATGCGCCAAAGTTGGCTTTTATACTTGGGCAATTAAGGGGACCAACCATAATCGTCGCAATGCCCTTCTTTGGCATTTTGCCCACATGGCTAACAGGCCCAAATGGCCCCTTGCGAGCTATTGTCCAGGGAGGCTAATCGAAGGGGAGCATATCTAAGTAGTCGCTCGAGGACCACTACTCATGACAACCAACCATATCAGCCCGAATGACCTCTTGTGGATTGTTGTCTGTAGGGGCTGACAGGCTGTTGCTCCTCCCACATCACTATCGAGTAGGGGAAAAGACATAGCCTTTGTTTTCCACATCAGCTCCTCGAAGGCAACCAGTTGGCATATTATGATTAGCACCAAAATATTCTTTATCATTTGTCACCCCTAAAACGTGCTTTGGGACTCTTGCAAAAGGGTTCAAGGCATGTCATTTAGCTTACGTGTCGGTTGGGGTTTCCTTTCACTAATTGAGTTTTTTCCTATTTGGATATCTCGAGTATAGTAGGTTTGCACTTCCATCATAACGGACATTTAGGCGTGGGTCGGATTGTTAGTTATAGGTGCCTTACAAGCTGATCACGTGAGTGATAGCAGCTGTAACACGCTGCGTTAATCTCTTTACATATTATTATTGGTATTTTCTCATATTATCTTGATGAATATTGTGATGTCCTTGGATCTGTACAATAGGAATCAGATCATGATGAGATCACGATAATGAGACTAATTCACCTTTAAACACATATCCTAAATCATCCTAGTCATAAGTTACTCGAAAAGGACATCGAGATAACCGGATAGACTAGTGCGATGTATACTTGTCTATATAATGGAGGCGACTGATCGCATAGTCGCTTGTGTGGGAATACTAGAGGTATAATGCAAGTACTCATTGGAGAATGAGTTCACTGATTGATCCACTTTCAGAATGTTGGATGGTTAATGATACCTAACGTCAAACAGGGATTCCGTAGTCCCAATTATATGTCTAGTCCTTAGACTTGAGATACCAAAGATGTCTTGTATGAGTACTCTATTTTTTGACGCTGGACTTACAGGTTTGGAAAGCTCTAGATCTAGTACAACCAGTTCTCAGGAATGGTAGTCAACCTTACGAAGGTAATTAAGTATCAATAGAGGATCATCCACTCTCAGTATCGTGAGAGATATATCCCACGTATGCTCGCTCAGGGAAATCCCTGACCAGGGTCATTCGGATTAAGAGAGAAGGAGTTCTCCGGGAGAATCCGATTAGAGTGAGACTCGGATAGGATTCCGTATGGGCCTGACATTACCATGCCCAATATATGATCTCTGGGATATTACATGGATGAGGAACTATAGATACATAGTAAATAAGGACACACAGGTCCGATGGATTAGATCTCCCTGTACCGTTTGAGGACTATGGCATAGTGACCTAGTACATTTATAGTCGATGAGTCAAGTGAATTATTATGGAGATAATAATTCACTATATCAGAAGGAGTTCTGAGTCAGAAAGATTTCTGATGGGAGTAACTCACAACCAACTCGGTATCAGGTCTAGAGGCTCACATACATTAGGCGAATGTTGCGATGAGTAAAAGTGCGGATATGAAATATCTACGGAGCTCCTAGTTTGGATCCTATGGATAGGATCCAATCAGATAATTGGATGAAATCAAATTAGATAATTGGATAAGATCCAATTGGATAGAGATCCAATTGGATAATTAGATAGAGATCCAATGTGAATAAGATCCGTTAAGGATAAGCTTTATGCACCTCTATAAATAGGAGGAACTTCTTGGTTCATAGGCTAGAGCTATTGGTAGTTGCCCCTCATACTCTCCTCAACCTCCTCTCCTCCTCCTTGGCTCCGACAGCCTTATAGTGAACGAGGAGAGGGTGATCCCATGGTGATCTGAGGAGTATCATCGCTGCATCCACTATGTGGATTATTGCTAGAGAGGAGTACGCTAGTGCTCCTTCATCCTCTTCATCGAATCTGAAAAATTCGGAGATATACGATCTCCTTATGTAAAACTTCTAACATGATACGTGCGATTTTTTGGAATAACGATTTTTCGCACACCAATCGTCACATAATGGCCAAGTACTTAACTATGAAAAATCTGGTCTTGTTTTTGTTTTTCGCTGCACATGAGATGCCGATTCATGATTTCCCAATAGTGGTATCAAAGCCAGGTTCGTCATGTGATGATTGACTTATAAACTGCATGTGTTGTGTTTAATCGTGTAGAATTATTTAACGCGTTCTTGTTACGTTTGATGTGATTTTTTAGATTCGAAAAGCGCTTTATCATGCTGATGAAATGTGCTTTAAAGCATCCCTTCTGTGTCAAATTTGTTGACGTAAATCAAAGAAAAAAAGGCAACAATTGTTGCTGCCCGGTGGATCGACCGAAAGCGAAGTGCGTGCAAAAGTTACGAATGAGTCATTTGTCCATCGAGGCAGAGTTGATGGGCAAGGTGCCTATGAACGAATAAGGCAACGGCCAGAATAGTTACGGCCACCCATGCATGGCAGCAGCCCCTGCACGTAAAAGGTGGCGGCTACAATGGTTGCGGCTGTCGGTGCACAGTAGGCTACGACGGCTACACCCCGCATGCACGAGGTGGCACCGCAAAGGGAGGCAGCAACTGCCCGCCCATGGCAGTGTCTGGCGACCGCCATTGGCGAGGCGGTAGCGCCAAACGCGGCACTGTATGCCTGCCAGGCAGTGGCCGCAAGAAGTTACTGCCGCTGACTTTGTTTTGTGGCCGAATGGGCAAAAATGATAGTTTTACCCCTATAAATTTTGAAAACTCCAAGGTATGTCCTATAAAAATTATCAAAATACCCTTGATATTTTTAAAAATTCTCTACATGTCCTTGATTTCAAAATTTTAGTTATTTAAAAGGTTTAATTAACTATTAATATTTATTTAGTAATTCTACATGATATATACATGTGATGTGTGATATGGGAAGATGATCATGGACTATATGATGTGTGTATGTGATTATTGGGGCCTATAAGCCTCTATTTTTTCATTGATTATCGGGTCTGCGTGCTTGTAATTATGTTGTAATTACATGAAGAAGTACGACGAAAGCCTGGAGGTAGCAACGGGATCCTCAAGGTCGATTTAGACGATCGTGACGCATGGAGATATGTCAAAGAGCTGGCGAATCCAGCGATATCGAGATAGATCACTGGGCATAGAGATGCGCCAATATACACATAGATCCTGATGTAAGTGATTAGGCCTACTGGCTCGGGCATGATCATATTAGGTTGAGGTCAATGATTATCTGGTGTGCATATGCATGTGATTGCTATACACCTACTAGATAAGCATATATATTTGCATGCGATATAAATATATATTAAATATATATGTGTATGACACGTCAAATCATGAGATTCAATGTGAACAAGATTCGTTAATGATAAGCTTCATGTACCTCTATAAATAGGAGGAATTTCTTGGTTCATAGGCTAGAGCTATTGGTAGTTGCCCCTCTTATTCTCCTCAGCCTCCTCTCCTCCTCCTTGGATCCGGCAGCCTCGTAGTGCATGATGAGAGAGTGATCCCGTGGTGATCTAAGGAGCGTTGTCGCTGCGTCCGCTGTATGGATTACTGCTAGAGAGGAGTACGCTAGTGCTCCTTCATCCTTTTCATCGAATCTAGAAAATTCGGGGATATATGATCTCCCTAGGTAACGCTTCTAACATGATACATGCGGTTTTATAGATTTGTAATTTTTCGCACATCAATCATCGCACAACGGTCAAGTACTTAACTATGAAAATTTTGGTCTTGTTTTTGTTTTTCGCTATGCATGAGATGTCGATTCGTGATTTCCCAACACGGACTACCCAACCCATATGCCTTAGGAAATGTGTTAGTGTGGATTGGATTACCTAACACACACACCTCGGGCCCATGTAACCTGATTCCTCCATCATAGCGGATTTTTTTAGCGTGGGTTGAATTTCTTGACTCACACGCCTCGAGCTCATTCATCTTGAAGCCTTCGCCATAGCGAATATCTTAGCATGGGTCAATTTTCTTGACGTATACACCTCAGGCACATTTGACCTAATGCCTCTACCGAAGCGAATATCTTGCATGGGTTAGATTTCTCAACTCACATGCCTCAGAATCATTCGGCTTGAAGCCTCCATTGTAACAAATATCTTAGCATGGGTCAGTTTTTCTGACTCATGCCTTGGGCTCATTCGGCCCAAACACTCCATCATAATGGGTCTTAGTCTCTTATCTACTATAGTGGATCTTAGGCTTCTACCATGGTAGGCCCGTTGGGAAATCCAGGAGCGATATTTCATGTGTAGCAGAAGAACGAAAACAAAACATCCTAGATTTTCACGAAGAGGTTCCGTCATCGTGCGAAGATTAATACGTAAAAATAAATTTGTAAATCAAAATTTGTATGTATAAAAAGATACTAACCAGAGAGATCATATATCCCCGGAATTCCTACATATCCATGGGAAGGATGAAAGAGGTCAAGTATCTTCCTCTCTAGTGGTGATCCACATGACAGAGCTGCAAAAATACTCCACTCTGGAGAAGAGAATAGAAGGTGGTTGCTAAGAAGACCCCAGCCTATGGACCTTTGGTTCCCTCCTATTTATAGAGGCCCCTTATTAACCCTAATGGATCAGCCCTATTGGGTATTGAATCTCTATCCAATTATCCAAGCCTCTTAAATTAATGAGTCTCTACCCAATAATTTAGCTCTTATCGAATCTCATCCATATGATCCAATAATACAGGGGCTTATTGGATATCCAATAAGATAGGGGCTCTGGCAGATATCTCATATCCGAACCTCTACTCGTCGCAATACCTACCATATGTGTGTGACCCTCTAGGCCCAATATCGAGCTGGTTGTAAGTCATACCTATCAGAACTCCTTCTGACTCAGTAAATTATTATCTCCATAATTAATTCACTCGACTCATCAACTACGGACGTACTAGGCCATTACGCCGTAGTCCCCAAACGATACAGGGGAATACAATCCTTTAGACCTATCTATCCTCAGTTACTATATACCTATAGTCCTTCATCCATATAATATCCCAGAGACCATATATCGGGCATAGTGTTGTCAGGCTCATACAGTTTCACTCGAGTCTCGCTCTAATTGGATTTTTCTAGATAACTCTTTCTCTTTCAATTTGAATGACTCTAGCTAGAAATTTACCTGAGCAAGAACACATGAGATATTCTTCTCATGATACCGAGAGTGGATGATCCTCTATTGATATTCAATAGCCCTCGTAAGGTTGGTTGTCACTTCTAATAATCGACTGTACTAGATCTGAAATTTCCAAATCTATAAGTCTAGTATCAAAGAGTGGAGTACTTATACAAGACATCCTTGGTGTCTCAAATCTAAGGACCAGATACACTATTGGGACTATCGAATCGCTGTCTAACATAAGGTATCAATAACCATCCAGTATTCCGTAAGCGGATCAATTAGTGAACTCATTCTCCAATGAGCACCTGCATTGTATCCTTAGTGTTCCCACACAAGTAGCTATGAGACAAACGACCTCTATTATATAGATGGGTATACAGCACACCAGTCTATCCGGTTATCTCGATATCCCTCTCGAGTAACCTATGACCGAGATTATTTAGGGTTTGTGTTTAAAGGTGAATCAGTCTCATTATCGTAATCTCATGACGATCTGATTCTTATTACATATATTTAAGGACATCATAATATACATCCAAATAATGTGAAAAAATCCTAATAATCATAAGTAAAGAGATTGACGCAATATATTATAGATGTCATCACTCATGTGATTTGCTTATAGGGCATCTATAACTAGATATCTCCCACTTGACATAAAGCCAATCACCTATGTGTCTGATTCCTATCAGACCTCTATGATGCTCAAAGATAATCTGAGTCAATGGTTTTGTTAATAGATCTGCAATATTATCTTCGGATGAAACTCTTTTCACTACTACATCTCTTCGGGCCACGATCGCTTTAATAAGCTAAAACCTTTTCAGAACACTTTTGATGAGACCCGGGTTCCCTTATTTGAGTAATCGCTCTATAGTTGTTGCAATATAAGGGAATTAGCTCCTCATTACTCAGCATGACTCCCAAATCTGTGATGAACTGGTTCATCCAGACTTCCTCCTTTGTTGTCTCTACCGCAGCAATGTACTCCGCCTCTATGGTTGAGTCAGCGATAATATCTTGCTTGAAACTCTTCCAGCATACTGCTCCTTCATTCAGGGTGAATACATACCCTGAATTAGACTTGTCATCATCGATATCAGACTGGAAGCTCATGTCTGTGTAGCCCTCAATCTTGATGCTATTTTCTCCATATACCAATAAAAGATCCTTAATCCTTCTCAAGTACTTAAGGAGACACTTTATTGTTTTCCAATGCTCAAGCCTGGATCTGCCTAATATCTGCTCGTGACACTCAGAGCATACGCTATATCAGACCTGGTACATAGCATAGCATACATGATAGATCTTATCGCTAAAGCATAGGGTATCATATCCACGTGTGTCCTTTCTTCAGGAGTGTTTAGGGACATACTCCTAGAAAGTGATAGCCTATGTCTCATCGGTATGAGACATATCTTGGAATTTTCTATGTCAAACCTTTTGACAATAGTGTTTATATACCTGAACTAGGACAAGCCAAGCATCCTCTTGGATCTATCTCTATAGATCCATCCAAATCCCCAATATGTAAAATGCTTACCTTAAGTCCTTCATGAAGAAATATCTAGATAATGAAGCTTTTACCGTGGAGAGTATTCCTACATCATTCTCAATTATTAGGATGTCATCCATATATAACACCAAGAAGGTGATAGTGCTCACATTTACCTTCTTGTACACACGAGCCTCATCTTCATTCTTAACGAAGTCATAAGATCTGATCGCCTCATCAAATCTTATGTTCCAACTTTAGGAATCTTGCTTCAGTCCATAGATGGATCTAAGCAACATGCATACCTTATCTGGACTGTCCTTAAATACGAATCCCTTAGGCTATATCATATACACATCCTGCTCGAGATTGCTATTGAGGAATACAGTTTTCATATCCATCTGTTAGATCTCATAGTGTACTATAATAGTCAATAGAATTCTGATAGATTTTAGCATGACTATCGGTGAGAAGATTTTATCATAGTCAACTCCTTGGCTTTGACGATACCCCTTAGCCACTAGCATTGCTGTATAAGTCTCTACCTTTCCATCTACTCCGATCTTTTTCTTGAAGATTCACTTGTAGCCAATAGGTACGATACCCTTAGGTGCATCAATTAGGTTCCAAACCTTGTTGGAGTACATGGAATCTATCTTTGAATTTATGATTTCTTGTCACTTCCTGGAGCTTATACTCATAATAGGCTCCTCATAGGTCTGATGATCAATATCCTCAACATCCTCTCCTCTGATATGTCTCACATATCTCTTAGGTTGATGGGACCAAACCTACGTAAAGTCAGAACTTGTGTACTAAGTACCTGAACAGACTCTAGCTATGGAATGGTGCTTGAGCTGGGTTCTCCAATCTCGTTCAACTCTATCACACTCCCATTGTCTCCACCAAGAATGTATTCCTTATCAAGGAATACTACTCTCTTAGCTGTAAAGACATTTTGGTCATTGGAGTGATAAAAATAATACCCACAAGTTTTCTTGGGGTATCACACGAGCTTGCACCGTTTCGTCCTAGATTCCAACTTATCGGGGTTTGTGTCTCTTAACGTAGGCAAAGCAGCCCCAAATCTTAACAACCTTAAGATCGAGGTTCCCTTTTCATGTCTCATATGATGTAGATACTACCGACTTAGTTAGAACTCTGTTCAGAAGGTAAGCTACGAAATCTAGGGCATATTCTCATAATGAGACGGGTAGGATGGCAAAACTCATCATAGACTATACCATATCTAACAATGTGTGATTCCTCCTTTCGGATACACCGTTGAGCTAGAGTGTATAAGGAGGTATCCATTAGGACAGAATCCCATGGCCCTTAAGGAATTAAGTGAACTTTGTACTCAAGTACTTACCTCCTCGATCTGAACGAAGAGTTTTGATACTCTTTCCAGTCTGAATCTCTACTTCATTTGTATATTCTCTAAATTTCTCGAAGGCTTCAGACTTGTACTTCATCAAGTACATGTGTTTATACCTAGAGAAATCGTTAGTGAAAATAATGAAGTAGGAATAACCACCTATAGCTTGAGTTGACATAGGACCACATATATTATTATGTATAAGTTCCAACAACTTAGTGGCTCTCTCTCTAATTCTACTAAATAGAGAGTTGGTCATCTTTCCATGAAGGCAAGGTTAGCAAGTTGCATATAACTCATAGTCAAATGGATCTAACTATCCATCTATCAATAACTTTCGAATCTTTTCGTCATGGATATGACCTAGCCTATAACGTCATAGGTATGTATTATTCATCTCATCTCGTTTCCTCATGGACTCACTTACATTCATGACATGTGAAATAGTTTCTAGCATAATCAAACTATTATGCAATGTTCCTCTCATGATGATCATCTCATCATCCTTAATAATTAAACAACTATTGTCATCATCCCTTCTCCGCTATAGTGGATCTCAGGCTTTTGCCACACGGGCCTTCGTCTTTCATGGCAAGTTAGAGTCACTCAGCCATGACAGGTCCTCATTCCGTCATGGCAAGTTGAGTCATTCTACCATGACAGATCAGTTGCTTCACTATGGCAAGCTTCCCTGCTTGCTTTGTCAATGGGCTTTGAGGTTCACATCATTATTGTGATTTTTGAAGTACTCTACATTTATAGCGAGCTTTGGGTTTTCCTACTATCGATGGCTTCTTTTGAGGCATTTCCCATCTTAGCAGGCTTTGGGGCTTCTTTTAAGGCATTTTCCATCATGGCAAACTTCAGGTTTTCTTGCCATCGAGATGTTTCCAAGTTCATTCAAAAGGGGACACCAATCTTGATCGTAAGAGGAGAGAGATCATGTGCTCCCCTTTAAACCCCTTTGTTCACAAGGGGACAAGTTCATTCTACGCCTTAGCTTTCAGCCTCTAAATTATTTGGGATCTCAGGAGCTCCCGTCTAGCCTCTTATGAAGCATTGCCTCAGAAGGATCGATCGGTCTTTATCCTTCATCCTCCATGTCGATCCGATTATCCCATTCCAAGTCGGGATGTCCTTGCTTTCTCTTACTAGTTCTATGTCTTCTAGTTAGTAGTTCTAGGGCAGAGCAAGACGATTCATCCTCTTCTGGGAATAGGTCTTCCGATGACCACAGGGCTCTTTGGGACCTAGAGTCTATGAAGGGCTATCACGATTGTGATTGGATGGTGAACGCATCTCACTTGGACCAGTTGCGATCCCACTATTGCATCTCGACCAACTTCGAGTTGCACATCCCCTAACCATGGCAACACCCCTTAGACTCAATTCCAAGGGGCTTTTGTTTATCCTATGACGCCCTCGAGGCAGGGCTCCGCCTTTCACTTCACTTAGTCATTATATCATGCCTCTAGTGGTGAATGATTTTACCTTTTCATATGGCACCTAACTCATGGCACTATCTCATGGCATTCATTAGGGAGTGTTGAGGTGCCAGGATCGTATCAACCCTCACCCTCTTCTCCTCCTACTTTCGACTATGCAAGGGACAAAATAGTAATTACGTAGTCACTCGAGGAGGTTTCAAGGTGAGTGGCACCCCTTTGAATAATAAAGCTTAGAGGGTGATATTTTTTTCATGAGTGCTAATTGGAAATAGGGATTCACCCTTACTTGGTCGGCATAGACCATTGATAACACTCCCCCATTTCTATCGAACAAAGAGGCGAACCGTGTATATCGTTTGGGGGAAATCCTCTCCTCCTCTAAGGTGGTGAGGAAGATGGATGAGGATTGACTGGTTGAGGCGAGCCTCAGCCCAGCCCCTCTAAGTACAACCTGGACCTTTCCTTATTTGCTTAGCTGACATTGTTAACCTTATATCATGATACAACTTGTTTGTAGGCATGAACCTTAAGAACTTGAAAAGGTTGGGCTTTGCATCGAGTGTTGTGGATCCTTGATCGCCTCAGAGAGAGCTATCTATAGAGTCAATTGAGAGCTATCTGCGGAGCCAATTGACCCACCTCGTCGGGTCGTGACGATGTTGGATGACCCAAGAAGAAGCAGAAGGTACTAGCATAAAAGATCCCAAGTGCTGAAATAGGGAAGGTCGTTGAAGGTTTAGCCTACTCTCCGCTAACTCATGCTGGAGGCAAAGGCTCCATGCCCAAGGGTTTTGCTCAAGGAACAAGGCGCTCTCCATCGACTCCTGAGGGGGTCAAGATCCCGGGGCATGTTCGAGGAAGAAGGTGGTGAGGTTACGATTGATGCAGAACTTGTGCAGGGGTAAAACCTTACCCTTCATGGCCTTGCGTACGGCTGACCTTCCCAACCCTTCTTCTAGTACCAAAATATTGTGATCTTGATGCCTTTGACCGGGAGTCAACATAGCTCGGTCTTGACCCAAAAGTGTGGAGTCATCTAAGCAGCCCTCGTGACGTTCTAATAAGGCGGTTGACGCAACGTCGAGATGTCAAAAGTAGCTCAAAGGCGACTTTAGAGGAGTCTTTAGATACCTAAGGTGGTCCCGAGACTAGGCTGAGGTGAATTTTGGTCTCCTCGAGGGTCTTACACAAAGGTCAATATTGGGGGGAATTTCTCAACCGAACCTTTTTGACGCTCAAGTTGATGGTCAGAAGTTATGTGGGTGTAGAGTATTTTCTGTGAGAGAGGTCTGACACCTAGGCAAGCACTAGAGGCGGACTTTTATACTTGGGCGATCAGGGAAGCGGCCATAACCATCACAACACCCTTCATTGGTGTTTTGCCCATATAGTCGATAAGGTCGAACGACCTTCAGCTGGCTACTGTCCATAAATGCCGACTAAAGAGAAGTAAATCTGAGCGACCACCTAGGGACCACTACCCAAGGTGGCTAACCAGATCAGCCCGAACGACCTCCCATGGACTCTTGTCCATGGCGACAGACAAGTCGTTGCTCCTCTCACGTCACTATCAAGTAGCAGGATAACCTAGCCTTCGTTCTCTACGTCAGCTCCGGGATTGCAACCAATTAGTAGATTATAATTGGTACTAGAATATTTCCTATCATCACCCTTTTCATGCTTTTCTACAATCCTCGCACGAAGGAGGAGGCGTGAAGGTGATGATGGCTCCTCAAATGAGGAGACAAGCATAACGAGGCCCACCACTACCTCCATGAACCTCGTATTTGTCTCCACACCTCCTCCTTTCTCGTAAAGTTTGAGACAAATAAGAGTTAGTGCAACAAGATTCATAAAAATAATAATAAATTTGACAAACAAGACAAATTTTTGATAGAGTTAATGGTAAAATAAATTTTTTACGCAACAAATAACCTTAATATATATATATATATATATTGATGCATGTGTCACATAGTCTTATATGAGATTGATTTAGTGCCTGTACATATATGATTCATGTGATGTTCATGAATTTTATTAGCTACACTTTGATATGATTCCACTTAGATAAAATACCCGATTTTTTCCCCTCAAAAGTAGACTCCGATATGCTCGAGTTGATTGATGTCATGTCAAAAAATAGAGAGAAAAAGATTGACCCAAGATAACAAAAGAATACCTGAATATTATACAAAATAGACACCATTGCGATTGAACTGAAAAATAAAGCAGCAGAAGTATACAACGCAGGGGCAATTGATTGGCTTTAAAAAAAGCACAAGTCATCACAATCCTGCTTTAATTCCCAAGCAAAAAATGTTTTTTAGCAGCCCCTGTTCTGCAGTACCTAGGAAAAACTAAACATGAAACCTTTACCAGCTAAAAGATTGTTTTGGATAATTATTATCCTTTCATCAGTGGAAATTGGCAAGCATTGACCAATATTCTCTGAGCAGTCCAAATGTACCAAGAAGGTCATCATCCTACATGTATGGAAGAACAAGCATGGAGTTAGAACAGAAACAAATGACTGGAACTATATGTTGGCTGTATGGTTGCCTACAAAAAATTTGACCACCTATCCGCCCATCATTTGACAGAGCCAAAATAAAAGGGTTCAGTTTTAACATCTGAGGATACTGGTGGTGAAATGAAACAATTAAACTAAAATTAAAGAACACACATACATCATAAATACTTGCTCAGAATCCAAAATCTTTGAGAAAACAACTAAGCAAAAACAAGTTCTGTATGCATAGGTTACTTTTCCACTAAACCAATAAAGTGACTGATGGGTGTATCTCTTAACATTGAACCGAATGATATGAGCATTGCCAAAGATAAGAACATCAACATAACAGAATAGTTTCGAAAGGTTGCCAGATATCATCACCTTGTGATACTTCTAAGAAAGGGAACATAGGGTCGGGAAGCGAGAAGCAATACTAGCTGTACTTCAGGAAGATCTTAATTGCATCATCACATTAACAAGCTTATTTAAGCTCCTGTCGCAGAAACAACTATCGTGTGTACAACAACAGCCTTGGAACAACTTCAAGTTCTTGAAGCCAAATCTCAGTCTTAATATATTGTTACTTCACATCAATTACTTCAGAATTAAATCTAATCTGACAACTCCGCATTTGAGACAAGCCACAAAAGAGATCCTGATCCAAACAGATTATTGTAACATGTCCTTAAAAGTAATAGGATGAGACAGTAAACACTCCAATCAATGACTACATGTTAACTACAATGTAAAAGCAGGTCAGATAGTATTCATTAGAATCTGTTTCCAAATCCCAGTGGATGGCCACTTGGATATGCATCCTAATATCCAAAATATACCAGATGTATATGAGTTGAGCTCCAACCATATGTGAATATCCAGATATCTCTGTGTTCTTTTCTACTTATAACAACATTAACCCAAAATTTTGTTATTTGATTATTTTTTATTATATTTCTTCTCATGTTTCTTTTGTTGTTCACATTTGCACTAGAATCATTCATGACTATGAAATATGATTGAGAAATTTGAATCAGTTTCTTGATTATCTCATGTTATCCTAGTTTCACATGTTCTTCACTTCTGTAATTGGCTAATTACCAATTCGGATCTATATCTGTGATATATATTAGTTTGTGTATTTATCTGTTTCGAACAGATGTGATTACAAATTTAAGTTTATGCTTGGTATCTGACATATCCATTGATTACAAATATTTTAAGAATAGATAGATAGTTTTCCCACAACCCAATCTGTTTGAATCCCTAAAAGGCCAGTTATTCCACTGAAACAATTTTACAAATCAATCCAACCATCAATCAGCTCACAGCCATGATAAACTCAAATCAATGTCATTTTTCCACCACAACACACCAGCCAAGTAATATAACCATCTACTTACCTTCTCAGCATGAGTCTCCTACATCCACACTACATATGAAGCATTAGAGCAACATAGAGTGCATGTCAAAGGAAGTGTAGTCCTGTTGACTCAAATTATTAGAGGACAAACAACTTCTGTAAAATAAACTTTCAATCCTGCTGATTGGTATTGGCCACTAAATAATGCACTTTATATTACATGGAAAGCATCATGTTGATGAAAACAATCTTACTGTTTAGAATTCCTTCTTGTTTCAGAAGATGCTATCAAAAGGGGGTAAAAACCATCATCTACAAGTAAAAGCAAAACAAGAATACATCTACAGTACAATTCACAACAAAAGAAGTGAATATCTAACTAGCAGCCAAATGAATTTTTCGTCAACAATCATTCAAGATCATATTGTAATGCATTTCTCACAGATAAAGCAGTAGATAATTGCTGGAATTTATGTGACACCATACGACAAAACAAAATTGCAATGTCCATTTCATATAGTCAAATACAAGAATTACCATTTCATGGCATCAGGAAGTGCTAAACCCTCATAAACAGGATGAGTGCATGACATGCCATTTGGCATGTTCCTGTGTCGACCAGCACAAATGAAAAATCGAACTACATGACATGCCATTTCACATGTTCACATTTTGACCAGCACAAACAAAAAACCAAACTAGAGATACATCAGCAGTCAGCAGCTTTGGTGCATGCCAATGTTTTACTTTTCGATATCTTTATAGCACAGGACATTTCAGCCAGTGCCAACATGTGCCAGTAGGCACAATATTCCCTAGTAAGTATAAGCAAAAGATGTCACAAAATTTAAGGGTCTGAAGACTCTGAAATGTGTGGCAACCTACAACAAAGAAAAATTGAGCAAACACCTCAATTCTTTGCCATCTAAATTCAATAAAATTTATTAAAACATTGCAGCAAAACGTAATGTTTTTACTTTTTACATTATGCATTTATGTTAGCTTCATAATGTATCTCTTGCATATATACACATAATTGCTAGAACCTGTATGACAATATGCTACCATTTACGACCTAGTAGAAAAACAAATGTTGTATGGTCTAAAGCGTGAGTTATCCAAGTGTATATTAAACATTATCCTACTAATAACCTGACATAATCCAATTCTAACCAGAAGCGACCAACTTTCAATAAATCATGTTAGAAAAATTATCCATACACCTGCAAATATATTCAAGATGCTTGGAACTCTTTTTAAAGGCCAAGAAAAATCACAATTGTGGACCAGTAGCACCTCAGACACCTACCCAAGCAAATAGATTGATAAATCTGCTCAACCGCACAAACTCAAACACACCTTCAAAGAAGTTGTGGAAACATAAACAAGCACAATTGACAACATTCTCAGATGTGCCTGCATAAGCAACATGAATAGAGAAAATGAGAACAGGAACACAAGCAAAAGCTCACGGGGTAACGAAATGCACTATCCTTAAAACCAAACCTCAAAAGTCATATCCTTCAAAACAAACCTCGATGCTCACATCAAGCGATCTGTGGCACAAATGCAGAAACCCTAGACTTTTTGTACACATAATTCATGACACCTTAACCTTCACCCACAACTTTCCAGAGAAAGTCCAAACATCTTAGAAGTCCATAAATACATGAATCTATCAGTTAGGCATAAATAATGTTCACACAATGCCTACAGCTTGCAAACAAATGGTTGGTTTCACCCACAAGAACCTTTTTAGCCATAACAAACCTAAAGAGAGAAACTATACAGGCTTGCAAGAAGTAGATCGTTTTTGTTTTATTGCATCCACTCTATTGAACTAACCTGCTCCTAAGTGACCATCTTAACTGCAAAAGAGACCACTAGACAAGCTAATATACCTGTCATAGAGCAGACAATATTAAGATGCCATCCCAAGATGTCACTTCGAAATAGATAACAGTATAAATCACCAACTCACTTCCAGCTAAAAAGAATCAAACCTAATCTCTAAAAGAAAAAAAAAAAAAGGATATTTTTTCCTCATATGAAGTCATTACTTATCCAAGCAGCAGAACAAATAATTCTATTTCCAGATCATGTGATTCACCTTGAGGCAAACATGCCCCTAAATGGCATAATCAAGTTAAGCACATGATTGTGCTCAAGATCAACATGACCCCACACGAAATGTTCCCTATCTAAAACAGATCACTGTTAATGGACAATTAAGTCAGAACTCTAGGGTTATTAGACCAAATTATGTTTGCAAAAGATGGCTTAACTGGGCAAAACAAATAACAATTAGTATTAGTTTGACCAAGATCTATACAAGAAACTCCAGTCCTTGCATATGTTCCAATAGGACTTGAAAGGGAATAACAAAAACGACATACAAATGTGCTATGCACTAAGTTGCATAAAGTTTGTATCAGCAATCTAGTATTGAGAGCTTAAAGCTTCTAAATAGACAAGGAAGACAAATTTCATAATTAATCTATAAAACCTACCATCCTAACTTCTTCTGTCATAATCTGTAAAGTTTGCAGATTAATGTCATAAACAATATCCAGTACTGGCAAGGATAATTTCTCAAATATGCTCAGAGCTCAAAGAAGAATCAAACAAGAATACCATAAATATAAAAGAACCATAGTTCCAGAATTAGTGGGTCCCCGATGCAGGATGACCATGGTCACCAGAACTCCTCTCTGCAGTTCTCACCGGCGAATTGCCGTCTTCTTCTCTAGCCACAGCCCCTGTGGTCAACCCACCACCTGGATTCACTGCATTGGATTGAGGCGTCGTATGACGCTCGTAATCAGGGTCGTCAGTTGGCAATTCATATCGACAAACAGGGCACGAGTTGTGGAGCTCGAGCCATGGGAGGATGCACTCCTTGTGGTAGACGTGGCTGCACGGCATCTGCTTTGCAACTGCGTCCATCTCAAACAGGTCCATGCAAACCGAGCACTCGGTCTCGTTCGACGCCAATAACCCCTCCGTGATCTTGACGTCGGGAAGGGACTCCACGGCAGCCTTCGACGCCGGAGGCGTGCCGTACTGGTTGGGATCATTCTCGGACAGCTGCTGGATCAGCTGGTCGAGCCCCGGACCGACGAAGTAGTCGCCGATGCTCCCCATGAAGTGGCGTCCCCTGCCGCCAGATCCGGCAGCGCCGCCGAAGGAGACCGCCTGGACGAGATCTCGGAGGGAGGGGGCGGAAAAGGAGCTCAGAGGGTCGACGCTGGCGTCGACCGACGGGTTCTCGACGTTGACCGCGGCAGCGGCAGCGGCCAAGTCGACGAAGGCGGACAAGAGGGAAGGAAATGCGGGGAAGGCATCCACATCGTCGAAGGAGGATCGGAAGTAACGACCGGGGTGGAGGGCAGAGTTAGGGTTCCGATCGGGGAGGTCGAACTCCTCGACGAAATCGCCATGGCAATGGGCGCAGGCGAGCCTGGTGCCAGCGGCGGTGAAGGTCCGATTGCATTGGTGGCATAAGTAGCGCTTCTCTGTGGTGACGGCGGCGGCGGCGGCGGAACCGGTGGCCCCGGCTGAGGACATCTCTTGGCAGCAACGAGAGGGAGGTTTCGAACCTTTGTGGGCCAAGAAATAAGTGTATCGAAAATAATCTTCAAACCCGACAAAATCTACCCACGTCCTACCTGAATCATTATTGATCAACACAAAAATAGACACCCTGTTTATCCAGATGGGTCCCGCTTTATCGTCAGTTGACGAAAGCATCCCCTTGTTCAACCGTGCAAGCAGCAAGGAGGAACGTACACGTGTAGGATTCGCTGTTCCAATCTATTGCTTACAGATCAACTGAAATCGGATTTAGATATTAACCACTTGGAGACGAATTTTTTAGGATCCAATAATCATTTTTATAAATTTTGAATTCTTTTTTTAAAATAACTTAAATTATATTATTTTTATATTATATTTTCACTAACCAAATCAGAAATGCTTATATGATGAAAGGTAAGCCCATTTTTGGTCAAATGGGAGATGCACCCAACCTAATTTGCTCAAAACATGAGAAAGTTAGAAAATTTTGGGGTTGAACTTACTAGAATAGGTCATTTAAAATCTCAAAAATGGAAAAATAATCATATTAAGTGTTTTTTAATTCATTTCCATGGTGTCTTGGATTTTTGAAACAGTAACAATTGAGTTGCATTATTTTTTAATATGATTATATTATTTTCCAATAGAATCATTACAACATTTTTCAAAAAAAATATAATTTAGTTAGAAAATTTTATATTTTTATTAAAAAAATCAAAAATGCTTATATGACAAAAGATAAGTTTATTTTTTGCCCAAAAAAAATGAGAGATGCACTCAAGGGAATTTGCCCAAAATTTGAGAAATTTAGATAATTTCAACCCATTGGTGGGCTGAAATTACTCAAAATAGGTAATTTATAATTTTAAAAATAAAAAAAATCATCAGGCTGAAAGTTTGAAAATATTTGGAGATGGTGATAGCTAAGTTATGCTGTTTTTTAATAAGACCCCAAAAATAATAGAACTTAGTTATAAATTTTTAACTTTTTATTACAAACATCATAAATATATTTTTTATTTAAACTTCAGAATTTTCTTATATGATAATGGACATGTACAGTTTTGGCCAAATGGGAGGAAAATGGGTATTATTCATGGTATATCATCCCTTCAAGTTTGAATTCTATATGTTTTCGTATTTACTTTTACAATGCCACGCCACTAGGGTTAACAAATTTTCAATAAAGGATCATTTCTATGATAACAATTTTTGAATAAAGTATCATCAAATCCTATCAAAAAATGAGTCCCCAAATTCATCCTAAGCATATATTAGTCCTAAACGAAGGTTTAGTTGGACAAAAATATCAACTCTTTAACTATTCCAACACTAAATACCAAATTGACAAAATAATTTAACAAGATAAATATATTATTTCAAACAAATAACTATGTAACATATATAAAACATATCGACCTGAGATCAAACACCAAGTGCACAATCGGGATGCTCATATTGACAACCCAAGAACTCATCAAAATCCAACCAATATGTCCTTCCAGATCAAAGGTATTGTTAGCTTTGAGGACTTAGAATGTGAAGAGAGAGGACCGGAACAAGAGGGCATAGAAGGTCTAAGTTTTGAGTCAATGAAGATTAAAATAAGACTTATTATTAAGCAAGCAAGGAGGGTAAATTACGTATTAATCTCTATTAACTCCTATAATTAGTTATCTTTAATATTTTAATTTTTATATTTTTAAAAATTATATTGACATCCTTATACTTATGTAAGTGAAATATTTAATCTTGTTTCTCATTACGTCGTCGATTTTATTGACGAAAATATCATACTTATCAGTGATAAACTAAAGTGAGGCAACTTAACATATGTTCAATGGTGAACCCTATGATATTT
This sequence comes from Musa troglodytarum, assembly GCA_023547065.1. Classification (NCBI taxonomy): domain Eukaryota; kingdom Viridiplantae; phylum Streptophyta; class Magnoliopsida; order Zingiberales; family Musaceae; genus Musa; species Musa troglodytarum. Next base: position 50,860,659 of record CP097507.1, on the reverse strand, counting down.
TTATTAGCAAAGTTGACAAAGTGAGAAAAAATAAGATTAAATATTTCATTTTAATAAGTATATAAATCTTAATGTAATTCTTAAAAATATAAAGATCGGGATACTAAAAATAACTAATTACATGAGATAATCTATGATTACCCAAAAAGACATCACTATATTAGGGCTTGGAACTCAAACTATATATATATATATATATACATATATATATATACATATATATATATATATATACATATATATATATATACATATATATATATATACATATATATATATATATATCATTTTAAAATTAAGTGATAACAATATATGATCAGATTTTCTAAGGTATACACGTCTATTTAATGGAATTCAGATGACTTTTAGTAGAATTTGGGATTGATTTGGATAGAAAGGTATACACGTGGAAGCTTTGTTAATAATCCTATTGATTGAGAAAAGTATTTATTTTAATTCACTAAAGCTTTATTTTTTAAGATTATACTTTTATAGAAAAAGGTGATTTTTTAAACTATATTAGACTTATTATATTGGATCCACATAGTGTATCAAAAAAAGAAAAAAATTAATGCTTAATAAAAAAACAAATATATTTAAGAAGATTATGATATTTGGATACGGCTAGAACTCATTTGGTACGCAGATCGTAAAATTTATGGATAGAAAAAAATACTTATTCATAATTATTCCCATTTGAAAGATATTAATTCCTACAACATTTAACAGACAATCCATGTGATGAAAGAAAAAGTACTACCAATAGAGTAAATAAAATTCTAAAATTTAAATACATTAATTAATAGGCCAAGAAAAGAATCGAGAAAGAATACTATTTCTTCTTTCCATCTCTCCCTTTTTCCTCTGTTAGATTTAAAGTCATATTAATATAAGAAAACCGGACAAAATTTCTCAAAATTATTCATTAAAATAAAGAAGAAGGGGAAACATTTTTTAATTGATAGCTTGGAAAGTCCAAATATCTTCTCTTGTGCTTGAGTAAATTACATGTGTAAATAAAAAACGAAATAAATTATGCTATGTATCATTCTTTTATTATAATAATAATAATAATAATAATAATAATAATAATAATGAGCTTTTTTTTACTTATTTCTCATGAATTTTTATCTCTTTTATTTGAGCTAATAGAAGGGTAGAAATTAGCAGAAATCATGTTTATAAATGATTAGGTGACACACTATTATATAGTTGTCAAATTGATCAATAAAATAGGAATCAATTTCTAAAAGAATTATACAATAAGGAGTAACAGATCCATAAATTAGGAGTATATTTGGAGATGGTGAACAAAGTGATAGAGATAAGAACAGATTGCTATGAGCCAAACATGATTAGGATGATTATTTTTATGGTAGACATTGTAGATTCAATATTAGGAAGCATCCACTCATCCTCTCAAAGCTTGGACCGGGTAGCAAGCCACTGTACAACTTTTGTCTCCACAATTGTTCATGTTCTTTTCCTTTAATATATCTTTCAACTCTCAGCAGACATGCTGTTGACTTTGTGCCGACAGAGAATAATATATATATATATATATATATATATATATATATATATATATATATATATATATATATCATTGTATAGAAATTGTAGAGACAGGCAGATAGTTGTACCTTGTACATCACAGCAGCCACTGAATTAAGAAATTCTTTGATGGTAACTTATACACATATAAAAAAAAAAGACTTATACATATTAAGAAATTCTTTGATAGTTGTAACTTATACGTGGAAAAAAAGACTTCAATTCCTATATATATGCACAAAGGTTGCACACCAAATACACACATTTGTGGCATATCAATACATAGAAGGCATTACAAATTTGTGAAGATTTACTATAATTACCATAGCCATATTATGTCAATTTTCCCACAATCACGCTACCATGATCCCAATTTAATTCCTCTTTAATAATGGGGATTTCTTAATTGAAGTTGCAACATTCAAATTACAAGGAAAAGAATATTCTCATCCTTCAACTTTTTCCTGTCCTTTAAAAATATGATTTTTGTTCTAGTCTTTAGCCTCAATTTTTGATGGACATGGGTATTGAATAATGTGTGTGAATGACTTAGATTGGCATAGATTTAATGGTCAAGTCAAATAACTTAATTACAGCAGTTGGCAATTGAAGTTGCAACATTCAAATTATTCGTATTTGTAAACGTTTAATTACAAGGAAAAGAATATTCTCATCCTTCAATTTTTTCCTGTCCTTTAAAAATAGGATTTTTGTTCTAGTTTGAGCCTCAGTTTTTTATGGACATTGGCGTAGACTTAATGGTCAAGTCAAATAACCTAACCACCGCAGTGTGTACATTAAACAATATGAGAGGCAAACTTCACAAGCCCACCTATAAGTAAACACCTCTTGCTTACAGTCTTGAAGTAGAGGGAGAAGGAAAAGGAAGGGATTGGAGATGATCCATTGGATCGGTAAGCTAAGCTTCACCCTTCTCGGCGTGGCTTCGGTCACGCTTGTCGCGGATCTCTTGCTCCCTTGCTTTCTGGATTTCTTCCTCTCCCTACGCCACCTCTGGATCATCTCCCAGTTCATCGTCTTCTTCATCTGGAAGCTCTCCAGCACCGGCGACGCCGACGAGTCTCTTGAGTTCTCTTGCCTTCGTCCTCTTGCTGTTGACTCGCCGGAGACGTGGTGTGACGTCCCTTCCGCCGGCTACTTCACCTCCTTTCCTTCTCGGGCTGGTTCGCGTGAACCCGAGCCGTTGCCGCCGGAGGTCACAAAGGAGATGGTGGAGCCTAGACAGCAATACCGCCGCAAGGAGGCTGCACCGTTGGTGGTGAAAGAGGAGGCCATTGGGTGGAGGAGAAGGGAAGTGCTCGTGGTCCACCACGACGAGCTGTTCCAGCGAGCGGAGGCGTTCATCAAGAAGCACTACGACAGCCTCCGGCTCCAGCCGCATGAGGAGTACCCGGAGCAACGCCAACGCTTGGCGATGCTTCCTTGGTCTTCCTAGCAGTCGATCTCCCACTTAGCTTACGTTTCTCTTCTCGATTCATTCGTGAACTGGTAACACAGTCACTGGTGGTGTCCATGTGTGTACATATGGCTTCATGTACATGAGATCGTCATGGTATAAAGAAGAAGCTGCAAGTCTTCACTTTGTTATCCTTCTCCTTGTGACACTCGTTAGCAAAGAACAATAAACTCAGTCGGACACGGAATGTTTCTCGCTGTTCCAAAGAGTTTGGCCGAGCTATCACATCTTTCATGTGGTCGAACAGGATAATTATATATTACTTCATATATTTACTTAGGATTAGTATTTTAATCCTTATATTTTAAAAAATAATATTGGGATCCCTATTTACAAAAGTAAAATATTTAACCCCAATTGTTCTCACTTTATCAATTTTGATGAAAATAAAAATGATAAAAAAAATAATTTCATAGATGATAGACTGCCAATGACGTTAGGGGTACGCAAAGCCGACTGAGTCAGTGACATCCGAGGCTGGTGCCGGATACCCTTTAGAATGCCACCCTTGAGCACCGACCTCTTGTCGTTTTCTTTCCATACCACGTCGTCTATTGCAACAAGGAAAGTCCCCAACTTGGTCCGTTGATTTCGTCGCTAGCCCCATTAGTAAAATCCAGATCGCAGGACGAAGTGCGACTACTTCCTCTGACTCACCTCCCTCGCCATTAACCCTGGAGTCCAAGTCGACAACAACAAGCATAAGGCGAGTGTTGAAGAAGATGGAATTGTACCACTCCCTTATGCGACGAGATTCTAAGAGAAAGTCTTGTGACCAAGTGCAAGAGGTGCCTTCACCGTCGCATTCATCTCCAACACACGTGACATGATTTACGAGATCAAGAACTACTCCACACACCTCGTCGTAAGTCCTGTTTCCCTTTCCCCTCGTGTGCCACCAACGCCACCAGCGTTGCTTGCAATCCACCGTCCATACGGGAGAAAAACAAAAAAAAATTATAAAATTATTTTTTTATCCTTTTTATTCATGATAAAATTAATGACATGAGAAAAATTATGATTAAATATTTCACTTTTATAAAAATTTAAATATTATTTTTTTAAAAATATGAAGACCTAGATGCCAATCCTAACTAGCTGAGGAACATATTAAAAGTTGTTGGAGTAGGTGGTGGTAACTGCTGAATTAGTCAACTCTCTCCGGGCATATGGGTCACACTATGTGGCTCATCTGCAACTAAGCATATGACTCGATGCGTGACCTCACCAGCTATATCCTTCTTCAGATATGAACTGATATAAGACTCCACGATTCCTCTTAGTGCATGTAAGCAGCTTACTCGATGCATGACCTCATCAATTTTGTCCTTCCTGCTTGCTGAATCATGTTCTTCTTTTTCTTCGGAGTTGAATTGACTGCAACGAAAACTAGTGTTTTATTCTTGCATCCTTTTTGCTCCCTTTTGCTTTTAGTAGATCACCTACAAGTATGCATCTTTCTCGATGAATGGAATCCATTGTCGATGACCAACAAATCCTGCTGTTCCAACGCGTAAACGAAGACATTTTTAACTACGAGAGTGGGTGCCATGGAAATCAAATGCCAGCTTCGTGAAAGATGACTTTGAAGCCTTGGTCGATGAAGAAGCTATAGGTCGAACGAGTTGTTGGATCCTCGTCGTCGTGCCACCTCGAGTCAACATGAGGCCCGCATTGAATAAGTCCTTGAAGCTTATTCTAGATTGAATGAAAGACTCGGAAGTCAAGATGAGAGGCCTGTAAATGACAATAAGATAATGATCAAAGTAAGAAATTTGTTGGAGAGACTTCTCAAGCTCATGTTGCCATCCTAAAGTGTGATGAATGTTCTTGTGCCATCAATAATTGTATAACTTAAAGAAATAGCTTATCTGTGAGGCAGCATAAATTCTCTTTTTTTGCTTTCTAAAGCATAATATAAACTAGATTACATTAATTGCCTGATACATCCATTCCTCTGCTCATCAGAGCTCAAATCAATGTGGTAAAGGCTGTTTGGGTGGGATGATCATGGAACTTGATGTAACAGTGCGGTGTTTCAGACTACCTAATTACAGTCATCCAATAGACGAGAAAGAAAGCAATAAGCTACTTCTTTATCATGGTCACAAATCATAACAATCGTAATGAATCATAATGTGCCAATTGTTTAAGATCAACTATATCGAATGTAATCCATCATTTAATAAAATAGATTCATGCAATTGGAATCTAATAAAGTTTCTTTGTCTTGGGACCATCATTGGTGATGCCACAAATATATTTAAAGAAGTCAAGAGTCATGGTATATTTATTGGAACATGTTAGCATTTTTTTGACTGAGGAGTGAAGCCATTCCAGCAATTATTAACAAGCATCACAAGCCCATATAGCAGATTGGAAAATTAGCTACATGCCATATTTCGTACTTGAACCATATATTTATCAGCATGAAACAAAGAGGTTGAGGTCGCAACACTGCATGGACATACTACATAATATGGCAATTCAATTAAGATTTTATTCAACATATTACTTATCTGACTCAAAATAGAAAAATAAATCTCAGGCATATTGGACTCAGGTACTTGTATATCAGGCCTCAAAAAGAACTAAAACATTGGGAGTCTACAACAACTCGACTACATTTTGCAACACTGGTCATGGAAAGAAAATTTCTATGACCAGATATAGCAAAAGGCTTTAGTTTACAAGGATATTAAATAGACATGAAAATATATTTTAACATATAGCAACTCAAATATTCATCATCTAGTGAAGAAACAACAAACCACCCGGTAAAAAGTTTAACATCTTAATATCATCAGTAAGATCCTAATTTAGCTGACGTGGGAAGTAATAAAGATGTGTTAGTCGAGATAATTAATTAACACTGATGACCCAAGGATGAAGAAACAACTCCTCCAGGATAGGATAATTCGACCAAGTCATCGATCAAACATGTCTAATTGGCAACAACTATCAGACTAATAGTGAATACATGTGCGATAACTTCATGGAGGAATAGAGACATACAGGAGCATTGCAACACTAAACCAACAAACCATAAGTTTCAAGTATTTTGACTCTCCCATCGAGCTCTGCCGGAGGCGACATTAGACAAACAAAAAGCCATTATCGTTTCAATATATCTTTTCTCAGATCTTCTTCTACCTCTTCATGCACCACTAATCCCTTGGACCTACTGGAGCATACATATGTGATAACTTCATGGAGAAATATAATCATATAGGAGCATTGCAATGCTAACACAACAAACCACAAGATTCAAGTATTTTGACTCGGTTGCATGGGTCCTTTCCTACCATTGAGCTCTGCTGGAGGTGACATTACTAGACAAACTAAAAGCCATTATCGTTTCAATATATGTTTTCTCATATCTTCTTCTACCTCTTCATGCACCACTAATCCCTTGGACCTACTGGAGCATACATATGTGATAACTTCATGGAGAAATATAATCATATAGGAGCATTGCAACGCTAACACAACAAACCACAAGATTCAAGTATTTTGACTCGGTTGCATGGGTCCTTTCCTACCATTGAGCTCTGCTGGAGGTGACATTACTAGACAAACTAAAAGCCATTATCGTTTCAATATATGTTTTCTCATATCTTCTTCTACCTCTTCATGCACCACTAATCCCTTGGACCTACTGGAGCATACATATGTGATAACTTCAAGGAGAAATATACTCATATAGGAGCTTTGCAACACTAACACAACAAACCATAAGATTCAAGTATTTTGAGTCGGTTGCATGGGTCCTTTCCTACCATTGAACTCTGCTGGAGGCGACATTACTAGACAAACTAAAAGCCATTATTGTTTCAATATATGTTTTCTCATATCTTTTTCTACCTCTTCATGCACCACTAATTTCTTGGACCTACTGGAGCATACATATGTGATAACTTCATGGAGAAATATACTCATATACGAGCTTTGCAACACTAACACAACAAGCCACAATGCTCGAAACATTTTGACTTGGTAGCAAGGGTCCTTTCCTACCATTGAGCACTGCTGGAGGTAACATTGCTAGACAAACTAAAAACCATTATAGTTTCAAGAAATGTTTTCTTAGATCTTCTTCAACCTCTTCACGCACCACTAATCCCTTGAACCTACTGGAGCATCTACTCGATCTTAAGCACTCCTAATCTCAATTACTAAGCGGCCAATTTCCAGTTCTAGGGTGTTCAAATGTTAGCCAAATGATAAAATATTTGACTAATTCTTCCATCGACGAACTAAAACCTTTGAGCACAGTCAACAGTAAGTATAATGGGAACCAGTCAACACATACTTCTCCAATGTGGGCTTCTTGTAAAGGTATCCGCATTCCCTGCACGGTGTAACATCCCCTGACTTCAGCGTGTTCTCCGTCCCGCAATCTCCGCTTGTATTGATCCGATGTTTGATATGAATATATTAATCAAGCAATCAGATAATTACACTAGTCACAAACTACTTCAAGTAAGATTCGAAAGAGAAAAAGGAGATCAAGAACTGCAAGCTAGGGTTTGTAAGAAAAAAATCAATCGATCACGAACGGAGGAACATAAAGAAATCATATTAGTAAAAAAAGATTTGAATCGTACTATTTCGGGAGAGAACAATGACGAATTCGTGGAGAGCTCTCGGCTTGCGAGGACCAAGAGGAGGGAAGCCGAGGACAGGAACATGGTATCTTTGGAGCGAGTTGCCATTTATTTCTGAAAGGAAATGGTGTGACTCAGCCGAGTAAGTTATGAGTCAACCGCGTCCAACCCGACCGAGTTATGGACTCGTCAATCTTTGCTTGTCTCACGCCCCAAGTGGCGCAATTATCCACGTTATTATTACGCCGATCATAATCGTCTAACTTTGGCTACTTGACCATCCAAATCATAGAGATGGCGTGAGATTGACGGTGTGGATGATGTGGGTGTGGTTTGCTGGTTTCTTCGATGGGATGATGAATTAAAAGACTATATTTAGCGGCACTCACCAACCTCAGATAAAAGAGGTTCAGCGGAAGAGAAACCGCGAGGAGGAGGCCGCGACCGGGCCGGCTACGATTAGGGTTTCTTAAACCGAAATCCTAATCCTCTCTTCGTGCGGGCGACCATTTGAATCCTGTCCACTCCTCTGTTTCCCGATCTCACATGGCCCCGGCGAGGTTGGATGGAGGGGATCGGCCGCAGGAGGAGGGGGCAAGGATCTGCATCAATGACGCCCTTACCGACGACGAGCTTCGGGCTGTGTTCGCGCGGCTGGAGAAGGAGGAGGAGAGGGACTTGTTCGGGCTCGTCTGTAAGCGCTGGCTCCGCCTTCAGAGTTCGGAGCGCCGCCGCCTCCGAGCCCGGGCCGGCCCCGCCATGCTTCGCCGGATGACCGACCGGTTTCCAGGTCTCCTTGAGCTTGACCTCTCTCAATCCGCCTCGAGGTCGTTCTACCCTGGAGTTACCGACTCGGATCTTGCCGTCATTGCCGCTGGATTTCGGAATTTACGTGTCCTCGATCTCCAGAACTGTAAAGGTGAAATCTTTTTGTCTTTCACTATAGGGATTCTTCTTTTTTATGGTTGGTTATTGATCTCGTGTGTTATAACCGTGACCTCTTTCATTATTATTGATAATTCAGTTGGGTGTATAGTTATCATTTGCACTACGATTTTGTTATGATAGCAGCAACTTGATTAATTTTTTGGTGTCAAGATAGTTACATGTGGGAATAAGTAGATGGTATCATTGCTTAATTGGAATTCCTCACTTTTCTCATTCTTCTCTCCCCGACGGTGGACTGAAGTTCGAGGAGTTTGTGGGAGTTCCATCAAAAGATGAGGGGCATCACGAAAGGATTAAGGTAAGCATCCCATCCTCTGTCTCTCTCTCTCCTAATTTAATCTCATAATCACATCTCACAAACATGTATCCTCAAATTAATCTCACAAATATCATCCATGTTACATGTTATGTTTTCCTTTCAAATCCAAATTTTTTAACATGTATCAATTGATATTCTATGAAAACTCACTATGTCATGCTTCATGCTAGAAATTTATGCTTCCTGTTAGGGATGGATGGATTTATATGTTATGTTCTGCATGCGAAGTAGCAATCATGTGTCAACCTTCCTATGTGGAGTCTTTTATGATTGGATTTTTATCATCATATTATGTAAAATAGGTGTTGTTAGACAAACAAATAGTTGGATTTGAGTTTGTTGCCATGTCAACGATCCACATCATCAGCCACATCATCGTTGATCGCTAGTATGTTAGTGACCACTGTTACACCACCGTTGAATTGTGTGATTTCAGTGGTGACTATAGATACAACAGGCTGTACTGTAGTCTACACAAAATTTGTCATGTCATTGCTGATTGTTGCCATGTTAGTTTGACAGCTGACACAACAGGCTACGTGACAATTTGCATGAAATCTGGGTGGACCAGTCTTAAATGGTCTAGCCCAACCACTTAACCTAAATCAATGTAATTGAGCTAGAGTAAATTGAAACAATGTTGATCCTTATTTAATTGACTTAATTTGAATCCAATCATTATATGCGAACCTGATCACATCATGATTGAGCCCTAGCCATGCATCCAGATTGAACCCAATCCTTACATGCAATCGAACTCAATCACATCCTGATTGAACCCAAGCCATGCACCCAGTCCAGATTTGAGAGGCTCAATTCTACATTAGCCAAGTAGGTTATGCAGGCTCAATCAGTGGGTTGGTTGTGTTGGCTAAGCCAGTTGGCTATGCAGGCTCAATCTGTGGGTTGATTATGTTGGCTAAGCCAATCGGCTGGCTTCGGTGTAGGCCTTTGAGCAGTAACTAAACCAAAGTATAGGTAATTAATAAATATACAAAAACTTTAGAAAAGTACAATTCATAAAAATACAAAAAAAATCCAAAAATGCAATTTTTATTTTTCAGAGATTGTTAAATGAAAAGAATGATATTATTAGGTTACCCCGAATTCTATGGCAACCTAGAATTAGTGATTTAGACCTCCTAAAATCTCAAGTATAAATGCTATATGGGCAAGTAAATAAATTTAAATATATAATGCATAATAAATTCTATCATACATGATTGATCTCTATACTTTGCAAATTAAATTCTTTGCCACATGCTATCCATCCCTTTTGACTCCAATTGACCTCGACGATGATACATCTTATCTTATATGTTATATATATGTATGTGCATGTGGATGCATGATTTAATGTGGCATGGGTTTAAACAACATAGGATAGGTTCAAGTCAGTTAATATTGTTTCAATTTACTCTAACCCAGTTGCATTGATTTGGGCTAGGTGGTGGGTTAGATCATTCAAGATTGGTCCACTTAGATTCCATGCAAACTGCCATGTAGCCTCTTGTATCAACAATCACACTGACATGACAAAGGTTAGTGATGACATGACAAATTCTGTGTACGCTGCACGGCAGCCTATTGTGTCAACAGTCACTGTTAACATGACATAAATCAACATTGGCATGGTAGTGGTCAACCTTGGTGTGCTAATGGTCAACGATTCCATGGCCAATGATGTGGATTATTGACATGGCAGCGGACCTGAATATAATAACATTTTTATTTGTTTGATAACACCTATTTTACATGAAATAATGATAAAAATATGATCAGAAAGACTCCATATAAGAAGATTGACACATGATTCCTATTTCACATGCAGAACATAATATGTAAATTCATCTATCCCTGACAGGAAGCATAAATTTTGAGCATGAACCAAGATATAGTAAGTTTTTACAGCATATCAATTGATATGTTAAAAAAATTTGGATTTGAGAGGAAAGCATAAAGTTAGTAACATGGATGATATTTGTGAGATTAATCTGAGGGAAGCATTTTGTGATATCAATATGTTAGATATGATAATAAGATCAAAATATGAGAGAGGATGGGATGCCTATCTCAATCCTTTTGGTGATGCCTATCTCAATCCTTTTGGTGATGCCCCTCTGTCTTTCAGTGAAAAACCCCCATGGACTCCTTGATCTCCCATCCACCGACAGATCGAAGAAGAGTGAGGAATCCCAATTAAGTAATGACATCACATGCGTAGTGTCATTTTTACTCGATTCCCATGTAATCATCTCCACACTAGTAAATCAATCGTGTTATTGATATTATAATAAAATCTTAGTGTAAATGACAACTGTACCCCACCAACTAATTATTAATAATAATTAAAGAGGTCACAATTATAACATCATGAATTAATTTGATTAGTTAAAATTAGATCTTTATTTATTTGACAGGGGTTGTCTTTGTTTGGAACATTGGATAGCCTATGGGCTTGACTAGGTGTGCAGATTTTTTTGATTATTCAATGATAACAGAGATATGATTTGATGAAGTTATGTAATGATCCAACTAATTATTAGGTTATGCACATGCAGAGAAACGACAAATACTGGTATTTATAGGAAATTTGTAGATGTGGCAAATGCTTCTTCTTTATTTGAGCCTTGGCCATGGTACTTTCGCTTAATGGACCTTGATGTTAAGTAATTGTTGTTGGTGGTACCAACTTATTATGATAATTTATGTAAAAAAAGGTCAATTATTGTAAAAAACATGATTGTTTACTAGATGAGATTTAAGACGGTTTGACATATGAAAGTTCCATTATTAAGTTTATATGCTCTTCTTTGTGTTCTGAAATGATTGATAGATGCAACTCTTTGGTGATAAAGATGGAGTCTTATAATGTGAAAAATGCTAATTTTTGATCATGGTGTAAGCTTTAGAATGCAGTTCAGTCTTTGAACTTCACAAAACACTTGGAAAAGATTGCCTATAATGACTTGGGCAGTTAATTGTTTTTTTGTACTCAATTGCACATTCTTGTAAGTTATTTACTGTTCATTTCCCAAGTAATGTCAACTCATTTCTTGATATATTACAAATGCATGTACTTTATCCTACAATTAGTTCTTTTAAGTGAAGTCTTTATTTAGTTTCTATCGCTGGAGTTTTGTGAACCTAAATGGTAATACTTAGGTGCATCAGGCTGATTCTTGATATCTGTGATTACGGTTGTTTCTCTGTTGTTTTCAGCATATTTATGACATTAAAACTGTATCAGTATCATACTCATATCTTGTTCTAGTTGTTAGCGACATGTAAATTTTGCAAGTTGGACATAACATTAGATTTGGTCATTGTATAGATGTTTGTTTAGGCTTATACTCTTCCAGCCATCACCTTTCCCGTCATCAGAGAAAATACAATGTTTTGCTTTCATATTCTAGTAGTCTAATATGAATTATGTGGCTTCTGTTCCAAAGGTGTCACTGATGTTGGGATGATTTCTCTGGGAAATGACCTTCCATCCCTCCGGTCCCTAGACGTTTCCCAGTGTAGAAAAATTACAGACAAAGGATTGGTGGCTGTTGCTTTGGGTTGTTCCTCTTTGAAAAGGTTGCATGTAGCTGGATCAAAATCTGTAACAGATGAGTTACTAAAAGCACTGTCTAAGAGCTGCTCATGCCTAGAAGATCTAGGATTGGCAGGATGCAACAACATAACAGACACTGGGCTCTCAGCTCTTGCTGATGGTTGTCGATATATTAACTCTTTAGATATTAGTAAATGCACCAAAATTGGTGAGATTGGAGTCTCAAGAATTGCTGAGGTTGCATCATCATCGTTGAAGATTCTCAAGTTGTTGGACTGTTTCAGAGTTGGTGATGAATCCATATTTTCCTTGTCCCACTTCTGCCATAACCTTGAAACTCTTGTAATTGGTGGATGCCGCGATGTTACAGATGAGCCTATAAAGGCCCTGTCACTTGCTTGTTGCGGCAGCCTAAGGAGCTTAAGGATGGACTGGTGTTTAAACATCACAGACTCATCCTTGAACTCTGTGCTGTCAAACTGTAGACATCTTGCAGCTCTTGACATAGGTTGCTGTGACAAACTAACCGATTTGGCTTTCCAGTCAGTTGGAATGGGAGGATTTGAGTCGCAACTGAAGGTTTTAAAGATGAGTAACTGCATGAAGATCACAGTTTCTGGCGTAGGCTCCATGTTGAAATTCTGCAAATCCCTAGAGTATGTTGACCTGCGATCATGCCCTCATATTACAAGGTTGGGTTGTCAGCAGGCTGGATTGCAGTTTCCTGAATGTTGTAAAACAAACTACGACGGCAGCTTATCCGAAAATGAAACTATGGTTGATGTCTTCTTTTAAGACATGAACCGAGACAATGACCACTTCCCTATCAAGTGCCTTGTGGATGAGCTCATACTGTGATCAACTGTCATTACTTTTCAGCCATAAGAAATTAAGTATACCTTTCTCTGTGGCTAGGATATGTTAATATCTTGATGACAGAACTTCTTGTTGTGTTTATCGATGTGTTGTATTTATGTTATTAAACCTATCCGGCTGTAAATTTCCAGAATCTGTAGATGACTGATTGCAGGCTTTTATAGACTGATACTCCTTCTGAATGCAGTCTTTCAGATAGTAGAGTTTTGTCTTAAAAGAAACTGTTTATCTTTTCCTTAATAGAGCTTGGTTTGAAACTAAATGGCTCCCTGGTTTGGAACTTGTTGTCTAGTTCTATTGTGGCTATTAGAATAAGCTGGAATGCAGTAGGCATTACATGTCAGTTCATGCTTCAAGTTATTAATATCTACTGAAATTGCATTAAGAGCTGGTGCAAGTTGATGTTGATCTATGTCGACCAAATTATGTGATCTTGATATAAACCTAGAAATATAGTGACTTGGAATTCTGCAGTCCAATTGTTCGAACTAGTGATGGGACTATTATTATCATTTATTCCAGACTGCACACTGTAATGTCATGGTTTTATTGTTATCGAGTGATGGCCTGTGTTAGAATCTTCGATGCCCAAAGAAGAGAGAGACTATAGCATTTAATGTATGTTGTGGTAGGGAAAGAAGACATTGATGTCACAGCGACCATTTGTTCCATTACTATTCATCATCACGGTGTAGTAGTAGTTTCTTGAATTGATCTTGTTGTTATGAAATAGATTAATTACGTTCTTTGGATTCATTTAGAATGCCACTGAGTTCGACTCATCTGCAATAAAAAGCCCCTGGACTATGTTCTCATATTGCAGATTGTGCGTCGCATTTAACCAAACAGGTTTAGAGCTTGACGGGGGGGTGCATTCTTGAACACGACGGGGAAAGGCTCATCGCGGAGCCCTAACCACCTCTTCCCACCCTCCACAAACACGCCCACGTCCCCGCACACCACCTTGCAGGTCCTGCACACGCTCGGGCAATGGACGAGCTTATAGTCGCTCTCCCCGTACCTCTCGATCTTGAACCAGTTGCTCACCGTTGCCAGCCCCGGATCCCCCTTGAGGCCGCCGGTGACCACGTACCGCCGCCCGGTAGCCTCGGCGTCCGCCAGCTTCCACACGGTCGACTGCACGCAGATGGTCGAGGCGGCGAACCATACGTTGAGGTCCGTCGACATCTTCACGAACTTGTCCTTAGGGTTCACCGGCGAGAAGGTGAGGGGGAGGCCGTCGCTCACCTCCGAGTTCTCCTGGGCCACCGCGAGCGGGCAGGTGTCGTTGCTGCGGGCGGCGAGCGAGAGCCCCCCGCCGTGGCCGCGGATGAGGGGCAGGACGTAGTACTCGTGTCCCGGGCGGAGGCTCCTCCTGTCGGTGTCGCGCACGGAGGCAAATATCGTTGCCTCTGCGGAGAGCGCGTAGAGGAAGACGGGAAGCAGGACGAGCAGCTCCATAGCTGAAAGGGTTGCTGTGGTTGCATAGTTATTATAAGAAGGAGAGGAGAAATGCATTGACCAGAGAGGCATGTGAGGTGAGTAGGATGTTGACTTTTTGGTAGCTTCAGCAGTTGCATAATGTTTTGAGCAGCGATGATGCATAGCCGACTTATTTGACAGGCAGTGGCAGAACGGATTGGATTATCCAAACAAGTGTTGGTAGTCAAAGATTGCAGCATCTTGTGGTGATTGTTAACTCAATAATGCAAGCTGGCGGGAGTAGCACATTTTGGATTGGATCGACGATGGATGGAGGTTCAGTCCTCCCAAGTCAAACATCCATAAATGGGTTGTTCAAGGCAATCTCCACCGATCACATTTCAAATACGATATGAGTTGGTTTTTGATAGATTTTTATCAAATTATATTGGATGTGGATGTTGTATTATAAGTATTGAAATGTTAATGCTATCATATGATAGTATCAGTATTTAAGTAAGAAACCAACATAATTTATATCTTATGTAAGGTAAAATTTTATTTATTTATTTTTTAAAAAAATTATATTCATTTAGATGATTATATTTTTATTTGGAAATAAATAATTTTTTATATAATGCTTATATTTCTTATTTATCATATTTATGGACCATACATGTTTTTTTTAAAGATAACATACATTCATTTATTTATTTACTTATTAATTTAAATTAAAATATGTATTCACTTTTGAATAAATATTAAATATGTGAGAACGATTAACTTATCATATAATATTTAATAATTTTTAAAATATAAATTTATTAAATAATACTTACGTCACTAGATATTTAAAATGCATATCAAAATTTACAACGGCGAATATACCTTTTGAAATATTTTATTAGGATAGATTCGTAGAACCCTCAAAATAAAATAAGAAAATGCATGGGAATTTCACACAATCTTATCTGTAATTAAGGAAATTATTTTTGTGTCGAAATCACTTTCATTTTAATAACATATGATTCGACTCCAACTATATTGTTCCCCCTCTCAGTGGCTAAGCCCGGCTTTCTTAACATGCATTGCAAGTGAGAACCCCATGAAATGGTATCCTCTAAAAGATTATAATTTTTAGACTATTTCTTCACCCCAAACACATCAGTTATGTACTGAAATGTGCATGCCAGATTACTAATAATACAAAGTTTGTTCTTGAAAAGTCCATTCAGATCTTTTTAATAATATACATATAGAAGTCATTTCTATATGTATTATTAATTTTACACATTCATCTCAATATTTTATTAACCCCAATGCATTCAGATTTCGTGAACCACATAAAGCAGGTTGTTAAATCAAAACAACAATCAATCTTCCGTTGCTAGCGTGCACGGTTTGTTCTTTTATTTCTTCCGTTTGATGAGTGCAAAATGACAGTGCGTAATTTGCAAAGCTTTTATCTTCACGTCTTCACCAATCTCATCTTCTACAAACCTATTCCTATTC
This sequence comes from Musa troglodytarum, assembly GCA_023547065.1. Classification (NCBI taxonomy): domain Eukaryota; kingdom Viridiplantae; phylum Streptophyta; class Magnoliopsida; order Zingiberales; family Musaceae; genus Musa; species Musa troglodytarum. The sequence goes on along the minus strand of CP097507.1, from coordinate 50,844,382 downwards.
CTACTCCTTTATTCAGAACGATCATGCCACCAAATCTCGAAATCTTGGAATGCCAAAATCTGACACGCACAACTCGATGCCAGTGGTCGTCTAAGCCCCCAAAGCGTGGGGAGGAAAAATAAAAGAAGGTTGATCGACAGGATTTGCAGAGGGCATGAGAGCTCTAATGACTCGACCAGTGATTGGCCCTTGAGACGCATGCGTACATGTGCACATCATGGTAATGTCATGGACCCTTCGTCTCCGCCTCCTGTCCCTGTTCATCGTTTTCCGACGGATCAAGTTCTTCTGTGAGCACCGAAACGCAACCTGCACAGAGATATATAATTCATATATTAAAAATTATCAAGACTTAGTAACAGCACTCCACTATGTAACCATCAATTATTTAAGAAAGACATCTCTGATGTTGAGACGACAAGTAAAAGCAAATGCAAATTGCATCGTTGACATCACATTTTTCCAAAGCTAAGTTGAACTTTATGACACGAAATCTAACAGTTCCTATTATTAACCCACAAAAAGACAATTTACTTGCTCTTATGGTTGACTATCCGTCAACTAAGTGAAACTTTCAGGTAATACATATAAATAAACATCACCACTTGGATGATCTATGGTTATACATCAACTGAATGAAACTTCCGTGTAGTATATGAAAAGGATAAACATCACCATTTGAACTGTTAAGGAACAGATCCATAAATCACTTAAATATCACATATTTTAGATGGCTTGGACAGGAAACATTACTTGAGTTTAGATTAACGCTCTTCACGTTGCGTTTAGATTATACATTTTTCTTTGAGTTCAAGTGAGAACACTTGATATGAAATGGCGCATACAATCAACAGTTGATAGGAGGGAGGGATGTTAGAGGACGTGAGAAAGACATACAGCAAGCATTTGCATCAAGCTCTATCTTCATGCCAAACACTATAAAACAATGGTTAACTTGCTCCCATATCGCTATATATTTCCTCCAACAGCAGACATTTTTCATTATAGAAATCTGCTAAAAAGGAAAAATAATATATGCAAAGTTTCACGTTAAGCAGATAAAGTTCGATGAGTATTACTTGTATCGTTCCTCTGTCCAGGGTTGCCCTCTGCGGCGCTCGTGATCTCTCCTTGGTCTCTCGTTGGTTCAACCACACTTCCTATGTTGCCATCACTACAACCAGCATCGGATTCCTCAGGTAGATAACAGTAGGGAAGAGACAGTGCATAAGGATCGGTCCTGCAGATGTCTTCCACTAGTTCGTCATAGTGGTCTTTGACTTCGGCCACGGTTCTTCCAGGCAGATATGCTGCAACTTTATCCCAAGGAACGGGAATCTGATTGCCTTCGATATATTTAACCAAGGCCACTTCAAATCTCCTAACATCCTCCCGAGTCCAAATTGTACTGCTGCTCTGCTTCCCAGCATCCATCTTACTACACTTAACAGTTTGTATACGCAGGGATGCAATCTTTCAAGAAAACCAGCAATAAACAGAACCAAGTTGAAGTAAGAGATCAGAGATACATTAAAAATAAATAAATAAATAAACAAAGCATGGATTCAATCCTTGATTACAGTCTATGTGACCGAGAAAAAATCTACCCAATGATTCGATTGGAAGGAGAAATATGATTTGCTTGTCGAGATGTGCAGAGGACCACAATCAAAAGAATGAAGGAAAAGGCTTACCGCTGAAATTTTCTGGGAACCGAAACCGAGTTACAGCATTTTGCCAGATTATTCATTTATAGGAGTCGGCGAGGAACAGTTGCAACGATTCTTGTTTGCTTTCGTGAAAGGGACGCAACCGCCGGTAAACCAGTGAAGGGCGAAGAGAAAGAGATCTGACCTGAGATAAGGGAACGCGTAACGCTTGAGAGCGCCTCTTGGCTGTTGTCGTTCGGGTGATAACAAAATGCTCTGTGGATAGCCAATAGATAGTCAAAATGATAAGTCTTTTTATCTCCAGAAAGAGACCCAGAACATTCAAAAAGAGTCACCCTAGGTTTATTATCCTAGGTAAACAATTATCTCTCTATTCACTATTATTTATCAATCAACATATCCAATCATGAATTAAGTTTGGGTGAATATCCAATAACTCTGTCTAATCTATTTAAAGAATAATATAAATATATTTACTGTTAATATATCTGTTTAATCCTTATGAAAATGTATGGTATGTACTTATTTAAGTGTATTTACTTTGAAAATATCAATTCGATATTTTAATTATTCGAAAGGATTGAAATAATTGATTCTGCTTAATTTTAAATGTTATATGAATTCGTAGATTTGAAATAAGGGATAAAAAAAATTTATTTTTAATTTTATTTTTAAATATATTTGATACCTTATGTTGTATGTCTAGTATGACTATAATGTGAACCCTACCAATGGGGTTACACATCAAAAAATATTTCAGGAACTAATTATTTCTAAGTCTGGACGCAAGCATAAGTATGCTGCATGAGAGGTAAACATGGTTCTGATCCTTGTTATAGCATATAATGTTATCATAATTGTTAGTACCATTATAACTATTGTTTTTTTGATACACACCTTTAGGTATGCTTGTTGTGAATATATATATATATATGTCTAGTTACATTTATTTAACTTTTGAATAATTATTTATGATTATTTGTGTTAGGGATATTAAATATGACGTGACACCTGGTCCTGGTCGTACACCCGGATGACGTCATCGCCCCTCCTGCGCTCCTCTACTCCCGTGATTGGATCGCCCGACGCCGCGTCGCTCGCACGCCCCAACTACTCGCTAAGTTGACCATGGCACCGCCAGTCGGTCCGCACTTCACCCGCAGACGTGACCGGAAGCATGCCATCCGTCCGACCTATTTAGGCTGAATGGGTAAGACAGGCGAAGGGGGAAAGAGAAAGAACACTGAGAAAGGTGAGTAGACTCGAAACCCTGAACACATTCCGGGGAGCTCGGCCGACGGACGAGGGCTAACTTGAGCGTCAGAGGGGTCGGGCGGAGCATCCTCCGACCACTGCTGCAGTCTCCTTCCCGACGACCGAGCTCGAGCGCTTCGAGGCGCTGGCGGAGCGGAGCCATCGACGGCCCGAACCATACCGCGACGCACTTCGGTCCCTGGATTCTACGCCAAGACGCCCCAGGTGGTCACGGTAAAAGTTATTTCCGTAGCAGATTGGCGCTAGAAGGAGGGCCCATGTCGGCGGTCTACCGCCCGCTCGGAACCGCACATGGACGAAAGGTCGCTCGGGTGAGATTTCTACGAGGTCCCAAGGACCTCGAACTCGGAGGGACGATCCCGCCGTGACCGCAGATAGCTGCTGGAGTTTATTCAACGACACAGGACTCCACCCGCCGAGCCGGGTTCCTCCGCTTCTCCTCCACACGGCGAGGCCTTTCAGTGACCTCTCCAACAGTCCGAACCCCGCAAGTGCCGCCTGCCGCCCTCCCCGCCTACTTCAGAGGCGGGAGGGCCAACCCTGCAGGCCGGAACCCTTCCCCGGCATCATGAGGCGCTTCCCACCGCGCCATCTTCCCAGCCTTCCCGCCTGGTTCAGACGGAACCCGGGCCCCAAATCGACACGCCCGAACCCGAGGCGGTGTCCTCGGATTCGACGGATTTATTTCGGCTCAACTTCGCTCCATCGCCCGCGCCGGATGAGGTGCAAAGGACGCCCGTGAAGTCCAAAGAGGAGCAGAGGGAAGTGTCCCACCGGGAGTCCCCGTCACAGCGACATACGGGAGTACCCGATGCCCTTGAACTTCCGCCTCCTCCATCGACCTTTATGATGGAGTCGCGATCCAAATGGATCACGCCGCCGCTTTCCGGCTCGATGGCCCTATATGGAACCTCCTGACGCCTTGATGTGCCGCGCGCTCACCACGCTGAAAGGATCCGCCGCATACGGTTTAGCACCTTAAAAAGCGGACGGTGACATCCTTGAACAGCTCGCCAAGGACTTCGAGCTACATTTTTTGGCGCTTGCGCGATCAAGCCTTCCGTCGCACTCCTCCCGGGTTTGAAGCAAAAGAGGACGAACCCTCTCCCACTTTGTGCGAAGGTTTACCAGAGGTACGGAGTTATCCGACGCCACCCATCGTTGTTGATGCAAAGCGCTATGATGGGATCGCGACCATCAAGGTTTTGCTGGTCCTCGTGGAGCGACCTTCGGCCCATCGCGGAAATGTTTCGGGCAAGCCAATATGTGGTGGCCGAGTCCTGGATGACGGGAAGAAGGGAAGACCGACCGAGGGGGCATCCGACCCCACCCCGAGCGGGAACGATGACTAGGTGGGAGCCCCCGCATCAGGGACGCCGGGCAGGGCACCCCGACCAATACGAGCCCGAGCCGCCACCTCCCCCCTTGAATGCATCTCGGACGTAAATATTTCTCTAGATAAAGGAACGGGGAATGCTCAGGCCGCCCCGTCCGATGAAGGGTCGGCGAGCCGGCCGATCATATTGCCGCCTTCCATCGCAAAACGGACATGACATCAACAATGCCACGAAATAAGCGCAAATCGAGGAGCCGATCCAAGAGGTCACTTAGATCAATACCTCCAGCATCCACGGAACCATCCTCGCACCAAGGCCCCGCTGAGCAAAGACATCGACGTAATCATAGGGGCCCGCCGCCGGAGGGCATAGCGCCGGTCGAAGGCTTACGCCTGCGTTGCCCGACCGGGAATACCACCCTCCTCCGAGAGATCACGTCTCGGGACATCGGAGCAACGGAACATGATGACGCTACCGTGGTGTCACCAATAGCCAATGCGCAGTCCGGCGATTATGGTCGACACCGCAGCTACCGACATCCTTTACTTCAAGCCTTTTGAAGCTAGGGTTGCCGGCGAAGCCTCAAGCCCTTGCACTCGGCGCCACCGGCTTTACCGGCGACTCGATTTCACTGGGCGCGTGACCCTACCGTTAACTCGGGATTATCCAAAGACCAAAACTATACGTGACCTTTCCGTGGTCGACTCCTACCGCTGCATAACGCCATCCTGGTCGGCCTACCCTCAACAGTGTCAAGGGCGGTTATATCTACATACCACCGGACTTGAAGTTTCCACCAAAGGCCGGAGTCGGGAGGTCCGGGAGATCCTCAGAATCCAGACGGTGTTACTTGACGGCGTCTCCCGGTAAGAGAAAAGGCCGAGCAGCCCTCGAGGACCCACGCGGGCGCAACACTGCATCGAAGGCCCCGAGCCGACAAACCCGGCGATTAACATTCCGCTACAAGATGACCGACCCGATCGGACGGTCGGGATCGGTCCCGACCTGGACGATCAAGAGCAGGCCCAACTTATTAGCCTCCTCCAGGAAAACGCCGACGTCTTCGCCTGGACAGCGGCTGACCTCCCGGGAATAGATCTCGAAGTTTCTCAACACCATCTGCACATTTCCCGATCACCGCTCGGTGGAGACAGAACCCCGCCTCGGGCCCCTCGAGCGCCAACAGATTGTGCAAATGGAGGTCGACAGTTTGGCGTCGACTTCATTGAGGAAGTCGTATCCCTGGTCGCCCAATGTAGTCCTCGCCAAGAAGCCTAATGGAAGCCGGAGGATGTGTCGACTACACCGATCTAAATCGCGCTTGCCCAAAGGATCGCTTCTCTGCCTAGATCGACCATGGTCGACTCAACCGCGGGCACGCCCGCTTCTCCTTCATGGACGCCATCCGGCATAATCGATCCGGATGGCCCCCGAGGATCAAGAACATACGACCTTCCATACGCCCCAAGGAGCCTACTTCTACAAGGTCATGCCGCTCGGGTTAAAGAACGCGGGCCACCTACCAAAGGATGGTGAATAAGGTGTTCGCCAAAGAAATAGGGCGAAACATGGAAGTATATGTTGACGACATGATCGTAAAAAGTCGCTCGTGGGCGCACACTCGACGACTTGCGAAAACCTTCTCCACGCTTAAGGAGACATGGAATGCGCCTTAATCCCGCCAAGTGCACCTTCGCGTGACATCGTGAAAGTTCCTAGGATTTATCATACACGAGAGGGGAATTGATGCCAACCCGAGAAGATCCAAGCTCGCCAACATGAGATCTCCGAGGACTGTGAAGGAGCTTCAATGCCTTAACGGAAGAATAGCGGCTCGCCCGATTTTTGTCCTGGCCGGAGATAAGTGTCTTCCTTTCTTCCGAGTCCTCAAAGATCCAAGAACTTCCAATGGACGGCGGAATGCGAGGAAGCTTTCACATGCTTGAAGCAAAGACTTATCCAAACTCCCCCGCCTTACCTCGATGTCTACGCCAGAAAAACTTAGCCTCTACCTGGCGGCATCTCAGCATGCAGTGAGCTCAGTACTGGTGAAGGAAGCCCCCGACGCGCAACATCCGGTTTTCTACACCAGCCATGTGTTGCGCGGAGCAGCGTTATCCCCCCATTGAAAGGTTAGCATTGGCGCTTCTAGCAGCTGGAAGCTACGCCCTACTTCCGTGCCCATACAATTGAGGTAATGACCGACCAACCCTCGCAAGTTCTCTCTAAGTTCGACGTGGCGCCTCCTAAAATGGTCGGTGGAGCTATCTGAGTTCGACCTCCGCTACAAACCGAGAACGGCCATCAAAGCCCAAGCCCTAGCCGACTTCATATCGGAGTTGGCACAGCCAGAAACAGAGTGCGTGGAGCAGATTTATCAGGACTGGGTCCTGCACGTGGACGGGTCCTCTAGCTCGAAAGGTGCCGAGCCGACTCATTCGAAGACCTCGACGACACGCCGAGTGCTCTCTCCGCTGGCTTCAATGCCACGAACAATGAGGCGGAATACGAGGCGCCTGGCGTGCCTCCGCTTGGCAAACCGAGATGCACCGAGAGTACCCATGTTCTCACGGATTCCCAATCGTCGAACAAGTTGGCGGGAGTATCGGGCGCGGACCACCATGGCCAAATACTCCGACCGAGGTAAAAATCCAGCACTCTCTAACTTCTCTCGGAAACGAGCGCGACCCACCGCAAAAATTAGCTCCTGAGCCGAGCCCCGAACATCCCGAGGTCGAAGAAGATCGCACACACCTGGCCGGGCATCATGGAGATAGGGGAGACCGGTCCCGACCTCTCCACCCACGTGGATTCAAGAGGCCGAGATACAAGCAGAGGATCGCCTGAGGAGGAGCCAAGGATGAAGCTGCACAACCCAGCGTGGTGGATCGCGAGATTGGCGACCGCTCTACAAAAGGTCGTTTTCATCCCCATCGCGATGCTTAGATCCCGACGAGGCGAAGTAATTCTCGCCGGTTCACTGGTGGGACTCGGGAGCATATGGGTGGTCGACTTTGGCCTTCAAAATACTACGCCAAGGCTACCATCGCCCACGTTGCACCGAGACGCCAAGGCTTTTGTGCGATGGTGCGACACTTGCCAACGCCAAGCCCGTGCCCCGCAGCCTCCCGTCCCACTCACCTCCATGGATCGCCCGCCCTTCGCGCAATGGGGATGGATCTTGGGTCCGTTTCTCTGGCCCGCCAATGGAGATATATCATCGTGGGATAGACTACTTCACTAAGTGGGTGGAAGCCGAGCTCGACCATTACGGCCGAACGAGTCGAACAGCTCAGATGGAGGAACATTATGACCCGATTCGCCTTCCCATTATCATCACCGATAACGGCACCCGCTTGCCAAGATCTCGGTTTAGGGAATTCTGCGCGAGCTATCGGATCCAGCTGAGGTTTAGCTCGGTAGCCCACCCCCAGACCAATGGGCTCGCAGAGGTGACCAACCGATCTATCCTAGACGGACTTAGAAAAAGGACTTTGGAAGCTCGATCAAGTTGGGTCGACGAGCCCCTAACATCCTATGGTCTTTGCGGACTACCCCAAGACGGCCTCGCGAGTCCCCTACACCGCATTCGGCGTGGAGGCGGTCCTCCCGCCGAAAGTTAGTCATTCCGACCATCCGGTGGAAAATTCTATGAAGAGTCCACCGACCCAAGGAGTTAGGGCCGGTCCGACTCGTTAGAAGAGCGCAGGTCGACGCGCACATAAAGATGTTGGCGCATAATCAAGTGTTGCTAGAAGCTATAATAAGAAGGTACGCCTCGACCTCTCGGGATGGGAGATCTAGTACTACGCAAGGCGAAGTTAGTGACCCCGCCATTCAAGGGGCAAACTTGCACCTAAGTGGGAAGGCCTCATCGTAATCGAGTCACCCGACCGCACGCTCCGACTCGCGACTATGGACGGACAACAACCGTGAGGACTTGGAACGTCCCGTAACCTCAAGAAATATTTTGTTTAAAGGCAAAACAGGAAGTGTGTTAGTATTTGCCTCGCCATTGAAGTTAACTTGGAAATGCCATTGCCATAAAAAGGAGTTGTATTAGGCCAAAATCGTTTAATACAAAATGGGCCCCTAAAGGGAAAAGGGCGTTATAAGGGTGAGGGAAGTCCTCCCAAAAAGAAGAAGAAAAACAAAACAACTCAAGCGAAGCCGGGGAGACTGCCGCCAAGGGAACTCGCCGGCATGTCCACACCTCGCCCCTGGGCAGAGACGGCGATCCTCTCGACCGCGGAGCTGGAGGGCATGCTCGAACCGGCCAGTGGCTACCTTGTACCCGCACGACGACACCCGCCCGTCCGGCCTATCCCGAGGAGGAAACCTCCGACTTCTTGTAGGCCTCAACCGCCTCCCGGCCCTCTCGGACGGCTGCCTTCTATCGCGCGAGGGCTTCCCGGCGGCCTTTGCCTCGCCTCCTCGAAGACAGCCGCCACGCTCCGAGGCCTCCTTTGAGCGGAGGCGGTTCTCCAGCTTCTCCGTTCGGAGAAGCTTATGCAGGCTGCTCTGCCACGCCGAGGCGGCCTCGAGCTCGGCGGTCAGGCGCACCACTTCCGCGTCCATGTCGGCCGCACGCTGCTCGGCAGAAGAATCGCCGGTCCCGACCCGCTGGCCTCTTCCACCGGGCGCGCAACTCGAGGTTGCGCCACCCACCCGCCACCAACCGATCGCATCGCACCCGGCCGATGAGGGCCGTGGTGTAGTGGAGATTCTGCATAGAAAGGAGAAAGTCAAATGATGAACAATCTACAACCAAGAGAATGCACGCAAGACTGCTTACCCACAAAGACCGACTTGGCCGACTTAGCAATGAGGGCCTCTGAGGGGAGCGCATGTGTCCCGAGCTATGTCGGATGGAGAGCTCCCGCAGTAGCCGGCCGAGGGCTCTCCCCGTCCACACTTTGTCCCTCGACAAGCCGTGCCACCGGCCACCAGAGGGTCGCCGCCGGAAGGGACTCACCCATTACTCGGAAAGGAATGGCTGATCCTTCCCGGAGGGATTCGCACAAATCCTTCATGGACGGGGACGCCGCCCTTCCTCGCCCTGGCCCGGCGCCTTGGCAGAGCGTAAGCGCCTGGCCGGTCCGTCCCGGGCGGTGGAGCCGCAGCACCTCCAGTCCACCACGCCTTTGGCCTTGGCTCTCTTCTTAGGGCGCCTCGGTAGTGCGCTGGGAGTCGCCCCGCCGCTTGGGAACGGCCGAGCGCGTGGGGACGATCCTGGCTGAGCCTCAATCATGGAACGACCGCAGTTCACCATCTCTACAAGAGAACAAAGGTGAGTTAGAAACTAGAGGTGACAAAGAATCCCAAAATGAGGCAACAACACTACCCCGAGAGCTCGGATTAAGTCTCGCCTCCACAAGCCACTTCTCCGACATGTTGCGATGGCTTGCGAGGAAGGGAGGATTACTCTCACCGCCGAGGTGCGACGCCTCGGCATTCAGTTTTGGGGCGTGTTGTCGATGGTCCCGGGACGACCACCAACCCCAAAACCCCGCCTCCTTTACGTTGAACGAAGAAGAAGCGCCTCTTCCACCCCTTGTTATTGGTGGTGCGCGCTAACCTAACCCCGTCCGGCGGCAAGGAAGTAGCCTCACCCTTTGAAAAGGCAAACAGAAAGAAAAAGGTTATGGATGGGGCGATATTGGCATAATGGCATTCTCAGAAAGCCACCAGTACCGCCAAGAGTTTGGGGTTATCTCGTGAAGGCGAGATCCGCCACAAGGATATGCAAGATACGATGACCGGTGTAGGGGAGACGCAGCCGCCTCCAAGGCATCAACGCCGTGGCAAACCCTTTAGGAATCGGGTCGGCGTCTGTTCCCACTTCGGGGCCGAAATGGCGATTTCTTCCGGATGGCATACCGCCACGAGGATCCTACCGAGGACTCGCCCAGTAGAATCTTGGTCGGCGCCACATAATGACTCTCTAGCGCACGCGCCGCTTCTACCGGGAGGAAGGGCCGAAGGGGGAGATGAGGGAAGAGCGCGACACTGGGTAGTGACAGAGGGGAGGAAGAGGAAGAAGTGGATGAGGAGGAGGTGGAAGGAAGAGCCATCGCATCGACCTACACGGGAGGAATCGATTGAACGGAGGCAAAGCACACCAGAGCCAAAAGAAAAACTCTGAGGAAGGCAACGTTAGAAAGAAAGAGAAACACTGTGAAAAGCGATAGAGTGTCGCAGGCTTTCTATTTATAGAAAAGGGGGCCTTCGCCTCCCGAGGCAGCGACAGATGAGACATACCCAACCACGCAGACGGCACCAAAGGCCATATTAATGAAGAGGTGACGGTCCACCGCCTGTAAATAATCTTCTTCACGCCAGACTCGATTCCAAAACCGCACTATCGCGAACCGCTGGCGCAGCAGGGGTTCGGTTCAGGTCGAGCGCTCGACATCGGTCTTCGGTCTTGAGCGACGGCGATTTCATCCAACGGGTTCGATGATTTGGTCTGCGCCCACCACTAGGACGCGTTCGGGGATTGAGTGTCGCCGATCCTTTATACCGACGCGTTATCTAGGTCTTGAGCGCGCCGACTCTTCAGGTCTTGAGCGCGCCGACCATCGTCCGGTCTAGCGCTTTCATCCAACGCGGTTCGATGATATGTTTCTCGGTCTTGAGGGCCTCGCCTACCGGACGGCGGTTCGCAACGGATTGAGTGTCGCCGATCTTTATACCCACGGCGGTTCGGTTATCTAGGTCTTGAGCGCGCTCGACCATCGTTTCTAGGTCTTGAGCGCGCTCGACCATCTCGGTCTGAGCCACGTTCATGATCCACGCGTTCTGATATGTTCGACGCGCTCGACTTTTTACGCGGACGTTCGCAATGGGGATTGAGTGTCGCCGATCCTTTATACCGACGACGTTCGTTATCTAGGTCTTGAGCGCCACCACCGGGTCTTCTAGGTCTTGAGCGTGTTAGGGAAACAACTTTACCGGACGGCGCACGCGGAACCGGAACCGGTCGCCTCGGCAGTTCGCCCGCCGATGGCTCGCCCCGCCCACCGCCCGAAGGGCGCACGCCGCTGGAACGACAGTGGCGGGTCGATGCCCCGCCACCCTCCGACGCCAGCCCCGCACGGCTACCGAGCTCGAGAGAATTGCGGTTAGTTCACCACCCGAGTCCTTTTCCTCTCTACCCATTCGGCTTAAATAGGTCTGACGGATGGCATGCTCTGGCCAGTTCGCGGTGGCGACGGCTGACTCGCAGCGCCGTGGTCAACTTGTGGTAGTTGGGGCGAGCGCAGGAGAGCGCGACGCGGTCAAATCGTGATCGGAGCGCAGAGGGGCGCTTGACATCCGAGTACGACCAAGACCGTGCCATACTTAATACCCCTAATACTACCCTCAAAAGCCACTCGCGGACATCTTGAGGATTGTGTTGCTGAAAACTGGTTGTCGATGAGATCCGCGAGGTTCCACTGGTCGTGTCATAATGGAATCCCGATAGGCGAACGGTCCGCCAAGACCAAAACCGGCGATCGAAAGCTCGATCATGTAACCGAACCGCCGTCGATAAAGGGGGAGCGAGACAAATAGTCCACCAACCGCCTCGATATAGGCCGAGCCGCCAAAGGCCTAGAAGGTGTCGAGCCGCCAAGACCATGGACCAACCGCTCGATAAAGGATCGAGGCGACGCCACTCGCGACAATCCGACGTCGGGCCAGGTCGACTCCGCAAGGCCCCGAAACCAATGGTCGAGGTCAGATGTACCAACTGCTCGCCGGGCGCGGCGTTCACCGCTGCATTCGCCGCTTGGTAATAATGAACCGTGACAAGACGAACATAACCAACCGTTTCGATATGGGGCTGCCGCCAAGGCCCGGCCGCGTCGCCGCCGCAATGTAACACCACTCGATAAAGGGTGTGAGACGCCAATCTCATCACAATCCGCCCGCAATCAGGGTCGAGACCACGAAGGCTCGAAACCCGGTTGGGAGGTATCGCGAACAACCGCCGCTCGGTAGCGTGCGAGACGCCCAACTCCCGCACACCCGCTGTCGTAATAAACGAGGTCACGACCCGGAAATGATAACCAACCGCTCCGAAGGGGCCGAGCCGCCGCGCCAAGACCACGATAGCCCCGCCAAGTCGATAGGCCGCCACCGCTGGGCCCATCGGTCGGCGCCAGCCGACTGAGAATCGATATCGCCAACCGCTGCCGATATGGCCGAGCCGCGCCAAGGCCCAAGACGAATAATCAACCGCCGCCGAAGCCGAGCCGCCACGGCCTCCAGAAAGGACGCCAACCGCTGCTCGAATGGGGCCGAGCGCCGCCGCGCCGAAGTCAGCGGTCGACGGCCAAGACTGAAATCGATATCGCCAACCGCCACGAGGCCGAGCCGCCGCCAAGGCCTAGAAGCGCAACCGCCGTATACGGGTCGAGCCGCGCGCCTAAAACCACGCCAACCGCTGCTCGAATGGCCGAGCCGCCAAGGCCTAGAAGTCCAGCGCGGTCGAGCCGCCAAGACTGAAAACCGATATCGCCAAGCCGCTCGTATATGGGGCCGCGCCCGCCAAGGCTGAAGATCTAATATCCAACCGCTGCCGGATATAGGGCCGAGCCGCCGCATAAGACCTAGAAAATCAACCGCCAACCGCCGCTCGATATGAGCCGAGCCGCGGCCTAGAAGCAGTGGTCGAGCCGCCAAGACTGAAAATCAACCGCCGCCGCCGCCAAAAACGGCCGCGATAGCGTTGCCGGAATCGGACGCCGCGTGCCGGGTAAGTTATTACCGGGCGGTGGACACGCCACTTTCATTAATATGACGCCGCCGCCTGATCGCCGATGTGATGCTATTGCGTGTCATGTCACGCCGCCGCCACGGAGGCGAAAGGTCGAGGCCCCCTTTCTATAAATAGCGAGCTCGCGACACTCTATCACTTTTATCGAGTTTTCTCTCTCGCCCGCCGCCTGCCTTCCTTCGAAGTTTTCTCCTTGGCTCCGGTGTCCTTTGACTTCTTCCAAATGATTCCTTCCACAGGTTAGTGCGAATGGGTCTTCCTTCCACTTCCTCCTCCGCTTCTTCCTCCTCCTCCTCGCCATAACCTGTCGCCGCTTCCTCATCTCTCCTTCCACTCTTCCTCGACAAGCGACGCGGCGCTTAGAGGCTATAATGTGGCCGCAGACGACCAAGATTCCACCTGATGAGCGCATGGTAGGATTCTCCGACGCTTACGGCATCCCTAAGAATACAGCCTTCGCCCCGGCGACAGCGGCTTTCGACCTTCCTAAGGGCTTTGCCTCGACCGATGCCTTAGAGGCCGCCCGCGCTCCCCGCATCCAACCATAGTATCCCATATCTCGTGGCGATCGCCTTCACAAATAACCCAAACTGGCAGATTCCGTGGCTTTCCGGGAATGCCATTACGCCAACATCGCCCCGACCCGCAACCTCTTCCTCTCCGCCGCCTTTTCAAGGGGTCGGGGGATACCTGCCGCCTGGGGTTCCGGTTAGCGGCGCCTACACCACAAGGTGGAAGAGGCGCTTCTTCGCGCCCAAAGCAAAAGGAGGGGGGGGTCGTGGCGACCATTGATCGCTCGCCTCAAACTCAATGCCGAGAGCGCATCTCGAGTGGTTAAGGGTAATCCTCCTTCCTCGCAAGCCATCCGCAACATGTCGGAGAAGTGGCTTGGAGGCGACTAAGTCCGTGCTCACGGGTAGGCTATTGTTGTCTCGCCTTTAGGCTTTGCCGCCGCACTTCAGCTTTCTAACACATCCTTGTTCTCTGCAGAGATGGTGAACCTGCGGTCCTTCCATGACTCGGGTGCTCCGAGGGGACCGTCTCCGCGGTCTCCGGCGGTCGCCAAACGGGCGGGGGGCGGCTCCCCGCGCACCACCGAGGAGGGGCGCCCAAAGAAGAGGGCCAAGGCCAAGGACGTGGTGGTCCTGGAGACGCCTGTGGCTCCGCCCGCCGGGGCGGCTGAACGACCGGACGCCTCCGCTCCTGCCGAGAGTGCTGGTCCCAGCCAGGGGACGACCGGGAAGGGCCAGCGTCCTCCATCCAAGAAGGACCTATGCCGTCACGTCGGGAAGGATCACCGCCTTTCCCGAGTGATGGGCGAGGTCCTTCGGGCCGAGCGACCCTCCGTGGCCCGGCATGGCATGGTCCCGAGGGGACAAGGTGTGGTCGGGAGAGCTCGCCAGCTACCTCCGGGCGCCCATCCCGACGTTGCTCGGGATCTATACACGCTCCTCTAAGCGCCATCGCTAAGTCCGCCAAGTCTGTTGTGGGTAAGCATCGCCTTGCGCGTATTCTCTTGGCTGAGCAATCGCTCATCACTTTCAGCCTTTTCTCTCTATGCAGAATCTCCACTACACCACGGCCCTCATCGACCGGTGCACGACCGTCGGTTGGTGCACGGGCGAGCGCAACTCGAGTTGCGCCGCCACTTGAAGAGGCGGGTCGGGACCCGAGGCGTCGCCGAGCGGACGGCCGACATGGGCGCCGAAGTCGCGCGACCGCCGAGCTCGAGGCGCCTCGCGCCGGAGGCCAGGTCGCGAAGCTTCTCCGGACGGAGAAGCCGAGAACCGCCTCCGATGAAGGAGGCCGGAGTTGGCCGCCAAGCTGACTACGAGGGAGGCCGAGGTGAAGGCCGCCAGTGAAGCCCTTGCCGCAGCGGAAGGCAGTCGGCCGGAAAGGGACCGGGAGGCAGTCGAGGCGTACAAGAAGTCGGAGGGCTTCCTCCTCGGCCTGGACCGGACGGGCCGGGTATCGTACGAATATGGGTACAAGGTTGCCCTGGCGCG
Organism: Musa troglodytarum; assembly: GCA_023547065.1. NCBI lineage: Eukaryota > Viridiplantae > Streptophyta > Magnoliopsida > Zingiberales > Musaceae > Musa > Musa troglodytarum. Next base: position 50,829,330 of record CP097507.1, on the reverse strand, counting down.
GTTCCGAGCATGCCCTCCGTGCTCGGTCGAGGAGGATCCTTCACCTCATGCCCCGAGGATCATGGGGTCGACATGCCCGGCGAGGTTCCTTCGACGACAGCCTTCCTTGAGCGGCTTGAAGAATTTCTTTCTTTTTTCGAGGGCCTTCCTTGCCTTTGTAATCCTTCTTTCCCCTCTAGGGCTCGCTTTTTGTAATCCAAATCTTTTGGTAATACAATTTCCCTTTTTAATACAATCTCCGACTTCTTTCCAATAGCCTGAGTCTTATGTTGACTTACTTCCGTTTGGCCTTTAAACAAAGTACTTCTTAAGGTTCTGGATGTTCCAGGTCCTCGGGAACTGCCGCCCGGTCATAGTCGCAAGCCGGAACGTTCCCGGTCGGACTACTTTGATTACGCGATAGGGGCCTTCCCACTTAGGTGCAAGCTTGCCCCTCGAGTTGGCGGGGTCGCTTACTTCTGCCTTGCGTAGTACTAGATCTCCCATCCCGAGGGGTCGAGGGCGCACCTTCTTGTTATAACTTCTGGCAACACTCGCACGCCAAAGATCTTTACGCGGCGCTGGCCCCCGCGCTCTTCTAGCAGGTCTAGGCCAGCCCGAACTCCTCGGGCCGAGGTGGATTCTCATAGTTTTCCACCCGGAATGTTGGAATGACCAACTCGGCAGGCAGGACTGCTTCCACGCCGAATGCCAGGCTGTAGGGGGACTCGCCCGAAGCCGCCTTCGGGTAGTCCGCAAAGACCATAGGATGTTCGGGAGCTCATCGACCCACTTTCGATCGGGCTTCCAAAGTCCTTTCCTAAGTCCATCCAGATAGATCGGTTGGTCACCTCACGAGCCCGCTGGTCCGGGTGGGCCACCGAGCTAAACCTCAATCGATGTGATAAGTCGCACGTAACTCCGAGAACCGAGGCCGGGCGAATCCGGGTTCCGCTATCGCGATGATAACGCTGGGCGCATCAATCCGGGTCACGATGTTCTTCCATACGAACCGCTCACCCGCTCGCCGTAATGGTCGCCAGGCTCGCTTCCACCCTCTTAGTGAAATAATCTATCCCCACGATCATTTGTCTCCGCTGGCCGGATGCCGCGGGGAACGCGCCCAAAAGGTCCATCCCCCATTGAGCGAAGGGCCAGCGCAATCCATGGAGGTGAGCGGACCGCAGGAGCCGCGAGCGGGGCCTCGGCGCCGCAGTGTCGCACCGCCGCACGAAAGCCTTGGCGCTCGGTGCAACGAGGCCGCACAGCCTCGCGTAGTATTTTGAAGGCCAAAGTTCGCCGCCCATGTGCTCCCCACAAGTCCCGCGTGGACCTCGGCGAGAATCACTTCCGCCTCATCGGATCTAAGCATCGTAGTAGGGGATGGGAAACGACCTTTGTAGAGCCGGCCGCCAATCTCGCAGCACCACGCCTGGTTCGACGGAGCCGCCGTGCCTTGACCTCATCCGCAGTAGATCCCATCGCGCTTATACTTCAAAGACTTCCCGAATCCACGAGGTGGGGTGGTCGACTCCGGGTCCCCTATCTCCATGATGGCCACCGACCGGCAGTGTGAGCTCTTCGACTCGGATGTTCCTCCGATCGGCCCCGAGGCTAATTTCGCGAGCTGGTCCGCCCGCCGCTTTGGGACCCGGGCACCCGGACAGAGTGAAACGAGGAAAGTTAGAGGTTTGGGCTTTTACCTTGGTCGTATTTGGACATGGTCGATCCCGCGCTCGATACTCTCCGCCAACTTGTTCGGCGACGAGTTGGGAATCCGTGAGAACATGGATCGCCCTCAGCTGCATCTCGCCGCCAAACGGAGGCTCGCCAAAAGCGCTCGTATTCCGCCTCATTGTTTGTGGCCTCAAACCGAAGCGGAGGGAACGCCAAAGCGTGTCCGCCGGGGTCCTCTAGAATGAGTCCGCGCCGGCCTCCCGAGCCGAAGACCCATCCACGCAGGGTCCCCTGGATTTGCTCAACGCACTGCTTCCCGTGCGCCAACTCCGAGATGAAATCGCCAAGGCTCGGGCCTTGATGGCTCGTTCTCGCTTGTAGCAGAGGTCGAACTCGGACAGCTCCACCGACCACTTTAGAAGACACCCTGCTACATCAAACTTAGAAAGAACTTGATGCAGGGGTTGGTCGGTCATTACCTCAACCGTATGGGCTTGGAAGTAGGGGCGTAGCTCCCGAGCCGCGAACAAGTGCCAATGCCAACCTTTCAATGGGAGGATAGCGCCGCCCGCCCGCGCAACACATGGCTGATGTAGTAAACCGGATGTTGCGCGCCGGGGCTTCTTCACTAGCACCGAGCTCACCGCATGCCGAGATGCCGCTGTAGAGGGTAAGTTTTTCTCGCGCGCAGACACCGAGATAAGGCGGGGAGCTCTGATAAGTGCCGCTTCAGCCGCGAAAGCTTCCTCGCACTCGCCGCCCATTGGAAGTTCTTTGATCTTTGAGGACTCGGAAGAAAGGAAGGCACTTATCTCCGACCGACAAAACCGACAGAGCCGCTTATCCTTCCGTTAAGGCATTGAAGCTCCTTTATCGTTTCCTGAGATCTCATGTCGGTGAGAGCTCGGATCTTCTGGTTGGCATCAATTCCTCTCTCGTATGATGAACCCGAGGAACTTTCCCGATGTCACGCCAAGACGCACTTGGCTGGATTAAGGCGCATCCCATATCTTCTCAGAGAGAAGGTTTCGCAAGTCGCCAAGGTGCGCAGCTGCGACTTTTCACGATCATATCGCCAACATATACCTCCATGTTTCGCCTATTTGTCGGGCTTAACACCTTGTTCACCATCCTTTGTCTCACGACCTGTCGTGCCGATTGTTCGTCCTGGTCCACGTTTGGCGCCACGCCGCCGCGGCCATTACCAGCCCCGGCCATGAGCATTCTCGTCGCCACTGTCAGCCCCCGGGCTGGCGGCATTCTTTTGGGCCTTATCCGACTCGCGCGAGGCGTGGCGCGGGCTTCGGGAGCGGCTCGGCGCGGTGGATGGCCCAGCGCGTGGCCATCGGGCGCCTCCCGCGCCTCCGCCTGGTTGCCGCTCCTCCCCGGGATGGATGTGCCCCTGGCCGCTCTTCCTTCCTTCCCGACATCCGGACTGAAACATCTCCGCGATGGACGCGGGGTCGCCCACCAAGGACCAGAAACCTCGGTCGCAGCCCCATCATAAACGCCGCATCAATAACGATGGGTGAGCATCCGATAACTCCTGCAACCTTCGCAGCGGAGAGGGGTTCGCCTCCTTTGCTTCAAACCCGTGAGGACGAAACGCTCAAGTCCTTGGCGATCGCTCAAAGGATGTCACCGACCCCGCGGATCCTTTCAACGTGGTGGGGAACGCCCGCATATCAAGGCGCCCGAGGTTCCATATAGGCCATTTGAGCCCGGAAGCGGCGACGTGATCCGCCGGGATCACCGACTCCATCATAGAGGTCAATGGAGGGGAGACGGAAGTTCAAGGGCACCGTATTCCCGTGCATGTCGCGGCGAACGGACTCAGCGGACACTTCCTCCGCTTCTTTGGACTTACGGACGCCCCTTTGCACCTCATCCAGACCAGGCGATGGAACGGATTTGAGCCCAAATAAGTCCGCCGACGAGACACCGCCGGTTCGCGGACCAGTTTCAAGAGCCCGGTTCCGCCCCGAACCCGCGGAGGTCGGGGAAGATGGTACCGGATCGCCTCATGATGCCGGGAAGGGGTTCCGCCTTTGAGGGTCTCGCCGCCTCGAGTAGGCGAGGAGGACGGCTCGACAGATTTGCCGTGGTCCGGACCGTTGGGAAAGGTCTCAAAAGCCTCCGCCGTGAAGGGAGGAGCGGGGAACCCGACTTGGCGGGTAGAGTCCGGCGCCGCTAAATATACTCCGAGCGACCAGCGCGCGGATCGCCCTCCGTTCGAGGTCTGGGACTCCGCGAGGTGCCACGGGCGACCTTTCGTCCATGCAAAGGTGGAGGTAGACCTCCTGCAAGGCCCTCCTTCTAGCGCAACTGCTAGGGGAAACAACTTTACCGTGATCGGCGCGCGCGCTGAATAAGGGGTCGCCTGCATGGTTCGGGCCCGTCGATGGCTCCCGCCCCGCCTCCGACCAGCTCCGGAAGGCGGCGCGCCTCCGCCGGAACGACTGCAAAGGCGGGTCGGATGCTCCGCCCGACCCTCCGACGCTCAAGTCAGTCTCGCCCGACACCGAGCTCCCAGAGAATTGCGGTGTTCGAGTCTACTCACCTCCCGAGTCCTCCTTTCCTCTTACCCATTCGGCTTAAATAGGCCTGACGGAGGCATGCTTCCGCCGTCGCGGTGGCGACGGCTCGACTCGCAGCGGTGCCGTGGTCAACTTGGTGAGTAGTTGGGGCGATGGAGGAGAAGCGACGCCGGGCGTCAAATCGTGGGATTTATGGAGCGCAGGAGGGGCAATGAAGCCATCCGGACCCAAGACTGTGTCACGCCATACTTAATACCAATGCCCCCCATTCTTAAGCAAATAAACCAAAGAATCGCTCGACTATCGACTCACTTACACTGGGAGGTCGATCTCTTCTCCGTAGGGAAGGTGTGTGCGACAGCGAGATTCTATGAACGACGGTCGTCATAGGTCGAGGGAACTCCCTAGACGCCTATCTAACCGGATATTAAAATGGTCTATACATGGTCTTGAGGTTCCTCGAATCGAACCGCTCGATTTATGGTCTTGATTCCTCGACATCGTCTTGAGGTTCTCGATCATCCCGCCCATTACATGGTCTTGCCTCGACGTTTCCGACGCCTGTCGATGTTTCTCCGAGGTCGAGGTTCCTCGCACAGTTGAGTCGGGTCTCGACATTTCATCCTCTAGGTCGGAGTGACGATATTGACTACGGCTCACGATCGGTTCTACTGACTTGATGCCGAGGTTCCTCCTCCTGAATCGCAGGCTATTCACCCAACGGCCGGAAGTTGATATATCCCGAACAAGACATGGTCTTGATACCGACCATCCGGTCCACCGAATGCATATCTGCTTCAGCGGCACTCGACCTTATCACCTCACACATGATTCGGGTCTCATTGAGCTCGACAACCGCGAGGGATTTGATCGCCGATCGCCATCGGCGTTTATCGTCTACAATCATTTTTCGGCCCACCACCGATTCACTGGCCTTTCGCCATTGCCCGGGTATTAAGTATTGGCATGACGAGACACTGGTCTTCTCCATAACCGATGACGTCATCGCCCCCCCTGCGCTCCATCCGCCCACGATGTGACAGCCCGACGACGCTTCTCTCAAGACGCCCCAACTACCCGCTTGACCGACGGCACCGACCGCGAGGTCGCCCGCACGCCACCTCGCAGACCGAAGCATGCCTCCGTCCGACCTATTTTGGCAGGACAGGAGGAGGACGGATCTCTGTAAGTCCAAAACACTCCGAGAGGTGAGTAGACTCAACACCCCGCAACTCTCTGGGGAACTCCGACGAGCCTCGACTTGAGGGGCCTGAGGGGTTTCCGGGCGAGCATCCGACCCGCCTTGTTGCAGGTCTTGTCCTCGACGGCGAGGAGCCGCTTCGAGAGAGCTCGACGCGCGAGCAGAGCCATCGACGGCCCGAACATACCGAGACGACTCCGATTCCGCGCGCCCCGGGGTCACGGTAAAAAGTTGTTTCCCCCAACAGATTGGCGCTAGAAGGAGGGCCTCTGTCGGCGACTACCGCCCGCCCTTAACGACATGGACGAAAGGTCGCTCGGCCGGCACCTCGGCGAGGTCCCGCACCTCAACCCGGAGGGACGATCCTGCCGCAACCATAGATCGCTACTGGAATATATTTAGCGACGCCGGGCTCTACCCGCCAAGTCGGGTTCCACCGCTTCCCCCCACCGTCACGGTGGAGGCTTTTCAGGACCTTTCCCAACAGGTCCGAACCCTGGCAAGTACCGCCTGTGCCGCCTCCTCGCCTACTCAGAGGCGCACCGACCTTCTCAAGGGCGGAACCTCTTCCGATCATGAGGCGATACCACCGGCACCATCTTCTCCAGCCTCCCGCTGGTTCAGACGGAACCCGGCTTTGAAAATCCTGACGCCCCGCCCGAACTCGAGGCGGTATCTTCTGCACTGACCTATTTCGCTCAGATCCGGTCCCATCGCATGGCCGGAGGAGGTGCAAAGGGACGCCCGCAAGTCCAAAGAAGAGCAGAGGGAAGTGTCCCACTGGAGTCCCCGTCGTCACGACATACGGAATACCTGGCCCTTGAACTTCCGCCTCCTCCATCGACCTTATGATGGAGTCGGTGATCCAGCCGATCACGCCGCCGCTTCCGGCTCAAATGGCCCTATATGGAACTTCGACGCCTTGATGTGCGTATGCCCCACC